>CM032644.1:1816379-2416379 GCA_019097785.1 Fraxinus excelsior
TATTGCTCAGTAAATCCAATTAATTACCAAATACACAATTAAACAAGGTAGGATACCTTCTGAACAATCACTGGGGAATTTCCAATGGGATCAATATCCATTATTCGTCCCCTTTCCTCGGGGAAGTACTTCTGAAGTACAGACTCAAACTTCTTGGGCTCAATGTAAAAGAAAGGGAATGCAGCTCCAAAGCCATCATCTACACAAGTTTGGGATTAGGCTGACAATAATGGTGATCTGGCTCCGCCCATTAATATATAAGCTGCATAAGTTAACAGGCATATGCAACTAATTGTTGCCTGAGAGCAGAAATCGTATGAGGAGATTGAAAATATTGACATGATTTTCCATACTATTCTTCAAGTTGGGCTTGTCCAGTCAAGTCGTCGCCTAATGTCAGATTTGAATTTCAACGAAAAATTTGGCAAAAAAAAAAAAATGTGTTCGTTTTTAATCTGCTGAATACTTTTAGATGAGATGTTTCAACACTCGTCGAACTCCCTTAATTATCATAATAACAATAAAAAAGAAATGATATGAAAAGTAAATGAAGATTTAACAGTAAAATAGCAACCTGATGTATGACAGATGAGAGGGGCTGAGCAACAAATGTGGGTATCTCATCCATGAAGTGATCAGATTGTCCAGAATGCAAGATTCTTGTAAAGCCACCCATCTCAGAATTGGGCATATCCTTGTGTTTCTTGAACCAGTAATACATCACCCTGCATTGCCAAGTGCTGTATATCGAGTCTGAAGCTGTCACTGAAGGGTGGAACAGCCTCTTCGGATTTCTTGAAATTCTTGATGGGATGATTCTGTGGTCATCTTGATCATGGATTCTACTTTATTTCTTGAAACTGATGAAGATCTTGATGGGTTTGAATGGCCTGGGAAATCATGCTTGAGGGGTGCATTTGATGATATGATTATGTTGTATATTAGCAGTGCTGCCGAAAATGTTATCACTAGTTTGTAAAACAAATTCCCACACCTCATACTGTTAGCATGTGTGGGATGCACAGGGACTCAACCAGTTCTCTAAAAGCTCCAACGAATAGGAGAAGCTCAATCAAATCCTTAAATTACCCATGACTAAGAATTCACTTCAAGCACTAATGGCTTCCGCGTGATATGCCCTCCCGCATGTTCACGAGCGAGAAGACTAAGAAGGCGGGGATGGAGGCAAGGCAACTGGCAAAAATGATAAAGGTGTTGAAGAAAGAGATGAAGTATAAATTTGTTATATATTGTCAGCTGGTTGGGGGTGGCTGTAGGAGAAGGTACTGAAGGTAGAGCAGGACATGAAAATTATTGGAAAAAAAAAAAAAAAAAAAAAAATTGATTTATTTTTAAAAGAGTTGACCAGCTTTGCTGAATCAATCCACAGCTAAACATAACAAAAAAAAAAACGATTACCATTTGTGTACTAGTTCCAGAATAGCAGAGTTTTTAATGTTCAAAGTAAATGAAAAAGGCATAGAATCAAGGAAATTTATTTTCAGTTTTTTTTTTTTAAACAATTAATATTTTTCGATGATGGAATAAATTTCTTAAGTAGAGTAAACTTCCATAAAATTTAATAATATACTATTAAATTTTTATTTTTGGAAAAAAAAGTAAATTTTCTTACCTATCTTTTACCAAATATACAAATTTCTTTTTTTTTTAAAATATCTTGCTCTTGCTAATTTGTTATGGGCGCGCATATCTTACCTTTGATACGATGTTCCGCCACAGATGTGTTAAAGTATAGTCTGAAATGAGACGCCAAATATTTTAGGAGTATTACTGTAATCCTAGGGGCTACATAATGATTTTCCAAATAAAAAAAAAAAAAAAAAAAACCCCCAAAAAAAAAAAAAAAAAAAAAATAAAATTGACCATGGTGTGGCGCGCCCTCCAATAAGGGGGCAACATGTGTCCATATGGACACATTCTATGTGGTGTTGCCCCCCTGATTATGTACAAGTAGCACATTTCCAAATTTATCAAAACTTTATTTTATTAAAATATGAGAGCAAAATAATCTTTTATATAGTTCCAGGAGTTAACGGATCAAGTGATAAGCAAATTTTTATATAAAAATTATTAAAAAAAAATAAAAAATGCCAACAACAATTAAATAAGACAGCCACCTGAAAATAGAATCTACTAGCTACTGCTTATTTAACAATTTTTTGTTACAAAGGTCGATTGCAGAAAATACCTAATTGGAAAAGAAGTGTTGTGTGATTAGAAGGAAGGAAATCATGTTACCGGTGGCGTTTAGTGCTGGAGTTTTGGAGGAGTAAAACGCGTTGATGGGCCAGGTGTTGGTAGCGCGGTTCGGGATTCGTTACGGGCGCGCTCGAGTGGCAATTGAGCCGAGCGGATCGTCGGCTCCTACCCGCTCAGCTCGTACTGTTCACGCCAACGAGCCGCTCGGGCTCGTTAAAAAACGAGCCCGAGCACGAGCACGAGCCGAGCTCGTCCTCCAAACGGGTGACGCTCGGCTCGGCTCTGTAGACGAGCCGGCTCGTGGGTTATTAAAAAAAAAAAAAAAAAAAAATTGGACGAGCCAAGAGCCGCTCGGCTCGTGGATCGTCCACGAAAAAAAAAATTAAAAAACGAGCCGAGCCGTGCGCTCGGCTCGTTTGGGCGAGCTCGGGCCCGAGCCGAGCTCGCCCCAAAACCAACGAGCCGAGCCGAAGCTCGGTCGTGGAACGAGCCACGAGCTCACACGAGCCGAGCTGTCCTCCTTGGCATGGGCCGAGCGCTCGGCTCGGCCGATTGCCACCATAGGCGCCGCTGCCTTTTCCCCCAGATGTTGTTTTTCTCATCCTCCGAAATCTTCCTTTTGCTTCACACATTTAGAGCGGGATAAAAGAGCATGTTTTGGAAAAATAAAAAAAAAAAAAAAACATTTTATTATAAATATAAATTATAACTGTTTATTTGGAGCCAAGAATTAAAATTAGACAAGATATCAAGTTGACGGTGATGCACAAATTCCTGCTGATCTATTCTTAGTTACCTCATATCCCACAACAAAATTAATTATGCAATAACTAAAACTTGAATTTTCCCTCATTTGATTATAATTTCCTCTGAAATGCTAGTTGCATCATCAATGGCAATGGGTGATGAGCATGAAATGTCGAGTTTGAGGGAGAGGCGAAAGAAGTCCCCTATAGGCCTTTCTTGTTTCTTCCAACGAAACCATTCATTTGATGGCTCCTCCTCGTCGCCGCGTTCTCCGACGTCAACTCCGAAGAAATCTCCTTCGGCGTGGATTCGTTCAAAGGCTCATGATTTCCCCGAAATTAAACACAAATGCCGGAACCTTATATCGCGCATAGGGCGACAGCGCCGCCATTCTTCTGCTGATTTTAGCTATGATCCTTCGAGTTACTCCCTCAACTTCGACCATGATGATCATGCTTACGAGTTTTGCGGCAGCCACCTTTCAGAAATCACGACCAAGAATGATGTCAGTATTTGAATTATTTTGCATGAAACTAGATACATAACCGACCGTCGTACTCAATCCGGGGACGCAGATGAAACCGCCTACTGCAGTTGCGTGGGTGACCGAGGAGGAAGCGGAGGCGCCTCCACGGAGTAACATGGTGTAGCTGGCCAGCCTCTACGAAGTGAAATTATTGCCTTGCTTAGGGAGTTGTTTTGGTAATTTTCTGGTTCTAGAGCTGAATTAGAAAATATTGCACCAAGAGTTGACTTTTTTTCTTCCTTTATTGTAGGAATTTTACTTGTAAAGATCTGTTTATTCATATATGATTTTGTTTGTAAACGTTAATTTTATCCCCCAAGGTTTTAATTCTTGGATTTTACTTGTAAAATACCCAAAATATCATCAATTGAGGGTTCAATTCTCCCCATTGTTGAATTTTTTTAACCTATTTTTAAGTTTTTTTAAAAAAAAAAATGCATGTTGAAAAATGTAATAAAATTGTGAATTTTAGAAAATTATGAAATAAAAGAAAAAAAAAAAATTATTTGACAAAATGTTGAAACACTACAATGATGGAGAATCTCAATGGGGCTAAATTTCCTTTTTCATGTCATACGAGCATATGCACAAGGCCAAATATTTTGTCATTCCATTATTTTAAGGACAAGTTCGATGCATGCATGTCTGCTGTAACCGTAATAATCATGTATAATGTGCAGATTAGTGTGGATGATATCAAAATGATACATGAACTCAACTTTATATCAAACTTTATCCACCAGAATTTTCAAGAAATCTGCAAAAATAACGTGCAGATTTCTAATACATTGCAAGGACAAAATATCATGGAGCACACAAGACAGCCATAAGGAATATCTATTTCGGATGACAGACATGTTTTATATGCTACAAATTCAATACATGTCCTACCGCGTTAATCAGACGAACATAAATATACCAGAGGTGCTCTTAATTGTATTCTGGTCTGAATGGTCGTCCATGTAAAACCACAATATAAAAGATATTATCTACCACGCCCATACAGAAGGGAGGGAAAATCCAAATTATAAGAGCATTAATATAATAGTATGATTAAATTCAAAAGCTCGCTTGTAGAGGAAAGGTAGAATTAGGAAATAAGAAAAATTAAGCCCATGGGCAAGTCAAGAGTGACAATCGACCAACTGGAAGAAGTAAAACAGTCTTAAATCATCCTTAGAAACTCTTTAGCACTAACAAAAAAACATCAAATCCAACGAACTCACATTCCTGTAAATGCCTTCTTGCCAAGACCAGATGAACCAGCTGGTATCACCTTAAGAACATTGAATCTAACCGTTTTTGATAAAGGCCTGCAAAGTGATTCAGATCATAAATTAAATTCCCAGAACAAAATCATAAAATGTTTTTACATAAATAAGCTTTTGTTCTAACCTGCACTGGCCAATAATAACATAGTCACCCTCTCTCACACGGAAGCATGGAGATATGTGTGCTGGAATGTTTGAGTGTCTCTTTTCATATCTGGAAAAAAATAATCAATCCTTAACAATAAGCATACACAACGTAGAGAGAATTTGCAACGATACTAAATCGCATCATATCATACCTCCGGTACTTCTTAACCCAATGCAAGTAGTTACGACGAACAATGATTGTTCTGTATAATCTTGGCACTGTGGCAGTCCCAGCAAAGATCGCCTCTTGCTGGACACACCCAGTGAATGGGCATTCTTGTCTATATATGTGCCTGAAGGAAGAGTAAAACACCTAGTGTCAATAAAAATTGCTTGTGCAAAATTCAAAAATAGTAACAAATACATTGATAAACACTGTAAAAGATTATCTTAATGACAAACAGTAGGATAAGACACAGAAATTACAGGTTAACTCCGCGTAGAAAGCCATGCTTTTCAAGTGAGAGGGGCAACAACAACCCAGCAATTATTAAAAACAAGATAACATGGTTAATCCCCCCAATTGCCATAACATTCCATGGAAACAAATTTCTTAACCTAGCCTAAGCGTCTGACCTTAAAAATTTATTGAATGAAACAGAAGTAAATCAAACAGAAATCATTATCAATGTCTCTATCAAGAAAAAACGTAATTAAAAAAGGTCATACTTGGTGTGCACTACATACAAACCTATCCAGTACCTGCAACGACCTAAATAAGTTCAGAGTGGAACATTCCTAAAAAAATTTTCAGAACTGAAACCCTACAATAAAACATTGTTTCCAGGAAAGTATTAGGCTGCAAACAAAAGATTAACTAAAGAACTCGCACATATGAATCTATCAATTCCCAGCATATATACATTTAGTTGAAATTGTGCCACAAGCTCACCAAGTTAACCAACATGTAAAAAAATTAAAAAAAAAAAAAAAAAAAAAAAAAAAAAAAAATAATATTTCTATAAAATAAGCAGGCAATCCATACCCAAGAAACAAATTTTTGGCGATCCGAATTTCAAAAGGAACAACCTTTAGTGATAGTTTTCTTATACATCGTCTTTTAATAACAATAAGATCATAAATATGTATGAATAGACGGATAAATTTCCACCTTCAATAGCCTCGCGAGGAGTCTTGAACCCTAGCCCAAACGCTTTTGAAGTATTCGGATTTCCTCCCTTTCCTGGCCTCTTTCCCTTCCCAGTCTTCTTCGAGCTGCAAAATCTCAGCTTTACTCTCCAAGCAAACTTAACACGGTGTGACATAAAGGTACCAGAACACACATATCATTAATTCTGAAAAAACGTATCAATTTCTACCAAAGGAAACACTGGGCTGTTTAAGAAGCCTTTCAGTCTGCAACTCAAATTACAAGTCAGATTCATCAAGATCATCAAAAATTCCGGAGACATAAATGCACGGTACACAAACATATGATACAATTTTACATCTAAATACCTGCTCCGCCATGGTTGAGTAGTTCTAGAGTGTGTGCTGGTATGTATTCAGAAACTAAGAAGGAGGCGTAAGACCCTAGCGCGCAACAGCACAATAGAGAAGATGAAAAGTGTAGATTTTTATGAAAAACACGGAACCTAAAATTGGCCTGTTTCAGTATCAATCCCGATTACCCATAGAGCCCAACAAGACTAGTAGGCCCGTTAAGACCTTTGAAGAAGTACTTGATGTTAGCAAATTAAGGCCCATGAATATGATGGGCCGAAATGAAACCCTTTTTTTTTTTTTTTTTTTGGGGTGGAAGTACACATTTCCAAGCATTTGAAGACCCAATGCAAAAGTCAAGTGCAGAGAGATTTGTTTAAATCAAAAAATCAAGGTGACAAATTAATATTTTTAATATTAATAATTATATTACAAATCAATTTTAATGTTAATAATTATATCACAAATTCAACACCCATCAAAACACTCCCCACACTTAATTTCAAATTAAATCATTAATTCTCTCTCATTATCTCCCAACGCCGGGTAGCCTCCACGTCTTCTCTCCCCCTTATTAATTTGTGATCAAGAAATAAATTAAGAATATAAAATTTGTTGTTTGTGATTGTGACGTCTATAATTGTGACAAATACATAAATGTGACTATAAATTATATAATATTATGACCATAATATATTTAATAAATAAAATTTAAATTAATATCTTATTTTTGAAAAAGTAAACCTTCTTTCTTAAATTTGAAATATGTCATACTTAATGTCTTACTAATTAAATTTTCCCAATAAAAAAAACCAACAAATATGTAAAAAAAAAAAAAAAACTCTGACCAAGTCCTAGCAAACAAGGCCGGCCCTAAGCCGAAGCCATCTAGGAAATGGCTTAGACCTCACATCTAATGTGCCCCTCTAATTGAAAACCATGGTAAAAGCCCAATTAAATCATTATAATTTCTAAAAGATGGATTAATTAAAATTTTATTTAACAACAATTTTTTTGATCGATTCTAACTTAGTTCGATCTTTATCCAAAATAACTTTTTTATTGAGTTTAATATCCACGATTAATTACAAGCTATTAAATGAGTCCAGTATTATTATGGTAATATGATTTAATTTGGAAAGTAATACTATACATCCAGTAGTTTACTCTAATGAGTTATAACTTGAATTTGATTTATTCAAAATAAATTTTTCACAAGTCCACAATGTCCATAATTTGATATATCGAAAATAATTTGAATTTGCTACTTAATCTTTTGAATTGTACCAACTCTTTGTTTAAAATGTAAATATATTATTTATTTATATATTTAAGTATTTTTACGCTTGTAAATTTTTGTTTTTATATTTAAGGGTCTCACAATAATAAGTCGCCTATAACTTCAAAATTTTCAAGGCCAGCCTGGCTAGCAAACACCCTTTGGAAAGGAAATTTCACTACTTCGATCTTCTTTTCCTCCAATAAATATTGAATAGATCGAGATCACTTCACGATTTCGTGGCATATCAAATAAAACATTGTTAGAAGAAAACTCCTACCTATTGTAGATAACTATAGCCACTTTACGGTGTTTGTTATAATGGAGAAGTTTTGTAGTCACATATCCAATGGCCAACAATATTCCACGTGCCATGCATCCAAAAGAAGTATATATATATATATAATGATGTAATGTTTATGTAATTGATAAATAATTAAATAAAGTGCTTCTCTCTGTCATTTTCAACCCAAAATTACAAACAGAAAACTCAAGGTATGTTAAGGGGTAAGAAGATGAGTTTACTTAGGCTCTATTTGATTCTCATTAATATAGAATGAGAATGAAAAATATAGCCGTTATTGGATCTCACACAAGAGATAGAAATTCAAAATTGATAGATTGATGTGATGAATAACGGTCATATTTTTCATTTTTATGGGTTTTTAATGAGAAACAAACGGATGCTTAAACTTTTTGCATGATTTAAGTCTTTACTCTTTTTCAAGTAATAATGCAATTCATTTTATCGCTAAAGTATGATATGTATTACGATAATATATGTATATCATGTGTTAGACTTAGTATTGGTAAGTGGTAAATTTTCGAGGACGAAAATATTTTAAGGGGGTGAGAATGTAATACCCCGAAAATTTTCATAAAATATAATTCAATTTTTATATACTATATTTTAATATTTTGAAAGTTAGGGACTAAATGATACATTTATCAAATTATATTTTATTTGTGTCAAATATTTAGATATTGATGGAGTTATCGTAAATATATGAATATTGGTCTCGTTGGATAAATCGTAATTAGATATATAAATCAGATTCGAGAAAAAGTCGATTCGGATAAGTTAGCTCCAAGATATTTTAGTTTGAAGGAATTATCAAAAGCTAATTTATTATTATTATTATTTAATTATAATTTTGAAAGTAGGGGGTGGTGAAAAAAAGATTTTTCCGTTAAATCAAAGTAATTCCGTGTAGTTTTTCCGTTAAATCAAGAAATTCCGTTAGTTTTTCCGTTAAACCAACAAATTCCGTTTAATAGCCACTTTTTATATATAGAAAGATATTTCATGATCTACAAATTAAATGTTTAGTAGATTTTGATCATTAATAAAATTTATAATTGAAAAGTTAATAAAGATCATAGGTTTCATGTCATTGAAAACGAGTTTGATAAAAAAAAAATGAATTTAAGACTACAATGGACAATTTTTTTTTTTTTTTTTTTTCTTTTTAGCACGACACAATTGTTGCATTTGTATTACCAAACACACCATAAAAGGAAGAATTGAGGAACGTTTGACGTAAGTGAAGCCATATATTTTTTTTATCAAGTTTAAAGCATCTTTTAACATATTTCTACTTATTTATTTGGCCAAGTTGATATTTGGACGGTCTAACAATTAGGGTTGAATATGATCCGTTTCGATTCGATTTTGAAGAGAATTGAATCGATCCAAAATTTTCGGGTATTTAATAAATGAAATCATCGGGTCCATATATAATTATGGAACCATTCGGGTCGGGTTCGGTTCGATTCCGTATCTAATTAATTTTTTTAACATTTACAGCAACACTACATAAATACAACTAATGACATGTTCAATTGTAGCTCCGATGAGCAGTTGGAAAGGAGAAGTCGGATTCAGCAGTCGGTGTCTTAGATTTGGACATGTAGATTTATGTTTTCAATTTATCAAATGATTTTGGGGTTAGTGAACTTATGCTTACCGAATGAAAACATGAAATTGGAAATGGAAGGATAAAAACTTAAAAATACTTAGATTTTGGGCTAACAGTGAAATTAACAATTGAGCCAAAAATTAAAACAAAAATTGAATTTAGAAATTGGGTTGGACTGGACTAGTTAAGTATGAACTTGGCTTGGGAGTTGGAACATTAATCACTAAATTAGTTAATTTGCTAACTTATTTAGAAAACAATAAAATAATTTAATTAATTCAATATAAAATTTTAAAAAATTATTTATATTCGGTTCTTATTTTATTTTTCGGTTCCTGGTCTAGAATCGGAAACCGATCCAAATTCATTGATTCTCAATTTAAATACTTGTTCGAGTACTTAACTTACGAAGAATCGTTCGGTTCGATTCGGTTTGAGAGTTTTGTCCGACCCTTTTGTGAGCCCTTGTTTGATAACCAACAAAACAATTTATTTATTTTTAATTCATTTTCGACCACACAATTTCACAACAAAATATTTAGCACGTAAATTCAATTTTTTTTTTTTTTTGCTTTCTAACCGCATATTCTTCAAAAAAACTCAATACTCCAATTTTATTATTATTATTATTTTTAAAAACTCATTTTAATGATTGTCAAAATAGGGAATTAACTTGTTACAACTTACAACAAACATCCGCGATAAAATTCCGCTTCCAAGACATTGGTCTAGATGTGAAAATGAGTAGATTATGAAGTTTTATACGAGATAAGTTTTAAGTGATGCTGACTCTACAACTAGATGACCCTGCCCCATGGCGAAGTGAATACATTTTGGTGGATGAGTAAATCGTCATAGATGTAAAAAAAATTAAAAGTTTCTTCGAGGATTAAAATAAAATTTTTAATAGATTTCGATAACAGATGATTAAATATTTGATTGAAAAATTGTGAATCTCATAAAATATGTAATTAAAATTAATTGTTGACTTTGATTTAAAATAAAATTTATATTTTAACATCTACCAAATAGGGGGTAAACAAGTGTCAAGTCTTTCACTTCCGACATCTTCCCACTACGATAAAATATAATAAAAATATTATTTGTGCCAGCCTTGTGTTCGATCCACATTATTTTTTTTTTCAAAATTCATTCTTCCAAAACTTTTTTTTTAACCATATATTTCTCATCTCATCACATCACATCATAAAATGTATTCTTTTCTTAAAAATGTGCATCAAATATTATTCATTACATCATTCTTCTCCCAATAATGGGAGACAAACACACCCTATGTAAACTCCTCTTTCTTAGAGTGTGTTTGAACCATATTAATTTAGAAGAATGTATTCTGAAATGGTAAATTGATGGAGAATGTGTAGTTGAAAAATAAGGAAAAATTATTAATGTAATGGAAAATATTAGTTTATTGAAAAATGTGTGGTTAAAAATGAGTAGAAGAATATGAATGAAAATTTTCATGTGTACCAAATAGGGGATTATAAGTAAAATTTAAACCTAAACCAAACATGGTCTTAGATTTGTGCAGTACCTTCTCTCTATATCTTGTGCACCGCTATAGACCTTTTGTCCGGAAAAAAAAGAAATGAAGCAAATAAGCTAGAAATCTCCAAACCCTAGATAGATGAATTCGTGAAACCTTTAGGGGAAAGAATATTTAGGGTTTTATAGAATCTCTCCAATTGTTTCCTTTTATACGTAGTAGTATATCTAATAATTTATTTATAGTCTTTCTCTGTTTATGCACAGTTGACAATTTCTCTAACAGTTTTTCTCGTATCTACCTTCTGTAGTGTTTTATTTTGTTTCAGGTGAAATCACATGGAGATGGAGGCTTTGTCTACTGATGCTGTGGTGCCGCAGACGGTTTTGGGCCCTGTACTCCAGGCGTTCATGGTTCAAACTTCGATTAATATTGCAAAGTCCCTTGCTTTCCTCCTTTTTATGGTATGAAATAACTCCTTTTTCAATATATCTGTGCTCAATAATTCTGGGTTTTTGCCATTTTCATTCACTTTTGTACAAATTTTCGATTTTCTGATTCGTGCTTGTCCGACATGGTCTTTCACAGTTGTTCGAATCCAATATTTTTGGTTTCTTGCCTGTTTTTGCTGATTTATTCGTACGCTTTGGATGTTCAAGGGCTTAACAGTTCTGCCATTTTTATGTCTAGTAATTCTAGTTTACGGTTGCTGCAATTGATTATGATGTGAATGTGTGTAGAAATTTATTTTTTCTTTCCTTTTATATTTCTTCCCTATCCTTTAAATTTTTTACTATGCTGGTTTGTACAATTTTGGGCTGTGTTGTATAATATGATTGGAATTGGGCAGTGGTTGTTTATTGCCTTTTGAATGAAATGTGGATTTATTTATATTCATGTAGGTTGGGTGACATAGGTAGTTTGCTTTGGTCAATGAGATTCGGGTTCGGATTGTGTTTATCGATAATTTATAATAAAAGTTAGGATTTTTGTAGTGCGGGATCCAAGAAATGAAGGGGTTTGTTTGGTTTCACTTGTGATATCAATATGAGGATTTAGTTTTTGAGCTGGCTTCTAGATTTTTGGTTAAAGGTTGGTTACTTTGATTGTTATATTATTATTTGGAAGTGGATTGGGATAGATTTTTATGGTGTTTAATTTGTTTAAACTTGAGAATTCTGGGCATTGGTTTGAGCTTGTGGTGTTGGTTCTCAATTGTAGCTCTACAATTTATAAATTGTGGAGGATTAGAGTCTGTTTTGGTTGATACAGTGAAATCTGAGCACTGGAATAGAGTTCTTGCGGTTGTGTTTGTTGACTGATTCTACTGTGAAACTGATATCTTGTGCGATTAGTTTATGTGACTTCACAATTGACTTTTTCTGGATATCTTTGGTTTAGATCTAAGGTTTTCGACCTAGTTCGTGTATTTTACATATACATACCTAGAGTTATATTGGTTTTTAGAGAAGTCTCTCTTTCACATCCTAATTGGATTTCTTAGTTCCATTTTGCACAAACAACAAAAGAGATGAACATCTTGGCCATTGTATTCTGTGTGTAATTATATCAGTTCACATGTAAAGTTTACTTCATCGTTCTAATGGCTCGTTAAATCTTATTCTAAATGTTCCCTGGCCCTTGGTTTTGCAGGTTAACTTCTTTATTGAAGAAAAAACAGTGTTGCATTTTAGAAATTTAAATACGTTGTATTGACACATCAAATTTCATTGTGTCAGGGTGATTATAAGCACTTTTGCTAACTTGTCATGTTTACAGTCAGCAAAATGGTCAATCTATGCTTCAGCTTATGCATCTTATCCAATAATAATAGTTAACATTTGTTTTGCTCATTCTTATTTAATTATCAATATTTAATTGATTCAATGACTTCTTTTTGCTTATTGATGATGCAAAATAGTTTATAATCAGCTAGTTTTATTGCTTGTTACAGACAAGAGCTGTGCTGATTGCGACTAAAATGTACCCTAGAGAACCAGCTGCTTTACAAGGGTTAGTTTTCCTCCCTGTTCCCTTCACCTTTTCCTTTACAAGGTTACAAGCACTAAAGAGCAATGGGATATTTCAGGGTTTTGATAAAGGGTGATATGGAGAAGCAGTCTGAACCAGAGAACAAAGATGGTGATGAAACTGAGGATGATGATGGAGATGAACTTGGAGATGAAGGTGAAGATCAGGATGCTGATGCAGGAGAGGAAGAGGATGCCGTGTCAGGCCAAGAGGATGATGCTGAAGAAGAAGATCCCAAGACAAATGGTGATTCTGGAAATAAAGAAGATGACGATGACGATGATGAGGACGATGACGATGAGAATGACGAGGATGATGATGAAGACCCAGATGAGGACGAGGATGAGGACGAAGACCCAGACGAGGAGGACGAGGAGATTCCCCAGCCACCAGCTAAAAAGAGGAAAGACGAGGAGGAAGACCCAAACGAGGAAGACGAGGAGATTCCCCAGCCACCAGCTAAAAAGAGGAAATGAGTTCGCTTTTTCTTATTCTGCTTGTTTTGTATTTTGCTTCAGGTTTGACAAGGATTATATGGTTTGTATGGTAAGAATTCTAGTATAAGGGGAATTGTTTGTTTAATACGAACTGCAAAAATCTGCAAAATACTTGATGATGTGAATGTTTTGATGTTTTGATTTATCTTAACTTCACTATTTCTGTCCCTACGGTTGACCTCTTAAGCTGCTTTGATGCGTTGCTACGTTTCTGCACAATCGTGTGCAAACACTAGATGTGGAGTCTGGTTTTCTTCTGTGAAGTTTTTTCGCGTGTCCATTATTTTATGAAAGTTGATATATTTTGCCTCTACGTCACGTTAGTCAAGAAATAGATTATCAGTTGTCGATTACAGATTAAACAGGTTTGTCGATTACAGATTAAACAGGTTTTTGGGACCTACGCTCGTGTACTGAGGAACTTTGGACTCTGTGTGTTGGGCGCTTAGTCCTTTGGTGATAGTTTGTGTAAAATCAGGTTCAACAACACGCTTTTCATTGATTCCATTCATTCATTGCATTGATTCATCATACGACTATTTCACAAGCGTGTTGTTTCTATTCCATAATTGTGGGTTGAACCTGGAGATATCATTATTTGAGAATTAAATTGCTTTAATTTCATGATAAGAATCACTACCCACATAATTATTTCAATAATCTTATTGAAATGATTTCTTATTTTCTTAGTAACAGTAATCAAGATTGACCGAAACCAGCTTATAACTTAATAATAGGTGGATTTATCAAAGATGAAATCAATTCTCTCGAAGATCTACTTCTTCTAAGATGGATTAACTTTGTGAGATATCCTACTTAGATGAATCTGATAAAATAACGCCTAGTCTTCCTCTTGTAAACCGGCAGTTCAAATTGATCTTGATGAAGAAGATTTGGAGTTATTGTTTTCAGAGGAAGAACAACGTTTTCCAAAGTTTTTCTCTGAGTTGTTGTCCTTCGGGATTATCTTCTGAGTACTTGGCTGTCTGTCCCAGGCTCTGTGCGTCCCAACGCTGAACTCGAGCAGAAGCTGCACTAAGAAGAAGTAGATACATAGCATAAGAGTACCGGACCGAAGCCTGGAACGGAACTGGGTGGCCATGATTTATGTAACAAAGATCACCAAGTTGTTCAAACCACACTGCTGCTGCCCGATTGCTGAATAAAAGAACTGAAAATCAGAGTCGTCATCGACTTATAGAAAAACAAACAATCGAAGGTCAGCTATTCGAGATCAGCAGTCGAGAGTAGAATAATTATGTATGTAACGGGAACATGGATCTTACATTGGCTGATGAAGCTAAAGAGCAAAAATCCAATGGCAAAGTTGATTAGGACTGCCATTTTGTGTATATAATGTTAGAATTGATCGTATTTTATAATGTTGGCAGAATTGAGTGATTTTTTTCTTCCCTTATTAATTGAGCATTTAACTGTAAATTAATGATCTTGTTTTGGGATAAAGAAATTGTCATCCATCGATAATACAGCACTATTGGAGAACCAATTGTAGGTATTGAATTTTTAGAAGAAACAAAAAATGTTTGGCTTAGACAACAAACGTTAATTATTTGTCGAGTTAATTTTTAATTAATAATTATTTGTAATAGACTACATAAATGATCATAATTTAAAGCCTCGTTCGATAGGGATTAAAATTCAATTAAAATTGAAAATATTGTCGTTATTGGGTCTCACTCGTCTAATAAAAGTCAACAATAAGAGTTAATTTTTCAATTTTAATCTGATTTTTATCTCTACCGATCGGACCCTTAGATTAAATTGTAGTATTAATTGGTGGAGTTTTTTTTAGTATAACAACTCTATTGTCCACTTTTAATAAACGTGATTGAGAACTAGTACCCAACTCCCGACTCCTCTCAGAATTGCAGATGGTTTGGATGGTCTGTGGAGATGATGCTCTTACTGTGTATCATGCTTCCAACTACCGCCCACTACGTTGGTAATATAAATGATTATAATTTTGATTAATTTATAATCTTAACCGGTGGGTGGCGTCATGGTCAGTTCATTCAATTAATTAATTAATTTCAAACTTCTTATTATCCACTTGTATAAAGAATAATAGATTGTTGATTATCTAAACATGATCAAGTTCATTTCTTTTCATAATTTAATTTGAAAAATGAATTGTAGTTTTAATCAGACAAAATACTTCTAGAAAATTATCCAAACATGTTCAAAACGGATTCTTAATCTTAGAAACAACTTTTAATTTTACAAAAGTCTTGTCAAACGAACTCTTAGAATTGAAGAAATAGGTTACAAAGGAAACGTAATCAAATACATCTGATATGGGTAGGTTTTATGAATGTAACATAGCGAGTATCGGATAACAAAAAATGGCATTTTTCAATACCGATACAACTTTTTCTAATAATTCGCTGTCGTCATTCTTTAAAAACCCAATGTTTAACTGGTCCTCTGTGCTCCTCCTAAAAAGTTTGCAAGAGAGGGGGTACCTTGGTTTCTCATTTCCTCCTGTGCTCGCTTCATTTCTTCCGCATCTGAAACAAGAAGAATATTATTATGAGTGATTCATACCCCATTTGAATCCACATTGCTCTCAAAGAATAGATAGGTAAACAAAACAATGCATGAATCATCAGCTTGTTCGAGTTGCCACAAAGTCTATACCGAGTAGGGTTCCCCATTTGGATAGTAGTGATTGCAACTTATTTACAATAGTGTCCAAAAAATGTGTGGAAACAAGCCTTTCTTCGAGTATAAATAACAGAAAATTATGGGATGCTCCAATATATAATCATACAGTGTGTTGATCGATTAGGGAATTTAAAGTTCTATACCACTGTCCCTAAACTGCTAACTACAAAGTGGCACTGAGAGTTAAAACTAATAGTTGCTCAACTAAAACCCATATATTGACACCAGACGTTCATATCCAATTAGGGGAGCCGGAAATTATCTTTGTAATGCACATTCCTACTCGATGAGACTAGCTGATAAAAAGTAGCATTTGAACGAGCTTTGCATGCATAATTATAGGAGCACATCCACCTAATTTGTCCCGACCCTGAATTTATAATTTATTGGACAGGAAGGAACAATTGAGTATATGGCAAACAATATATGATGATTGATGTGCACCATTACAATCTGAAAGATTACTTTTCTAACTCAAATCAGTCAGAAAAGACTGATTCATAAATAGACCTCGGTCATTGAACTGCAAAATATGTCCACAGCAATCGACATAAGCAATAAGCAAACTGTACTCTGGCAAGCAATTCAACAGAAAATAACATAGCTGTACTGTATCACACTTACCCACTAGTTTGGGCATCAAAAACATCACAATCACCATAAATCCGACCATCAGACCCATTGGGCTCTTCACAATAGACATTATGGAGAATGGTTCTCTAATCTGCAGAAGGGGTAAAAAGATGGGAACAAAAGGTACGCATTTATTTTTTCAAGAATAAATATTACAAGTAGCATATAACTGGAGAACAGGTCAATCTGTTCGCACCTCATAATACTGCTCCTCTCTCAAAGGCTCCAAAACAAGCTCACTCAACACTCTCCTGTTCTCTGTCAGAGCTGCCTGAACCTTGCCTGGGTTTCTTGCACTGACATCAACACGGACCTGGCAACCAAGAGGGGATTTACGAGTCTTATTTAAGTTAACGAGTTGATTAAGTACAAGAAAAATCCAAGAGTTAAGAAGCTCACTGGAGAGAAGAAAAAACCAATAGCAGCCACTTCAATAAGATGAGTCCCTGCTGGCATATTATGGCTTGACAAATAATAGTTAAAGAAAAGTGTACATATTAATTTGTAGTATGCTATCATAAATACAATAATATTTCTAGATCCCACTCACAACCTTTAAAATATACGCGTTGAATCCAGTTTCCCGTAACAAACCAACAAGAATGTGATGCAGTCCCAAGATCAAACTGAAGTATAAAACTAAATCAATTATGTACTAGATTAATTCAGTGCAGAGAGAGTAAGATAATAGGATACAATGAAAAATATCCATCAGGCCTTAAAAAAGTAACTCTCTGTCCACCATTAAGTATAACTTTGACATCTGATATTTTTGGCGGAAGACCAGGTCCTATTACGCTACCTAGTAGAACATAACATCATGGAGAAAATCAGAGTTTGCCCAATGAAATAAAATGTATGAGAATGTCATAAAATCTTTCAAGTAACAAGGGCTATATATTGGCAACCAATGCTAAAAATAATTTCCTTCACAAACTTCTGCAAAAACAAGCCATGAAAACATGAATGTTATCGTCGAAGAGGCAAGAAAGTAGTCTAGCTTTTATTTTAGCTCCTAAAGATTTGGAATTCATCTCACATGAGCGCCCTAATGGGAAGTGGCAGATGTCGTTTTTCTTTTTAAAGTAAATAAATTCAACCTCACATTCAAGTGGAAAACTAGAAACTGCATATAACCTTTCCACTTGTACTCTATTAAGAATTTTACACGTTTGAGATTTCCACACGTGACACCTATCAATGTTTATCTTCAACCTTATACTTGTTTGACTGGAATATAACATGTTAATATTAAATCAACCCATTGGTTTGCTCCCACAAATTCAGACTAGAGGGAGTAATAACAGTTTAATGATATTATTAAGTTCCTTGAATATCTTTTAATTAAATTAAGCCAACTCTCGCTACCATTATGGTGTCATCTCTCGAATCCAGCACTTACAATTTTTCTTAAGAGGTTTTTGATACAAAAAGACAATAAATATAACACGACATGGAGAACTAAAATTATATTACCTCTGCATATACACGATCAATGTTCTATTTAGTAGTTGGCCCATCACAAAAGTTTCGCAATTGCAGTTTTACCGGAAAAAAAGTCTTAAAATTCATAAAAATAAACAATTTATCATACAAATCAACCCTTTTCAAATGAAATTTCATGTTAATAAGAAGATTATTGTTAATCACAACTTATTTTTAGTATATCAGCAGCAATTGACATTTTGAACAATCTAGTTTCTTAGACATTTCTAACGGCAAAGAAACATCTAACTCCCCCAAGCAATTTAACGGAGTTCTCGATTTGCATCCCGAACCACATCTTCACCATTTTCTCAATACGCACAACATAAACTATGATTCAGAATGTCAATTAAGGCCACTTTCCTGTCGAAGTGCACCACATCTTTTCTAATAGTACATGTTATACAAAAACCAAAAAAGTGATCATCCCGAACCTAATGCCTAGACGATGTTCACCAAACTGCAACAGAAACTTTGAGTTGCATTGCTTCAAGTCACATTTAATACGGTTGTTGTATTTATTCCTTTTTCATTTTTTATATCCAATTAGATCAAGAAAGTTCATATTTCGCATTTAGCCAACTGCGAATTATAATTTAAAACTAGCTAGCTTACACTTTATGACAAATCAATTTCTCGAATAACAACCAAAATTTTCAAGAACAGCTATTAGAGGCCAACATCCAGAACTCCTTAAACAACCCTAAGAAAATAAAATCCAAAACCCTTTACTTTAAGCACTAAAATGAAATCATACCAGGAAATTTGACTCGACCATTGATGCTATATCCCTCAACATTCCTGTAAAAATCAAAATGGAAAAAATATATTTAATTTAGAGTTAATAAAAGAAGAAAGAATTTCTTAAAATAAACATTGCAATACAAGAAAATAAGTGAATATAACTCTTTATAAAACAATTCATTAAGATTATGAGTAAAAGTAATTGTTTAAGGATGGAAAAAATAGTACTCAGAAGAGATCGCAAGTGCCGCAGGCAAAATAAGAAATATTAGCGTGAGAAAGATCATTGTGTGATTGCGTGGCACGCCTCCCATCGGAAGTTGCGTGAGAGAGAAGGAGACGGAGAATGAGGAGAACTGGAAAAATCCAAAATTTTGCGCAGAATTGGTCCGAGGAAGGGTTAATTACAATTTTTTTTTTTTTAATAATGCTGTTTGCACGAGGTTAACTGAAAGGGGCACACAGCTTTTTCCTCTCTCTAAACTATCCAATGAAATAACGACGTGTGTCTCTCTTTTTTAAAATCCTTTTGTCACTATCCTTAGCTATGTCAACGAGCCCGAACAAAACTTGACCAAAAAAATGAGGCTCAGCCTAAACTTTAGACCCCGAGCCTTAACGTGCCGAGCCGAGCCGAGCTGACTCGGGTTTTTTGATTTTTTTTTTTTTTATAAATATAAAGGTTGCAGGCAGCTTTCCTTTAAAGATTTTTATTTTATTTTTTTAATTGGAAGGCTCATCGGGCCACGGGCCGGTCCGGTGTAACCGAGCCCGAGCCGCTCGAACTTTTTTGCCACCGCTATATTCAGGTGGTGCATTTTAATTATTTTTTAATATATGGTTAATTATTATTCAGGTAGTGTATTTTAATTATTATTTTTTATTTGTTTTAATATATGGTTAATTATTAGGGCTTTGTTACAAGTACATATGGGGATACATAAGGGTGTCCATAATGGACACCCTTATGTACCCCCCTATGTACCACTATCATTTTCCTAATTATTATTGTTAATAACAAATTGACATTGAAAGATGTAAACAGAAGTTCAAGTTCAGTTTTTTTTTTTTTTTTTTTAGCATTCTAAATTAATTTTAAATGATATTTTGCGTAAGCAAAATGAAAATGATTAAAAGAAGAAAATCAAAATTGTATGTTTGTATTTTATCATGTACGTATCAAACATAAGGATGCTAAAAGGTGGACATGGCCCTCTGTAGCCGTGAACCCTACACGGCCATGGGATGGGAGGGTGCAGGCCGATCGTCCCACCATATTGGGTAGTCTTAGGACCGGCCTTATTTTCAAGGCACAATCCTCGTATGATCGTGTCACCTCCATCCTAACAACAACAATTTAGCGTGAAACTTTGATTCATCTCACATGTTCATTTCAAATGTATTGGCCTATATATACATGTATTCATCCCAAAATACATATTTTTCCTTTTTTTTTTCCAGAAAAGGAAGGGACACAAGTCACTGCGTCTGTGATTAACCATTGAACAAATTTTGTACATATATCCAAACAATTGTAATGCGCTAGATGTAAATAGCATTCAGCTGTCAATACATAAAGAATCCACCACCAATTCTTCTGTCTTGTATGAGACAGAAAATGCTACACGCCAAACATTACGATCTCTAGATTAAACTTGAGCGTCTTAACTTTATGTTATAACCCCATCTTTTGCTTGAACCAATCAGAAAGATTAGCTATCACAAAACCTAGAAATACCTGCAACGTCAGGGAGAGAAATTAAACATCCAACAATGAAGAGTTATAGTAGGACATGACAAGCAGCATATTTAAAAAGATACAAAAATAAATTCATATACAAGTCATATGCAAATGGAATATATAAAAAAATTTGAAGGAAAACATTGTATATACTAACTGCATGTTGATAACAAGGATTAGACAGTTGTGTTCAATACTACATGCATGCATTAATACTAGTATGTTCGCGTATTGTTGACATGTTTTAATTCACCCGCTTTCCTTCCTTCCATAAATACCATTACCTGAGCTGAACCGAGAATATATATGGCAGAATAGTGACGTCCATGAATCACCATATCAGCTACCATAGCAAGAGGAATGGTAAGAGACATGCCCAATGTGGCAACAAGTGGCGTAGTCCAAACAACGCACAGGGCCCTGAAGAGGAAAGGACAAACTATTATTTACAACAAAAAAATATCGACGGAAGAAAGTTCCCAGTAAGAATAAGTGTTTCACATACCAAAAGTAGTCAGAGAGCACACTTCCTATTAGTCCATTAGCAATAACGACTTCATCCATTTTAGCAGAGTGAGGAATGGTAAATTTGGGTTCTATACCCAAGGCTGTTAATGGCCAAACTGAAACAAGATTGGAATACATGTAAATAATTATTTGTTATGAATGAGAGAACATAAAAATCTAACAACTATATAGAATGAACATCACAAAAAATTCTCAAAGAATATATGAGAAATCCAAGGAATAACAATAACTTCCATTTTAGCATAATGAAGAGCGTAGATACCCGTGACTATCAATGAAAATAATAAAATAACATTGGAATTCAAGTAATTAACTAAGTCCCCGTTTGGCACCCATTTTTTTTTTTCATTTTCATTCTTTTTTTCTTTCTTCATTTCAACCACACATTCTATCAATAAAATAATATTACACATAAACCTAAAAATCCTCCTTACTTTTTAACCACACATTCTTCCATTAATCACTATTCAAAAACACATTTTTCTACTAAAATGGGTGTCAAACACCCCCTAAATTTAAATATTTGTGGATGAGAGAAAATAAATATATGACAAGTAGTAGTGGACAAAATATTCAGACCAAATCAAACCAAACCATATCAGAACCAAATCAAGCGGTTCAGTTCGATTCTGCAAAAAAAAAAAATTAATAATTTTGGTTCTGGTTCTGATTTGGCTCTAGTTCTAGAACTAAGACCAGAATCAAACTTAAATTTTAATTTTATTTTTTTATATATATTTGAAGACCTTAATTTTGTATTCATTGAGAACATCCCATTAATCGGTTTTGGGTCATTAGAGAACCTATTAATTGTGTAAACCCTAATTTTGTATTCATTTGAATCATTTCTCTTTCACTCATTTTCAATTTAGACAACACCACGTGTCACGGACCGCAGCTTTACTTAAGCCCTGTGACGCTATCATTGTAAATATTTTAATTCATTTTGTTAAATAGATGGAAAATAGGAAAATTTTAGTATGATTCTAGAGCCAAATGACGTCTATTCCCGTCATTTGGGTTTTTGTTCCGAAGTCTATTATAGGGGGTATTAGTCTTTCAAACATTTTCAAGCTTTCTAGTGTTCGCCCCCTGCATTAGCCAATTGTAATCTCTTGCTTTCAATCTATTGTAATTTCTAGCTTTCAAGCAATCAATGATCAAGATATGTTCAATGTATTTCAATTTCGTGTTGCAAGCTTTCTTTAAATTGTAATCAAATTGTCTTTCGTCCCGAAACGACCGAGAATGCGGAAGGTAGTCTTGCGGAGCAGACTACTGCCGCACGGTGTCCCTTTCTGTGTCAAGAAGAAAGGTAACCCGTGAAAGTTGGTATCAGAGCTGCGGCTCAAGATCTCGATAAGAAAGCTATGGAAACTGACCCAATTTCCTCGAACACCACAGAGGTGGTAAATGTTCAAAAGATGAACACGAAACAGCGCTTGGATGCGCTTGAGGTGACAAACACCAGATTGTGTTTTGCCATGGAGGGCCTCGGAGAAAAGGTCGAAGTGGCCGAGACGGAAATTCGGGAACTACGCATCCGACTGGATGAAAGCCAAGAGGCTTGCGCAGCGATGTCTGACGCTGTTGCTACCATACCTGATCTGCAGGATGAGATGGAAGCGTTGAGAGCTCAATTACTAGTGCTTCAACGCGCGGTTGGCAATGGGCAAGCCACCGCACAAGAGCCTGTGCATAGGCTCCGAATTCCAGAACCGTGTGCCTACGGAGGAGCACGCGATGCTAAAGAAGTTGAGAACTTCTTGTTCGATATGGAACAATACTTTCTTGCGGCTTCGATCAATGACGAAGCGAGAAAGGTGACAACAGCTACCATGTATCTTGGTGGGGATGCAAAACTGTGGTGGCGAACTAAATATGCTGATATTCAGGCCAACAGAGTCCGAATAGATTCTTGGGATCTCCTCAAGGAAGCAATCAGAACTCAGTTCTTCCCAGAGAATGTGGAATATGAGGCACGTCGGGCCTTACGGGAACTGAAACATACAAGCTCCATTCGGGAGTATGTGAAAGCCTTTTCCGGACATATGCTGAATATTCGAGATATGTCGGAGAATGATAAGCTATTTACCTTCATGGAAGGGTTGAAACCGTCGACACGCACGGAGCTTCAAAGACAAAAGGTTGCCGATTTGAGCACGGCCATGGGAGCCGCCGAATGTGTGAATGACTATCAGTCGGAATCTAGAAAAGATCGGCCTTCTGGGAATAGTCAATCAGTTGGAGGTGGAAATAGACCTCATAGAACTAGCTTAAACCCAAATGGGGGAGAGCGTTACCATCAGAACCGGGGAGGAACCTATCAAAATAGTCGTCAAGGGAACTTTCATGGCAGCACCAGTAATAACTGGAACAAAGGAAAAGCAACGGGGGGCAGATCTGATGTCACTCCTAAATTGATGTGCTTCTTATGTGAAGGACCCCATCGGGTGTCAGAATGTCCTCAGAAACGGATGGTGAACGCATATTGTCAACTAGCAGTTGGGGGATCAAGTTCAAAGCAAGATACCCCACAAGCTAGCGTTCATGGCGAGACTGATTCCGAAGAAGATGAGGATGTAGTGGGTACGTTCTCGCATCGGTGTAATACAATATCACACAGAGCTACAAAAAGGGACGATGTTCCCTCGAAAGAGCCGAAGATTGAGGAATCGAAGGCTCGCATTTGCAGGGCAAAAGGCCTAATGTACATTGACGTGAAGATCAATGGAAAGCCACTAAGGGCTATGGTGGATACGGGTGCTACCTACAACTATCTCGCAAGTACCGAAGTAGAGCGACTCGGACTTGTTCTGGAGAAAGGTAGCGGGAAAGTTAAGGCAATCAACTCTGTTGCCCAACCAATGGCTGGAATAGCAAAATCTGTGGCAATCAAAGCAGGTCCTTTTGAAGAAAGGACAAATCTATCGACCGTTCAAATGGATGATTTCAAGCTCATTCTGGGATTGGAATTTCTTCGAGATACTAAGACGGCTGTGTTGCCGTATGCCGATTCATCGACTAGAGGAGATCGAAGAGGCAACTGGTCCTATTCCAAAACCTGTCAAAAGGCTTGTTAAGGAATTTGAGGACATCATGCCGGAGGAGTTACCCAAGAAATTGCCACCAAGAAAGGCAATCGATCATGAGATCGAACTCATTCCAGGTGCTAAGCCTCCCGCCAGAGCCCCGTACCGTATGTCTCAACCGGAGCTTGAAGAGCTTCGGAAACAGTTGGGAGAAATGCTGGAAAGTGGGATTATCGTACCCGCAAAATCACCATATGGAGCTCCCGTGTTGTTTCAGAAAAAGGCCGATGGTTCTCTCAGAATGTGCTGCGACTATCGAGCCTTGAACAAGATCACTGTAAAGAATAGCTATCCTATTCCGCTAGTTGCCGATTGCTTCGATCAATTAAGCCGGGCTAGGTACTATACCAAGATTGATCTTAGATCCGGATACTGGCAAGTTCGGATTAAGGAGGGAGATGAAGCCAAGACTACGGTAGTAACCAGATATGGAGCCTTTGAATTTAAAGTCATGCCTTTTGGCTTGACAAACGCTCCAGCAACATTTTGTACGATGATGAATCGGGTACTTCACGAGTTTTTGGATGACTTTGTGGTGGTGTACCTGGATGACATAGTCATCTATAGCGAAACATTGGAGGAACATGTGCAACATGTGAGAAAGGTTTTTAATCGGCTACGAGAGAATGAACTTTATGCCAAACCGTCCAAATGCTCATTCGCTTAGACGTCAATCAGTTTTTTGGGTCACATCATCGAGCAAGGCAGAATACGCATGGAGGCGAAGAAGGTTACAGCCATCAAGGATTGGCAACCACCAAAGAATGTACATGATGTGCGTTCGTTTCTCGGGCTATGCAATTATTATCGCCGATTTGTGAAGGGATACTCAGAAATTGCATTGCCTCTTACAGAACTGACAAAGAAGGATAAGAATTGGGATTGGTCATCCAATGCCAAACTGCTTTCGAAAGGTTGAAGAAATCGATGTGGACGAACCCGGTGTT
Source organism: Fraxinus excelsior (assembly GCA_019097785.1). Classification (NCBI taxonomy): domain Eukaryota; kingdom Viridiplantae; phylum Streptophyta; class Magnoliopsida; order Lamiales; family Oleaceae; genus Fraxinus; species Fraxinus excelsior. The sequence continues at coordinate 1,841,819 of CM032644.1, forward strand.
AGCTTTACCGGATATGACAAAACCTTTCGAAGTGCACACTGATGCCTCAGACTTTGCACTTGGTGGAGTCCTCATGCAAGAAGGACATCCAGTAGCGTACGAGAGCCGAAAGCTGAATCCGACAGAACGTTGTTATTTGGCTCACGAAAAGGAGTTGTTGGCGGTAGTTCATTGCCTCCGGGGATGGCGTCACTATCTACTTGGGTCTCCATTTATTGTGAAGACAGATAATACTGCAGTGAGCCACTTCATGTCCCAACCGAAACTATCGAGCAAACAGGCTCGTTGGCAGGAGTTTCTGTCAGAATTCAATTTTATGCTAGAGTATCGTCCTGGATCTAGCAATCATGTTGCTGATGCTCTTAGTCGCCGCGCCGACCTAGCCACCATTTGCTATATGGCTGCTCTTTCAGGGAGCGTAGTGACTACAAATACAAGGGACCAAATTCGGGCACTTTTGGATAAGGACCTGGCTACTCAGTATTTGGTTGACCTCATCAAGCAGGGCAAAACTCATCAGTTCTGGCTCGATGAGGGTCTAGTAAAGACTAAAGGAGACCGCCTTTATGTTCCTAAATGCGGAGATTTGAGGAAATCATTAATCACGAAGTGCCACGACACGATTTGGGCAGGGCATCCTGGGGAGGAACGCACTTTGGCATTATTGCAACGTGCATACTACAAGCCTCAAATGAGGGACAACATAGCAACTTATGTGAAAACTTGCCTTGTGTGTCAACAAGATAAGTCAGATCATCAGAAAAAGGCTGGCTTACTGCAGCCCCTTTCCGTCCTAACTAGACCATTCGAGAGTGTATCGATGGACTACATCACCAGTTTGCCAAAGGTTGGAGATTTTAGCACAATCATCGTCGTGGTAGACCGTCTATCCAAATTTGCAACTTTCATCGCAGCGCCCAAGTATGTATCAGCCGAAGAGACAGCTCAGCTCTTCTTCAAACATATTGCCAAATACTGGGGACTGCCTAAGGACATCGTTAGTGATTGGGATCCTCGATTCATTGGCATATTTTGGACCGAGTTGTTCAAACTTCTTGGTTCAACTTTGAACATGAGCTCTAGCTTTCACCCCCAATCTGACGGACAGACCGAACGCTTCAATTGTATGCTGGAAGAATATTTTCGGCACTTTATCTCTACTTCGCAGAAAAATTGGGTGAAGCTATTGGATGCGGCACAGATGTGTTTCAATGCCCAAAAGAGCTCTTCCACTAATAAGAGTCCTTTTGAGATTGCTACTGGCCAGCAACTGTTACTCCCTCACACTGTAGACATTGATCAAAGAACCAAGTCCCCTCAAGCAAAAAACTTCTCTCAAGAGTAGAAACGAAATATTGACATTGCTCGGAGTTATCTTGAGAAAGCCCAGAAACGGTACAAGAAGGCTGCAGATCTAAAGCGCCGTTTTGTGGAATTTAATGTTGGAGATCGGGTAATGGTGAAGCTCCCTGACAGAAACTGTTATAAACTGACGAGAGGGAAAGATTCAAGACTGGTGCCAAAGTATATTGGACCATTACCCATTGTGAAGAGGATTGACAAAGTCGCATACAGAGTTGCACTCCCTTCATGGTGCAAAATCCACAAGGTCCTTCATGTTGGCGTACTCAAGCCATACTTTGCCGACAAGGAGGATGCATCCAGAAATGAACCAAAGCGACCGGTGTTTGAACTGAAAAGAGGGTTGCTGAAGAGATTCTTGACCATCGAACTACTCGAGCTTCTAGAAAACATCATCAAGAGTACTTGGTCAAATGGAGTGGATGCAGCAGCGAGGAGAATACTTGGGAAAGTGAAAAAGACCTTAAAGCCTTCAAATCATTAATTGAAGCATATCATTCATTGATGGCTACGAGGACATCGCCAAAACAAGAGGGGGAGAATGTCACGGACCGCAGCTTTACTTAAGCCCCGTGACGCTATCATTGTAAATATTTTAATTCATTTTGTTAAATAGATGGAAAATAGGAAAATTTTAGTATGATTCTAGAGCCAAATGACGTCTACTCCAGTCATTTGGGTTTTTGTTCCGAAGTCTATTATAGGGGGTATTAGTCTTTCAAACATTTTCAAGCTTTCTAGTGTTCGCCCCCTGCATTAGCCAATTGTAATCTCTTGCTTTCAATCTATTGTAATTTCTAGCTTTCAAGCAATCAATGATCAAGATATGTTCAATGTATTTCAATTTCGTGTTGCAAGCTTTCTTTAAATTGTAATCAAATTGTCTTTCGTCCCGAAACGACCGAGAATGCGGAAGGTAGTCTTGCGGAGCAGACTACTGCCGCACGGTGTCCCTTTCTGTGTCAAGAAGAAAGGTAACCTGTGAAACCACGGCTCACCGGCACCGCATTTCATTACGTTAGTGGATGAGACTTTCAAATTTAGGAAAATGGAATTGGTTAATCACTTAAAAAGCCTTTAAACTATTTTTCCACTTTGATTGTTTGTGTTCTTCACAAATAGAAGGAAATCTAATAAACATTCATGGAGTATTAAACAGTTAATGGTTTGACTATAAAAGTAGACTCTAAAAGTTTTGCATAATTCATCCTTTATTGTAGAGGTGTGCCGTCAAAAATGTTGCAATTAATTTAGCGAATCATTGCTATAACTTATTAGACAATCTTTTGTATGGGAATGAAAATTGATTTGTGTATTCAAATTATGATTATTTTGTTTCTCAATTTGGATTTTTGTGATCTTCATGATTAATAATTTGAACTTGCTGAATGTTTAATGTTTATTTTTTTATTTATTTATTTAGGTTTGTATTACTAACTTATAGATATGGTACAAGTCCGAAAATTTAAGAAATGAAACTAGAACTAAACCAAAATGGCTTGGTTTCAAATCTTAAAAAAGCCATTTGGTTCCATTATCAAAAAAATCATTGGTTCATAATTCAGTTCGGTTCTCTTAGAACCAGAACCATGTCCATCCCTAATGACAAGTGAAGAGAATGATTGTGACAAAAATGAACTCAAAAGATACATGAGAAATTGTGTTTCAAGGAAGACAAGTAGTTAGCCTAACAAAACAAGAAAGAAAATGAAAATATCTTACCAAGCCACCAAAGTGCCACCAGTGTAAATAATCCAACATATCCAAACAACTTCTGCACATCAACCCTCTCTCCTTCCTCTCCAGAAAACTTTTTGAGAAGTACTTCAGAAATTTGAAAACGAGCATTAGCAATAGTTGTCATCTGAAATTTCCATATTGATCTTAATTTGATTCAATTCGTATGACAAAGAATGACACCTGTAAATAGCCCATAAGTCAGAGCAGATAGAAGGCCAAAAATATCCCCAACAAGAGAACGCTTTCCACTTCTTTAAAAGAAACAAAAAGTTGAACTGTCAGTCAATTCCCTGAAACATGCAATTGAAAATGAAAACTGAGGAAGGAACATAAAAGTGTGTGCGTGGATATAACAATGACATTTACATGCATACTAAATGAAGTACAGACTTACGTAGAAGAATTTAGTTTTGAGTCATCAGTGGCCCAAGTTTTACCTAAGGTTGTCATGGCAACCCCGGTCATGCTTACAAAAACAGCAACTACCTTTGCCATATTTAAGGAATCTTGGCCCAAAAATGCACCAATAAAAAGAGTGAACAACCCTGATGTAGAAGACAAAACTGTAGTACTTGCAACACTTGTACGAGCAAGTGCAGCATTTGATAAATACTGCAAAAGAGAAGAATATGAACAAATTCAAATATTTACCGAAAGAAAGTACGATAAAAATACGTCTAGAGATTGCACAAGGGCATTTAAAAAGTGAATCAATTCTGAAATTTCTTCCTTTCTAACATAATTTTCCCAAAATTAAAATTAAAATTGGTCAAGAGATAAGTTCAGTCAGCAACATTAGTTGTCAGACATTCAACAAAATATTTTGAATTTAGGCACACATTTAAAGGAAATACAACGACGGGATGTATATACCTCTGTAATAAACCAAAGGGGAGCAAGATAAAATCCATAAGTAGCAATTTCTTTGGTTGTGACCTCTTTTTCTTGTCTAATACTTCTAGTATCATCCACATGTTTAAAAACTAATGGCCTTCCCTCTTCCTGCACAGAAAGGTCTATTTCACTGTCTTTCCTATTCAGGGATCCCTGAATTTCCATCTCAAAGATTTTCTGTCCCGCAATGTACTTTAAAGGAGAGCCAATGCTAGAACACGAATCACCGTCTATGCCTTGACCACTTTTGCCAGTACGTCTCTTCAGGAAATTATGTATCCAATCCTTAATAAATGCTACTGGGAGGTAAATCACCATTAAAGAAGCTCCAAGATATGTCACTGCAAAAGGTTGCTTATAGTCTGTGAAAATATCCTGAATAAAAAAAAAATGCGTTAGAGGAGGTGATAAATGTATCTTTTTGTTAACTCGTACATAGGAAGGTACCTAATATTGACACAAAGTTCTCATCAAAAGACAAAAAATAAGTTAAAAGTGTGAAAAATATAGATATTTTTTTTTCATAATAACGTGAGGATAAAACCAACTACAAATAAATTGTTGAAGTATAAGTTGATCTAATAAATTACACATCTTGGGTAAAACAAGTAAATTTTGTTAGAAAATTGGGTGAAAGTTTTGGTTTGGTATAAAACGATTTTTATCTGGCAAAACCTAAACAAACCCTTTCAAACCGTTTGGTTTGGTTTTGAAATGGTCAAAACCTAAACCATTTGAACCCAAACCAACATTTTCAAAATCGCGGTCCGAGTTCGGTTTGATGAATTGATAGTTTTTCTGTTCACCCCTATAGTCTACCAATCTTGATTTACATGGTCCTCCTATCAAGAGTGCTCTAGAGAGCGCCCATCAACAAAAGAAAAAAAGGGCCCCCCAAGAATGCCAGGTAATAAATTATTTTTGGTCATTGTAGAATAAGGTACTTTGAATTCCTGGCAGCAGCAGCAGCATCGATCAAATGAATGTAACCAACGAAGATTATCCGGAATTGGAAATAGACATTAAAATATAAACCATGTTCCAAGTAAGTCACACCACCTAATAAGATTTGTACAGTCGCTCTATCCAGAAACCTCAACAGTTAAATGAGTTATATTATTTGCTATCCTTTTTTCTTAAAGTACACTCCATTAATTTCTGGGCGAGCAACCAGAAAACCAGGTAGCATGAACTAGGCACATTTCTGAAAAACATACATCATTTATAACTTTAAACATTTTTCAGTAAAAAAAATCCTGCGCCCACTCCGGCAATTATAGCACGTGGGCTTCAATTAAAAAAAAATTCAAACATAGCAGGGAAGATATGGAGAAAAAGGCAACAATCTCAACCCATCCAATATACAAAACTTCAAGCACATTGAAAATATATTACTCACAAATAATTAATTTAAATATGGACATGAAAATCCGTTTCCACAAATCAAGACATCCACATAGATATCTAACTCCAAGAAAAATCACAGGGGGGGAAAAAATCTGACCTGAGTAACTTCCGCAGAGGAGACCCAAATGATGACAACAGCAGCAATTAACATGAGACCGGCCTTATATCTCCACCCCATCACAGATTCAAGAAAAACCCAGAAGCCAAAATCCGATCTTATACACAAAATTACGATTAAGATCTGAGTTTTCTTGATCCGACAGAAACTTTTCACCTATATTTCTACAAATTGTAACCGACAGAACCAGAAGGTGCAATAATGTGGGATTTTGATGGGTAGGTGGGTCGCGGCCAATAAAATAAGCTGTTTGATTGCAGGCCTTTAGGCGAGGTGGAAGATGAGAAGGTAAAGGAAAGGAATGTTGTCAAATTTAAGTTATGTTGGTTAAATCACAAGGTTTCCTGTTCTCTCTCTCTCCTCCATTTTCGTCAAGATTTGTCTCCACGTGCGCATTACAGCCTGTAGTCTGTAGAAGTGCAGTATCTCCCCTCTTCTTGTTGATTTTCCATTTATCTTCGTTGGCATTTGAGTCACCGTGTGGGTTGACTTGATCCGTATTTACCTCAAGCCATGTGCACCAAGTTCAAAAAAGAAAGGGAAAATTGCAACTTGTCCCTAACCTTTCATGAAAATTGTGATCTTGTCTCCCATTTTGGAAGAAGAAATAGAGTTTTGAATAGTATTTTTTGGATAATGCGTGGTTGAAAAATAAAGTAATTTTATTGGTTTGTTTGTAAAATGTTTTATTGAGTGAATATGTGATGAAGATTGTTTATTGTAGCAAACAATATTTGAGAAAATAGATGACAAATTGGGGCTTACTTCCTGATTAAATCATCCAGACAAAAAAATTATTTTTAAATGTTATGATATGTACCTTTACAATTTCACCCCTAACATAAGGAATTTTCAAGGACAAAACTGAGGGCAAACAGGGAAATTAATGTTCTAAACAGTTGGATTTTTTACTTTTGTTTACCCCGAGTTAAATGTTTCGTTGGCCACTGAACTTTGTGTTATGTCACGGCTTACTCACCGACCTTTCAAACTTTTCCCGTTGGTCACTGTACTTTGATCCGTTACTTCCCATTACCCACCGGCACAAATCTGTTAATTGACGTGCTTACGTGGCAGACGGAAAAATGATGGGGCCGGTTAAATCATTACCACTATAAAATATTTTGCCAAATCATCTACCACGTCGACATAATATCTTGTTTTTCTAATTTCATACCCGCTTCTTAAAAACCCCAAATTTTCCCAACTTCCTCCCAAATCATAGACATCTTCACTGGTGAATTGAAGAACCCTAGTCGAAGCTCAATCCCTAATTTCCCAAAATCAATTTGACATTCGAAACCTAATCCCCAAACCCGGAAAACCTGATTACCGATCTCCATCCCGCCGTTCGTAATCAGTAGAAGAGCCCAACCAGAAGCAGCATCTGTTTGATTTGAAAAGTTCGGCTTCAAGCAAGACAGCTGAGCGTGCACATGGACGGAACCATTGAAGGTAAACTCGATAGTGCTAAGAAGCTATATGGTTGAATTTAACTATCTTCAAATGGGCTCTCTCTCCCCCCATCTGTAATTTTAACTTCTTTTAGTTTGATGGGTTTCTTTTTTATTTCTATGGTTTATTGATCTTGCCATGGTATCTAGCAGTAGTGGTGGTGGGAGGAGGAGTTAATTTGAGGTTCGGGTCAGGGATCGAGAGCTTGGGGAGCTGTCTAGTGATGGGTCTGATGAGGCTATTGATTTGGAATCTCGGATTACTATAGAGAGTGAGGTTAAGACGTTAGAAAATGGAAAACAATCATTGCCTATGCAGAATACGAAGTGGAAGTTAGCCAAAACATGCTCAAAGCAATTCTGAATCATGTGAAGGAGAACATTACATTGATTGGAATGTAAAATTATTCTCTTTAGGGGAATATCATAATAGTTTAATTCTTCTTTTGAGTCTTTTTGAATTGATTGAGATTGAAATGCGCTCTGTCAATAAAAATGAAGTCAATCCATAAAAAGGGATCCAAGAAAACATTAAGCAGTGCTGATGTAATACTTAAAATCTCATGAAATAGAAACACAAGCTAAGATGTAAAACATACATATGTTGATAGAAGTAGTTGATTTCCTTACATTAGTTAGGATCAGAGTTGGAGATCTCAGGTTTGATTCTTCAAGGGAAAAATGATGCAGAGCATCATTTGAAATTGAACATGATGTTGGGCCTATTTCATAAGGGATAATTCGAAGCGAAGGCCCAAAAAATAGTGCTTGGGGTGGATTCCTACATCAACTATTTAGTCTGTATCTAATACTTTGTACCTATCATGCCATTTATTGTTGAAGATGGGCTATTAGAATGAAAACGTTTTTTTAAGAAATATCAAATTTATGCAGCCTAATTCTCGAACTTGAGAATTAAGTTTAATCTGTCAGGAGTGTTTATAATGTTTTGAAGGCTACAAGATGAATGTCATGTGATGCGGAGATACTTAACCTGATTTATCAGACGTGTATTTGTCTTTGACCAAACCAATATTTTGTCATTACTAATAGCAGCAACATTTGGTGAAACATTTGTCATGGATGCTTAATGATATCGAATTTTTGTAGCTTGTCCATTTGATAGTCCATTTTTTTCCAGATGTGCATCAGGTATTGAAGCTACCAGATAACTATTGAAGCCACCAGATGTGCATCAGCTAAACCAGCTAGAGGACTAGCAGCAGCAAGAAAGCCAACGAGGATTAATGACAGAGCAGCTACGCAGAAGGATCTAGAGAATTAGTTGGATTGGTTTTGTACAGTTGTATTGAATCAGTTTTGCAGTTATTCTTCATGTAAATTTGTTAGGAAGCTAGTTAGAAAATGATTCTATTTTTCTGTATTTATAGAACCTTTATTGTACAATTCTTTTACATGGTTGAATGAATATTTGCCTCATCTCAATTGTTCAATATCAGAATTTTGTCATTACAAATCTAATAATAACTCTATTCCAGGAGACACCATCTCCAATAACTTGCAAGCATAAGTCTGACATTATTATTAAAATAAGCTTTTTGATCAACACATAACACCCATGCACAGCTCAAAACCGAGTTTGATCTATCGTTTCAAAAAGAATAAAACAAGAGAGAACTTTCCAAAAATAAGTGCAAGTCTACATTGTTCGAACTTGTTAATAAATACATATAGAGTCATGATCAAGTAACACATCACGATTACAATGACCTTACACCACAAACAATTAATGTCCAACATTGTCTTGAAATAACAGAGGCAAAAACATTTTATGGAGCTTCTTTCTTCTGTTTCCCTTTCTTTTCCTTATCTCATTTTCCTTCTTTGACCACAAATAGACGTGAGTCCCCACTCCCCAGAGAGGCACATAATCGACCTCAAAAATGCCGTGGCTCGCTCTTCCACTTAACCGTTTCTCCAACAGGATAACTGGAGCAGACTTTGAGTTTGCACCATCTACAATTTTTTTCCCTTCATCTACAGCCAGAGATAGAGAATCAACCACAATCCCACTAACAATTGGCTCTCCCAAATCTCTGGTTTTTGAAATAGGATCAATATCTACGAAATTTGCTATTCCTGTTTCAGAATTGATCTCGAAACCCAATAGTTCATCACCACATATGCTACTAGTAGTTGTTTTCATCTTCAGACAAGACAACCAACCTGGAAGCCCCTTCAGTCCGATTATCTTCAGGCCTCGAGAACCCCATAAAATTACTAACTTCACTTCCTCAATCACCAAAACTACAAACATCATTTTCACCATCTACGGAGTTAGCCAAACTTTGAGTCTCGGAATCCATGTACACGCTTTCTGTGTCAGCCATCAAAACTTTTCCCCCAAATTTTCCCTCTCTAAATGGCACCATGTCAGTTACTCGCTCAAGCTCAAATTGGTCACTAGAAGAGATGAAATTTACCTTCGATTTGAGGGTGAATTGATTTGGGGAAAACGGACTTCACGATTAAGGGTTTGATTTGGAGATATGGATTTGGGGAAAATTGATTCACGCTCACTGTTAAGGGTTTGATTTGGAGTTATATGATTTGGGGATAACGGACTTCACTAATTGTTAAAGCCTTGTTTGGATGTGATTTGCCGATGTGGAAGTTGATTTGGCCAACACTTACCACTTGGAAGGATTTAACCGGCCACATCATTTTTCCGTCTGCCACGTAAGCTCGTCAATTAACAGATTTGTGCCGGTGGGTAATGGGAAGTAACGGATCAAAGTACAGTGACCAACGGGAAAAGTTTGAAAGTTCGGTGAGTAAGCCGTGACATAACACAAAGTTCAGTGGCCAACGAAACATTTAACTCGTTTACCCCTTTGTTAGTTGCTTTTTCAAAGTTCAATTAATGATTTTATTGTGCAAAAAACTTTAGTTGCTTTAAAACGTTTTTTAAGGCTGTCAAACAGGGGGCTTAATATGATGAAAAAATGCAACTTATTGGCCAGTCTAGAGATGTCAACGAGTCAAGCATATTCACAAGTCGAAACTCGAGGCTCGGACTCAACTCGAACAAAAATGACTCGAGCTTTCTTTGACCATAGCCGAGCCAAAGCTTGTCTGGAAAATTGAAGTTTGGTTCGAGCTTTCGACTCGAAACTAATCTAGTTGAGTTGGTTCTTTTTAAAAAAAATAAAATAAAATCGTGACAATCTAATTTTTTTAAAAAAAATCAATTTAGAAAATATGTGTCACTTTTTTTTAAAGTAAAAAAGTGACAATTTTTATGAAAAAAATGATATTGTGTCACTTTTTCATTTTACATAGTATTTTTTACTTCCTAAAAACCTTTCATATGATTTTTCGAAATATCCCTAATTTTAAGGGTATTTTTGTAAGTACCCTTTTTTTTTTCAAGAGTTGAGTCAGTCTCATGTCATGGGGCTGAATCGAGCCAATGGCCACCCCTAGTTTGCGTCGGGAGGGAAAATATGGGGGTATTGGGATGAGGTGGATGGTTGTGGTGGTTGGGCGGTGTTGGAGGTAGCTGTGGGTGGTGGTTATTTTTAATGGGTTTTAAGTAGTTGAACTATATTGTCCTTCATTGAAATGGCATATGTAGGCCACTTGACTAGACTTATGGTCTAAAATAACTTCCTTGATATTTTAAGGATTAGATATGCAATTTATCCAAAAATGAAAATTATAATAATTTGAAGTTAATTATTATGAAAATAATCCTTATTTCAGCATAAGTCGCTTATTTTTAACTATAACATTTAAAATTTATTTTTCAGTTCGAGTCCCTGAGGTGAGTGTCCTACCGTAAACTTCATGACCCCGTGAAATTAGTCGAGGTACGCGCAAGTTGACCCGAACATCCACGGTTATAAAAAAAAAAAATTTAAAAATTATAAAATTTAGTTTATTATAAATGAAGTTTTAAGCTTAATCAAAACCGTGTTAAATCCAAAAATTCGACTAATCAAAACCGTGTTATAAAATGAAAGACAACGGTGAAAAACACGAATAGACAATTTGTCATCATGATCTTCATTATAATTTTGGAATTGGTAGGTTTGAAAATGAAATTAATTATTAGTATGTATGACTTGTCAATTTGTCCCCGTGCTTAATGGATTTAAAATAATGCTAGAGAATATGCTCAGTTCAATTAATTATTAAATGATCATATAATCTAAATTTGTGTGGAAAGTACATTAGTATTTTCTAACGTATTAAAAATAAATTTTTAATTAATGGATAATCAAAATTGTGTCACATTTGGATCCGAAACATGAAAATATATACATATTTTGATATAAATATTATGAAACATAGCAATGTAACAGAGTAGAAATCACTTCATTAAGTCAAATACGTTTGAGCAAAGATTAAACCCATGTTTGTTTGGTGAGAATTAAAATCAGATTTTTAGTAAATTTTTATAGAAGTTGATGAAATATGTGATTAAAAATTAGTGGGATCCATAAAATGTGGTTAAAATTGATTGACGACTCTGATTTAGATTAAAATTCAGATTTTAATTTGTAATTCATTGTCAACCACACATTCATACAATAAAATATTTTGTAAGCGAATCTAAAATGTTTTATACTTTTTAATCATACATTCTCCAAAAATCACTATTCCAAAACTCATTTTCTCTAAAAAAAAAAAATTCTTTTTAGAGTGTGTTTGAGCCACATTATTTTGAAAAAAATGTATTCTGGAATAGTAGATTGATGGAAAATGTATGTTTGAAAAAGAAGGAAAAATTATTGATGTGGTGAAAATTATTATTTTATTAAAGAATGTGAAATTAAAAATGAGTAGAAGAATGAAAATAAAATTTTTAATGTATACCAAACAGAGGCTTAATGAAAGACAAACAGATGTTAAGGAAGAAAAGCAAAACTAAATAGTTCCAATCATATTCAATATTGCATACCAAACACGCACTTATTATTCTTATATATAGGTATCATCGATCGTAGTTCTATGCACTAGAAGTTTCATTTTGTTAGGCCTGTACTTTGATGAGTTTTTCGAAAACTAAATACACTTTGTTAGCCATGAGCCATGAGCAATGATAAAAACTTGAAAATGTAGATTTAGTTGGCATTCTGACCCAACCCCGATTTTTTTGGTCTCTTTGGATTTCCAGGATTTTCATTAGTTTTGTCACGAATAAGTATTGTCCGCTCTGGAAGAGTCTAAACTCATCTTACCTCTCATGGATTTCTTGCTCACTTGATATTAGAATTCAACTTAAATCTATCTTAAAAGGAGGTCGTGTGTTCGAATCTTGTGGATGCAATAGAAATTCGTGATGAGTAAGATAGGTTTAGGTTCTTCCAGAGTGGAGACGGTACGTAAGTTAACGACTTTGGCATAAAAGTTGGATCGTTACAACATCTGTAGAAAAAATGGCAATAAAATTGCCAACATTTGAGACACGTAGTATCCTTGGTCGGTTCTGGAGTCGCTTCATTTTCCTCTTTGAATGTGTTCCCATCTTTTATTCATTTTGGTCTTCTTATTTATGCATCTTGAACATGCACCTTTGATACATTCCAATTTGTTCAGACAATTCCAACAGGAATGGAATTTCACTATATCATTCCACATGATGGAGACATGGATGGAGAAGTAGGAAATGAAGATAGCTCGGGAACTCCAGATCCACCAATTTGGTCAGAGGTATTCCCTGTTTTCCCAACATACTGTAGTGAAGATGAACAATTATATGTGATGATACCAAAAATCGTCATATGTTGGTTCTCGAGCTTGATTGCTGAGGTTGATCGCGAACAAGGTCTTTCGGTACCTGAAACAATGGCAACGAGGTGTGACCTCGTCGCCCCTCCGATGCTTAAGTTAGCGAGAGGAAAAATATAAGCGTAAGGCTATAATGTGAATGTAAAGCATACCTGAAATAATGAGCTGAGGGTCCATATTTAAAGGGGTAGGTAGTATAATCCTCTTAGGAGTGGACGGTGCACTCCTAATATGACTGAATTAGTTGAATTTCCTTATCCGTAAGAGTTCTACTTGAGAAGAGTATCTGACTTGTACTATAATTACAAGTACACTTATAATTTAGGAGTATAGCTGAGATAGAGACCTTTTAAGAGTAGGAGTCCTAGTCGGGTCATACAGAAATTGTACACATCATAGGCCCCCATGCATCCATGTCAAGAGTTTCTGGCATGAGATGCATGAGTATATTGAGTTAAAAAATAAGCATGCTCAAGTCGAGTTGATAGGCCCCCGAGCACCCAGATTTAGGGTAGAAGTTTTGAATGGAATTCCTAGACCCCAACATTGTCTAAAATTTGAAATGAAAGGGGTTGCACCCCAACCATCTTTAAAATGTGAAAGGAATGGGCTATTGTTCGGGGTACGCTATAGAAGTACTTGCACGAGGCAAGACTTGATGGTGCTTGCGCGGGGCAATGCTTATGTGCTTGCTCGGGGCAAGACTTTGAAGTGCTTGCGCGGGGCAAGGCTTATGTGTGCTTGCATGTGGCAAGGCTTTGAGGTGCTTGTTCGGGACAAGGCTTATGTGCTCGCTCGGGGTAAGGCTTTGAGGTGCTTGCACGGGGCAAGACTTTGAGGTGCTTGCGTGGGGCAAGACTTATGTGCTTGCTCGGGGCAAGGTTTTGAAGTGCTTACGCGGGGCAAGGCTTAAGATGCTTGCGTGTGGCAAGGCTTTGAGGTGCTTGCACGGAGCAAGGCTTTGAGGTGCTTGTTCGGGACAAGGCTTATGTGCTTGCTCGGGGCAAGGCTTTGAGGTGCTTGCACGGGGCAAGGCTTTGAGGTGCTTGCGCGGGGCAAGGCTTATGTGCTTGCTCGGGGCAAGGCTTTGAAGTGCTTGCGCGGGGCAAGGCTTAAGATGCTTGCGCGGGGCAAGGCTTATGTGTGCTTGCTCGGGGCAAGGCTTACGTGCTTGCACGGGGCAAGGCTTTGAGGTGCTTGCGCGGGGCAAGGCTTATGTGCTTGCTCGGGGCAAGGCTTTGAAGTGCTTGCGCGGGGCAAGGCTTATGTGTGCTTGCTCGAGGCAAGGCTTTGCTTCTGATAATAAGAAATCCACGAGTTTAGGCTCGCCTTTGATGATGAGAAAACCACGAGCTAAAGTCCGCCTTCAAGAATAAGAAAATTGTGAGTTGGGGCATCGCTTTCATTAATAAGATTAGGCCTTTGGTTGAGCACTTTCCATGCATTAATGACGCCTCAGAAGAATCTCTGAGATGAAGGTGTAGCAGCAATAAACCCCAAAGCAACACCTTTATGATAAGTACAGAGGGCTGCTCATGGCTACTTTTGAGCTGAAAATTCAATCAGACATTCTATCGAACACGTTAGATATCTCATAATGTTGAATCTCTTCGCAAGCTTTATAAGCAATACAAAATGCCTGAATTAGCTTCCACATACACATGCCCACATTATTTTTGGTCATAGATCCGATGCCATTTAAATTGGTAGTAATGAATGGCATTTTGGAAAAGGATATCCAATTTGATTGACCTATAGGAGAACTAGACACCATAAATCTCCAAGAAAATCACACTAATACATATGCTATTTAATTCAATAGGCTTTCAAATATACCACATGAAAAGCATGCTTCTCAATACAATTAATCCCCTTGCATGCCATGTAAAAATTTGCTATTCTCTTCAACTTGAAGTCTTTAAACATATTCTGGAAATTAGTCATTCATATGTATATATATATCAAAATTCCCACAAGGTCACTTACTGTTGAAAATGGTTTACTTTTATATGCTGCCTTCAAACCGCCAAATGCACGATATCATTTTGAAACGGCCAAGCGAAAATTTAATTGTCAAGCATTTCTGCAATTAGCCTACACTTTATATTTGAACAAATCACAATTGTTAATTATGAGTGTTGTTGTGACTAGTAGTCAAATGAAGTGAGTCCCAGGTACAAATCTTCACAAAATGTAGTGCAAAATGGATGGCAAATAGCAGTTGAATTTCTACTTTTCCTTTGTCATGCAAATAAGGAGAGAGTGCTATCTCTAGAAGTTTAATAAATTTACACAAACATAGATGCAAACCAGTTTGACTAGAACGAAAGAAATTGTAGGCATAAAGAGGTGAGAATATGAAAAAATGGAATAACTAAAATTATTACTCCCCTTTTTATAAGTTGTTGACGTTGATTGTATGCCACCAACTGGTTCGGTATTCCCTTTTGAAATCTTCTGTTTAGCCACCATTGTAATTGCCAAAATGGACTTCTAATTTGGGGTAGAATATTCCGAAAATTGCCAAGCCTAAGCCATCAAATTCATGATGCCATTTTAAAACAAATGATTGTTGGCGACAGATTCTTGAGCAGCTGGAAGAGATTCCATCAAAATGGCCCAATAAAATAAAGTTGCTAGCCCAATTTTATGTATTCCCAAATAGAGAATTAACTGGAGGAGTTATGAGGCCCAAGAAAATAAATTTGCTGGCCCAATTCTGCATTACCCAATATCTAAACCCAGAAAGGTCTCTTTGAATGCGTTCGTATCGAAGAAGAAGCAATTGTCTTGGCCCAAAAGGAGTTAAGAGGAGCAGTTGTTCATGGATTGAAATTCAGAAGCTGGAAAATTGTGAAGCCCAAAATAAAATCTGTGGCCCATTTATTGTTGATAAATCTCGAAGTGGGAATGACTTGCAATGGCCCAATAAAAATCCATGTAAATATTGAAAGGACCCAAGGAAAACAAATCCCTGTCCCAATTCACTTAACCAACAGCAAAATCCAAAAAATAGTTTTTTCCTCAAGCCCAAATTGCAAATAATGCCCAAGTGCAATTTCAAGTTTAGAACATGAGAGAATAGTAACTCGGCCCAATTCCATTTAAGCCCATAATCAAACTATTCCTAAGGAAAGTTCATCTTGACTATTCAACGTAAAACTCTTCTTCAAGATTGAAGGATTCAAATTGCACGTCACTATCACCGACTTGCTTGCATCACCATAATGTTGACCCATCGGACAAAACGAGGCCATATACCGCCGATCATAGTGGTCGCCGGAGGTCGCGGTGCGCCACGGTTAACTGAATAGCCATAATTGGAGAAAAAATCTTGACTAGGACATTTGGTCGAACACTTTCTGGGCATCATCAAACTGTGAAACTCTTCTCAAAAAATGGTTCTGGTGAACATAAGTTTTGATTTCCTCTTCCCCTTGGAGAATTCTCATGTATGTCCTAATAAAGTTAAGGATGTCTCCGTGCAAGAAACAAGAGATGGGCTTCAAGAATTTGCTAGAGTTAGGGGTTGGGACCAATATCACAGCCCTAGAAATATTCTTCTGGCTCTAGAAGGTTTGGGAACACATTCCCAGTTTTCTCTTAATCCTATCGTGGAGTGTCCAATGCCACTGGCCGACCTAATTTTGAAGTTCGCAATATCTCACAGGTTGGAGAAGTGGGAGAGCTATCTGAAATATTCCAATGGAAAGGAGAAGTTTCAAGAGGACCCCCTCAATTGGACTTCTGATGAGAAACAACATGCTGGAGAGGAACTCTCTAATGTTTTACTCATTACAATTGGCTGATGCTTGTGGAGTTCATCTTGGCCAAGTTGTTCTCACGAAAATTATCAAAAATGCCTAGAAATACCATTTTTGTGGATAAACCCTTGGTGGATATTTATTGGGTATATCTCAATTTTCTTGAATCTGGTTTTTTGTATTTATTCCAATCAAAGAGGGGTAGTCTTTTTGTTTCAGATTTGTTTGTGTAGCCATTTAGATGACCAACCCTTGCCGGACTAACTCAATAAATTTTCAGATTCTTCCACTATCCTTCCTCATTCTTTGGGTTGATCTCTGTGATTTCTGGGGCAGAACGATCTGTCCGGAAAAATAATCTTTTCTGGTGACTTTTTGGTGTGTGATAAAACATGGTTAATGTGTCGTTCCCACAGACGGCGCCAATGATGATACCAAAAATCGTCATATGTTGGTTCTCGAGCTTGATTGCTGAGGTTGATCGCGAACAAGGTCTTTCGGTACCTGAAACAAAGGCAACGAGGTGTGACCTCGTCGCCCCTTCGATGCTTAAGTTAGCAAGAGGGAAAATATAAGCGTAAGGCTATAATGTGAATGTAAAGCATACCTGAAATAATAAGCTGAGGGTCCATATTTAAAGGGGTAGGTAGTATAATCCTCTTAGGAGTGGACGGTGCACTCCTAATATGACTGAATTAGTTGAATTTCCTTATCCGTAAGAGTTCTACTTGAGAAGAGTATCTGACTTGTACTATAATTACAAGTACACTTATAATTTAGGAGTATAGCTGAGATAGAGACCTTTTAAGAGTAGGAGTCCTAGTCGGGTCATACAGAAATTGTACACATCAATATGTAATGAATCCTTGTTTCCAGAGTAACTGTCCCATCATTCTTTTATCGCTAGACCACTTTTGGGAGTGTTTTTATGCTCTTTTCAGTGAAATTTTGCATTGCCTGCAGATAATGCGCTTCTTTAGCAATCCTTGCTAGCCTATGCCCTATGATAGTTGCTCTTGCCGGGCACCAAATAGTCAACTTATTGGGTAAGGTTTAAAAGTTAATTGTATTTCTCGTTGAGCTTATCACATCACGTTATTCAAACTGACGTTTTAACACCACCGGCGTTAGATAACATATTCTTAAATTATTGCTAGATCATTATTCTTTAATTACACCATCATGCATACGTTTATTCCCTTAAACCAAGCTAAGGGCCCGTTTGGCATGATTTTTATAGAATAACTTTTGAAAGATGTTACCTAATTTTTGTTTAAAGACTAATTTTAAGCTTTTCCTATTCCACAAGTGCTTCAGAGAAAGTAATATTTGACATACTTTCTCTAAAAAAATGTTCTAATTATTACAAAAAAAAAACATTTTTATAAAATTAGTCAAACGAATCCAAAAGCAGCTTTTGAATCTCAAAACCTACTTTTGACTTCTTAAAACCTAGGCCAAACAAACCTTAAGCCTATTAGTCCCTGGACCATTCCAAGAGCAAGTTCAACCAAGGGTTTACTCATATCAAATTAGTAATTTTAAAATAAATAAGTTTTTATTTTGTAAAAACTAAAAATAAATTACTTTATTTGATACTAAGATACAAACTATTTTAAAAAAACCTTATTTTATTTAAAAGTAGAAAATATATAAGGGTCTGTTCTCTTTGGTGTTTTCAGGCTGTTTTTTGTTTTCGATTTTTCAAAACGGTGAAAACTCGTTCTCTTTCCCATTTTTGAGAACGAATTTTTGAAAACACAAAAGAAAATTGTACACAAAACGGAAAACAAGCAAAAAGTCGTTTTGGATGTTTTTAGGCCAAAACACCAAAACAAGTTGAAAACACGGGAAATAAGCAAAATGAAACAAATCACAACTCCACGCCATCTTCAACAAACAACAGTTCCACACCTCAAGGAGCCGGCACCTTCTACTCCAAATTCAACCACTATGCCGCCTAACAAACCACCGGTTTTCCACACCATCAACATATCCTCATCCCATTCTTCAATTCCATAACAAAATCTGAAGAAAAGGGGAAAGATCTTGCCCAGTTCGAATGCAGCGACCACGCACACTGCATCCCTTTCTTCGGCAATCGATGTTGAGAATCACGGTCGTGCACCCCCACCATTACCTCCTACTCATTATGGCGGACAAGATACATATATGGGTCTTCGTCAATTTAGCTCGAATTTGCCAATCAATGAACCTACAACCAACACGCACGAAATGCCGCTCGACCCATTTCAATTGAACACTCAAATATGCTCCAATCTCAAAATCAACCTGGGGGAACTGAAATTCATCATCAAACGACACTGTGTACTCATTCAATTGCAGAAATTGAACTATTTTTCATTCATGGTATTTCAACGGAACTGTTTTCCGTTTTCGAGATTGCTGAACAAAATTATAACTCACAATTTCTCACATCAATCTCCCTCTATTTGTATGTCTTTTTGGGTATATTAATTGTACATTGATTGGTGCAATTTGAGAAATCGAAGATCTGGATTGTTGAGCACCCTCGAAAATTGCTTGATGCTTATGTGGGTGTCTATAATTTAAGGGCTCTTGAGTTTTAAAATTTTGTGACCACTGGAATTATTTTGTGGGTGTTGTTAAATATTAGATTTTTTTAAATGTGGCTTCTGTAAGAATTATGTGTTTTGATATAGGTTTGGGAGATTGGTGTTGTTTATTGATTCTCATATATGATTCTTCTTGGGTACTGGGCTTTTGATTTGAAGTGATACTGAGAAATTGATACAATACAATAGTAGCATTGTTTGGTTGTTTACATTGGATCCCTTTTTGATCAAATATTTTAGGTTGCAAAGATTATTCATTTTGGACTTTTCTTGTGGAGTTGGATTTGCTTTCTACAATTGTGTTAAGAGAGGATTTCTGGCGTGAATTATCCAAGTATTTGATTTGTGGTTATGTCTGATGGAACACCTGTTGGGTGTAAAAGCACGAGGTAGAGGCATAGTCAAGAAACAAACGATTTACCATTGTTATTCTTTTTTTTTTTTTGATACCCAGGAACCCGCAGCCGCTCCTGGCGGAGCCCCGACCACTCTTAGAGCGGAGGCCCGACCACCAGTGCGCACTGGGTAAACCTGGAGGCTGGCACAAGACCCGCAACCACACCAACAGGGTAAATCTCCCCAAAGGGGAGGCGGATGTCTCAAGCGGGGGTTGAACCCTCGTCGAAGCAAACCTGGTTTCCCAGGCCATGCTTTTTTGCCAACTCGGCCACACGCTCTTGACTACCATTGTTATTCTTGACACCATTGTTGATGAGCAAAGAAACAATTTGATAGCAACTTCAAAATTTATATATTATTTAATACTATATTAACATTAAACTATTAACATTTATTGAATAATCAGATTTTTTGAATAAAATATTCTCAAAATTTCAAAGTAAACGTATTTTCTAATTTTATGTTTTCAGAAACAGTTTTCCAGAATGACAAAAAGAACGTATTTTCAACAATTTTAAAATGAACACTCAAAACACAAAACGAATGGAGAGAATGGAATTTTTTTTTTTTAAAAATTCTTGAACTTATTAAGCATTTACTCAAAAACCCTGTAATGATCCTTACGGATTCGCTTTCTCAAAGATAAAGTGTGATCTCATTGTCAAGACGATGACAACAAATAAATAAGGAGACAATTACAATAGTTTCACGATTTGATTACAGAGTTGTTCTGTTTCCCAGTGTCAAAATATCTCGATAGACATAAGAGGCCCTGAGAAAAATTCATGCACCATAACTTCTCAAACAAGGAAATCGAAAAACATAAAAGCTGAACAAGCTCAACTTTTCACTAAAAAAGTTACACACAATTCCAAGGTTTCTTGAAGACAAGAAAAAGCATCCCTCGTGAAGATCCAGGTAGATGAATTGCACAAATACTCGACAAATAAAGAGTACCGGAAAAGGCAAGGAGATCCCACTTGATGTTGATCCTCACTTCAGACAAGTTGGAAGAGTGAGCCCATGACAAACAAAAGCCAAAACAACGTACACTATAACCAGGAGTAGGAATATCAATGCAACCCTGCGGACGATCAAATAACATTTTTTAGCAAGGCAGGAGACGCAATTGAGGAAATAATCAACTGAATTATGCTAACATGTATGATGTATCAGGTGAATCAACTGAACATTTCAACTTATTAGGAGGAAATGGATTTCCAAATACTCCATGATTATTTCCCAACATTGACAGAAAGTTGGAGCTCACATAACTACTAAGACCATTTTGGCTAAGCTGAAAATGTGTACTTAAATTACAGCAACATAAAAGTTACTTAGGTCCCCAGCATCACAAGCTCACTGTAGCAAATATATTCGTTTCATATGGCGTATGCCATCACTCATCATTCAAACCTGAATTCTCTTTCATTAAGCTTACAAACCTAGAAGATATGCAATAAACATTCATTCATCAACTCCAAGTAGATAATGGACCTATTTGAATGTAAAAGTTTAAATGTTGTCAAAATTGATATTAACTTACATTAGCTTAACATTTCTCCACCATACAGTGCTTCTAAAACGTCGAGCCTGCTTCCTGAAGCGGAAAGTGTTGCCTTGCATAGTGGACGTTTTATCAACCAACAACTCTAATCGATCACCTCTGTCCAAAACTTTATCAATATTCTCTATCATGACATTGCGCACCTGTAATGTCACCCATAAAAAAATTGAATTTCAAAAGTTTTCGTCAACCCCAAATAACCCTGAAAAAGAGCACATAATATGCATATAGATTATAGAGAGCATTTATCAGAGGATTTTCTCAATCACATTTCTGCCATCATAGTTTGCTGCAAATGTATCCTACAGTACATTGTATTGAACCACCAGAAGGTACAAAAACAAAGACTCTGGAAAAGTATTTCAAATTGGAATCATGACAACACTCTGGAAATCAAAAAGTTGATCTAAAACTAGACAAGTAAAAAGGAATTGACTGACAGCTCAACAGAACCATGAGCAGAAAATTTTAAGTTAAGTCGAACATCACCTGACCCATTTCACCTTTTAGACGGTTTATTCTGTCAGCGTTTGGATCATTTGAGAAATACTCCATTTGTTGACTCAATACCCTTGAAAATTCATCATTCATGGCATACGCTTGGGCAGACAATACAGCTCTGCCATATGTCCTCACAAATCTTTGGTGAATTTCTTCCAGAAATGTAAAAGGAATTCTCCCTGCAAATATAATAAAAATAGGCAAAGTCAGCTCGTAATACACAGGAAGGCCGGAGAAAGTGAATTTGTCAGAATTATAACAAACTCTAATTAATACGATAGTACAACACAAAATGCATCAAACTTAAGCTTGCATAAAATGTCAAAAATCAATTGCAAAACCGAATCTAAAATTGGACGGCACAAGCTGTAACTTCTAGAAAACTCAAAATGCCACAAGCAAACTCTATACATAAATTTGGATTTTCCTTTATCAGAATATTAAACCTTTCTCAGTTTCACTCTTCTCATTCTAGCTCTACCACGTCATCATATAGCATTCATTCAATCGGACAGTTTGAGCATCTGTAGAAGTGCAGAACTTTTGGTACATTTATGTTTGAATTTTCCCAACGCTATTTATGTACAAGAGACAATATCAAAAATACCCCCCACCTTTCTGACAATATTAGAGACACCTCTCAATTTTCAAAAATATCACTAACCTTCCATATTTCTAATTTTGAGTATCATATTCAACCCTTGACCACCTTTAATAATAATTAGTGATTAAATATAAATTGCTAAAACCGAAATTTCCATTAACAATATAATACAATATATAAACTACAAAACATATAGGCATTAATTTGGCCGTAATATCAAAGCCTATTATTAAAACTAGTCACACTAATTAGTAAACCTTACTATACATTTCATTAAGCCCTATTTGAGCTCCATTATAATTAGATTTTTGGGGAAAAATGCATTTTGTAATAGTAATTTTTTGAAAAATGTGGGTTAAAAAAGAATGAAATTTTTTGAGCTTACATGTGATATTATTTTATTAAAACATGTATGGTTAACAAGAAGAGAGAAAAAAATATATTTTGGAATTAAAGGAACCCAAACAAGGGCTAAGTTTAACAATGCATATATATTTCTTCATTATTTCCCTTTATCAGTAAGGGTGACAAAATTCTCCACCCCGACCCTCCCTTGTATTACCCTGCCCTGAATGGTAAACAGAACGGGGACAAGGAGCACCTCAAATTTCTCGAACACGTCCATTTTTATTTTTATTTTAGTTTTATGTTTTACAATTTTAAATCGTATTTAAAAAATAAACAATTAATTAAACAGGACTCTAAATAAAAATCTTTTAATCCACGTCAAGCCTAGCATCACCTTCCCTCTCAAATATACCCAACAAGATTGGGATGGGGATGGCCGTCTTCCCCAACTACATTAC
Source organism: Fraxinus excelsior (assembly GCA_019097785.1). NCBI lineage: Eukaryota > Viridiplantae > Streptophyta > Magnoliopsida > Lamiales > Oleaceae > Fraxinus > Fraxinus excelsior. The sequence continues at coordinate 1,864,789 of CM032644.1, forward strand.
CATCCCTATTTACCAATAAAATTATTTGTTGATTTAAGTGAATAATTCAATTGCAGTGGTATCCAAAATGTTTCAAAAATGTGTCCCTTCATTACCAATGCAATGGGATAATTAACTTAAATCAACAAATAATTTCATTGGTAAAGTGAAAGAATCAAGAAATATATGCATTGTTAAGGTTAATGAAATGGATTGTAAAGTTTACTAACTAGTGTAACTAATTTTAATAGTAGGCTAAGATATTTTTATGGAAGGACCAAATTAATGCATAGATGGTATGAAGTTCTCAAGGCCAATTTAGGTATTAAAATTTATACTTAAATACTAATTAGTCTTAAAATTCGCAAGGGGACATATATGACATTCAAACTCAGGAATAAAGGAGGTTAGCGACATTTTTGAAACGTGATAGTGATTTTGATATTATCAAACAGGTGAGGGGTGCCTCTGATGTTTTGCCTATGTACAAATTACAAAGTTCAAATAAGTTGCTAGTTTCAAATTAGGAGTTCCCAACCAAAACGTTTACAGCTCAGTGTTTCTAATTATTATGGTTTCTTATATGCCAAAGTTACCCAAAATATTGAGATGATCTCAAATTAGAATTATGAGGTCTGAATTTTTTTTAAAAAAATTCTATAATAAATTGATTTTATCATACAAAACATCGATTAATACACTGGCGAAACTTTGCAAGATTATTAAATACTTACATAACTAAACTGGTTAAAGTTACAAGATGAATAGATATTTACTTTAACTAAAGCTAAGACTTTCCAATTAAATTTCATCTTATGCAAGGATCATGTAAGCAAACCTAAAAATCATTTCCATATAAAATAAACATAAAGCAACATTATGAACAAAACAGTCTCCACTAGAGATCCATAACGAAATCTCAATTTAAATCAGAAAATCACTTCTATATTTTATGTTTAAAGTTAAATTTTTCCAATATCCAAATACAATATAGCAAAAAAATAACCACAGAACAATCTACACGTTCCTATAATATTCAACCTTTAAATACGACAAAAGTAACAATCTTTTACGTTAATAATTCACAATCCAAATTCAATTCGTTCTATCTCGAAATCAAAACTCCAATTGCGAAAAAAAAATCTCATACAGAAATCACATTCCCAAATAATTCAATAAGTAAAAAACGTTCTTTCACGAAAGAAAAAAAATGCGAAAATAAATTATACATACGTCCGGCAGTATCATCGGCCATGCAAAGTACGGTGAGTCCATCGGTACGTTTGACATGGAAAATATACCGGTCCTGAGAGTACGAAACATTGGTGTCGTTGGTCCCCGGGATCTTTTCGAGGATTTGCCTAGCGATCGCGTTAGCCGTCGTCGTCGTGGAGCTGTACTCCGCCAGAACAACCGATCCACGCGCCACCAGCGCGTACAATATCGCCATCCCCACCTCCCTCTCCCTCTAATTGAATTGAATTGAAAATGAATTGGACATAGCAAAAGTGTATAAATAGAGATTGGGGTTTTTCTATTTTAATTATTAGATTGGTGATTTGGCGAAATTTGGGGAGTTTGTGATCGAAAAATAAAAAATTTAAATTGTGGCAGGGACAAATTTCTTTGATTAATTAGCTTTAGGGTAATTAGCAGAAATGATCCCCAACGTTTACACTCTTTGCTAAAATGGTCCCTATAATTTAAAATTGGCATTTGTACCTTTATTTCAAACGTTTCTTGCGAAATTGGTCCTCCCATCTATCAACCGTTAAACATCCGTTAGAAACTTATGGTAATTTGCAGAAATGGTCCCTATAGAATTTGCCAATAATATTTAAAAGGGTAAATTAGTCAATTTCCATATTTTTCTCCTCTTATAATTTTTGGTTAATATAATTCTTATTTTTGCATGATAAATTTTTTAATATAATTTATATTATTTTATTAGAATATTTTTACATGGTATGACGTCAAAAATTTTCGGGTCATTATACAAAATATAATAAGTTAATATTTAATAAGGTTCAAGTTTTAATTATTTTTTTTTTCTTTTTAATCCACATTTTTATTTTACCCATTTGTTCCAATAAGAAAAAAAATAATTCGAATTTGAATCTTATTCAATGTTAATTTATTATATTTTATGTAATGATCTAATTTTTTTTGACGTCATATCCATATAAAAATATTCTAATAAAATAATATAAATTATAATAAAAAAATTTGTTGCACAAAAATAATAAACATAAATGAAATAATTTTTTTTAAAGAATAGACCAGTTATACGTCTTTTTTGAGATGTTCGTTTAATTATTTTCGATGTTCGTTTGGACTATTCGATATGTTACAATATAATTCTCAAAACGAGTTTTAATATGATGTAGGGGATTTGTGGATTTGGCTAACGTATATCATCAAAGAATTTTTAAAGTTAGCATGTTATCGAAATTCTCGAAATACTAGTTTGAAACGGTCTGTTTTGACGTATTGTAACTTTTTGTTAAGATTGACCGTTTTGCGCGCCGTTAAAGATGCGAGAAATTAGACCATGAACACTTTGAAATATTATTAAAATATAATATCTCGACTTCGTTTGACATCCTGTAATAATATAAAAAATTAACATAAAAATCAAGAAAATCATTTATATGTGATAAATGAACAGGCGTATGGGTAGGTGGGTATAGAGGGCAAAAGTGGTGGGCAAGTAGGGGAAAAGCAAGAGAGTCTATATGCACACAAAAAAAAAAAAAAAAACACACACACACACACACACAGAAAGCATTCAAAATACATCAATGATTATTTGTGCTAAATGATTAAAAGTTTAAGGATGATATTTGTCGACAACGTTTTGATTTGGGATCTAAACTTGTAAATTATTTTTTTTCCTTGTTGGAACAAATGGGTAAAATAAAAATGGGGATTAAAAAGAAAAAAATAATTAGAACTTGAACCTTATTAAATATTAATTTATTATATTTTGTATAATGACCCGAAATTTTTTTGACGTCGTACCATGTAAAAATATTCTAATAAAATAATATAAATTATATTAAAAAATTTATCACCCAAAAATAAGAATTATATTCACCAAAAATTATAAAAAGAGAAAAATATGGAAATTGATTAATTTACCCTTTTAAATATTATTGAAAAAATTCCATAGGGACCATTTCTGCAAATTACCATAATTTTCTAACAGATGTTTAACGGTTGATGGATGGAAGGACCAATTCCGCAAGAAACATTTGAAATAAGGGTACAAATGCCAATTTTAAAACGATAGGGACCATTTTAGCAAAGAGTGTAAAAGTTGGGGACCATTTCTGCTAATTACCCATTAGCTTTATATCATCCTCCGGTTCCTTTCCCTACAACCCCATGATTTGAGAACCAAAAACGTGATTACAACTCCAGTTCTTACGGGACAAAAACAGAGGGAATCAAATTCCTTTAAGTACGGTGTTATCTGTGCATCCTCATCTGTTATTAGTGTGAAAAACTGAAAATTATAATATGTTAGCTTATATTTGGATTAAAATCAGATTTTAAGTAAATTTTGATAAAAAAAAAAAATGATGAAACGTGTGTTTGAAAAGTTACGAATCCCATAAAATATACGATTAAAATGAGTCGTTGACTTTAACTTAAATGAAAATTTAAATTTTTTTACCAAACAAGGGCTTAATATCAAACAGTTTTCAAACAAAAACGTGTTTCAATACAAAATGGTCGTTTACTCAATCCAATATGTTTTAAAAGATATAATATCTTCCATCATGGACAAATAAAAGATAAATATATGTGGAAATAAACACACTTGCCTGCATTTTAGTTAGTTACTTTGTGAAACATTTTTTTTTTCTGGAAAAGGAACTTTAAAAACATCTATATATGCTACACACTGTTCATTATTGTTTCTATCAGTGTGTCCTGATATATAAAATACAAAAGAAAGAAGTAAGAAAATATTGGAAATTTGCACTTCCTACATCAAATAATTGATTCTTGATTCAAGGACTAGACAAAAGAAACAAGACAATGGAACAGTAAAGTGTTCAATCTTCACCTAAATGGATGTCGATCGTCTCTAGATATTATTTTTATCTAATAGATACATTTATTAGATGAATGAATCATGTTATTGAATATTTGCAACCCAAATTTTGCTAGATTGCTTGCTTAAATTTTAAATTATGAACATTGTTCTGTATTATACAATCAAGACGATATGTCTTATTAATGCTAGTGAACATAAAATTCAATCTTTTAATAAATCATAGTTCGGATGGTGAAGAATGATTTAACACTATCGTTTGTTACACGTCTCTAATTATCTTCTAAATCATTACTATTAAAAATAAAGTACTTTTTTATTTTTGTGCTATTTTTATATGCAACAACACTTATATGTATCACGCCACATCAAAGTTCTTCGTGCTATAATTGGCTTATGATCAAATATCAATATACATACAATCGTTTAACAACAATACAGTAAGATGTGAATTAAAGAATGCTGAGAATACATGTTTAGTTTGAACTCTTATAAAATATCTTAAAATTTGAACGGGTGATATTTAATAATATGATTTGTTAAATGACATTTTGATTGATTTTTTTTTTTTTCAATATTAGTGGGAGCAATCAAGAAGCTGAAAATAATAAACATAATGCATTATTTCTATATCATCGCACAAAACAATTCAAACCAGAAGTTTAAAAGATAATTTATTAGATGCATTTATTGATCAAAACCATTATCATAACTCGCACTATCTTAAGTGCTTCAACTTAAATTTACGTTGTGAGAGGACAACTTGTTAACATTATACTTGATAAGTCAATGTCATACTTGATAAGTCAATGTCACATCTGAAGTGCGACGATATTCAATTTTAAGACAAAAATTTTCAAATGAAAATGAAGTAAACAGCAAAGATGGTTCTACAAAAAAGGTATATACTTTTGGTGAGTATATAGACTTGACAAATTGTAAAACTCCGAAAGAAGTCCAGGTACCCAAAGTATTAAAAATTGAAATATATCAATAATTTACATCGTGATGGGGAAAGAAACAAAATCAAAAAGAAAAAGTTGTTAACAATATTTTTTTGTAGCACTTCATATTATGAACTATAACAAGAATCTTGAAGAAAGTCCGTCGAATAATACTATCGTATAAATATTTGTCCAAACAAAAAGATCCAATACATGAAAAAAAATTAACTTACTAGAAAACTCTAAAGTTTCTGCACCTATAGTACGAAAATCTAGACGTGTATACTTATACAAAACGAAAATGAGAAAAATAAAGTTGTAATATATAATGCACAATTTTTAACATAACGAATTTCACAAATACATATATAAATAGATAAACAATCATATGATAGATACAATTCAAAGTCTATATCTTTTTAGTTTAAGAATGTATAAAATTCGAGATGCGTTTAGTAAATGTGATTATAGCCAACTTATGTGACATGCCTATTAATACTATTCATAAATTCTTGAATGATTTCATATGCTTGAAGTATAGTTCAAGTTATGATATCACGAGACAGATTAAATATGAGCTATTTTTTTTTAAAAAAATTTCGTTCAAGATTTTGTCACATTGAGGTTTCTAGATAAGATTTTTAATGAAGTAACTTTTTTAGCATATTTAAGAAAAAATTTACTCTTTTTTCACCATTAAGATTTTTTTCCATAGGATTTTCCTTAATAAGGTTTTAACTAGGCATATTTTTTATGCAATGAATGTTCATGACCTACATGATATTTATCCTCAATATAACTTTATATTTTTATTTTCACATGTTATAAATTGTACACGAGATTTTCAAAACTAGCAACAGATTTTATTTTTCAATGGAATATCACGTATGAAAATAATGCAACTTGTATTGTACAATTCAAATTAAGATATATCAAATGAGACATGACAAATCATATTTCTCCAAAAAAATTATATACACGTGGGCTTTAAAAAACTTGTGCAATGAAGTTTAAAAAATTTACTAAAATAACAATTTGACTAATTTATTCACAAAAACATTGCCTACATCTACATTCAAGAAATTAGTATACGGGATAAGAATACGTTGATCAAATATCTTCATCAATCAACACCAAGGAGAGTATATGTACTCTTTTCCTTCACTCAAATTTTATTTCATTGGATTTTCTTGATAAGACTTTAATAAGACAACATTAGTTTTAATACTAAAAAAATAACCGCATTCTTTTTTTTTTTTTTCCCATAATATTTTCGTCTTACTGAATTTTTATCAAGCAATATTTTTAATAAAGCGTATATTATCTAATTGGTCATTCAATAGAAGTGTTGTAAATTAAATATTGAATGATTATATATCTCTGTAACCTTAATTATTATGATTATTGTACTTTGCAATCATATTTTTATTTATAAATATAGGGTTTTAGTTCTTCCTAAAATATACAAAAATCTATTGACTCTATCAATTTTCTTATTTTTTTTCTATCTACTTTATAACCCACATTATTTTTAAAGAATGTTATTAACTTATTATTATTAAAATTATAATGGAAAATAATGTTATTAAAAATGTAAAACTTACATAATGTTATTACAACCAAAATGATAACGAAAAGAAAATGCTATTAAAATGTACATTACAATTAAAGAATGCTACAAATATTGTACGTGGGAACCTACATTGGGCATTAGCATTCAAAGAAATGCTGTAGAAGATATGTTGTGATGGAATGCCTGACAACTCCCACATCCTACAATCACAATTTGTTTTTTGGTAAATCCATTACAAATTCTCCAAATGGATAAGAAATAAATACTAAGGTCTTCCATTCCATTCTACCTCTCATGTGCCATTGCAGTGCTTTTGGCCAATTATTTTTTAAATCTCAGGACAACAAAGGTCCTTCACTTTGCTTGTCTAGTCTCTCCTAACCTGAATCCATTTCATGAAGGTGTTGTGAATGTCTATTATTCACATAGTCAAAACAAATTTCTTCGGATCCTATAAGATTATCTTGTTGAAGCACTCGTAAATATTGTTCAAAAATATGTCACTTTTAAGTTCTGTAGAGAAATAAAACTTACTCTATTGAGTTTGGGAACATTTCAAATAAACTCGATGTCCCCGGAACTCTTCCCAACCTCTAACATGGGATTCATCATTTCTTTTTCAGTACAAAATTCTAGGAACCTAAAACTGTTTTCTTTTCTCCCCAAGAAGAGTAGTCAATTTCTATCTCTTCTAAGGATGGACATTAGGAGTTAGCTGAATATGAATCACCTTGAATCTCAAACTCTTCACCAAGAACATGATTAAATCCTACCTCAATGTGTTCATTTGCATTGTTATCGAGTTGGAAATCGCTGTCGCCAACCTCATTATCAATTTATCAAAATCATTTATATTACTATTTTCACCGGCTACTTCTTTTCATAAATAGTCGAAACTACATAAGCGGTAATTACGGTTAGCATGTTAGGAGTCTCTTATTCTCACTAATGAAAACATTAACAAGATTCCAAAACATTAAAAACAAACCATTTATGAAAAATACAACAAAAAAGGTTACAATAATTTCGTCCATGGTACAAACCACAAAGCATTAATGTTTAAAATTTAGGGTTTACTATTCTCACAAAAAATAAATTTTTTTTTTATTTCTTGGAAATTGTTCAATATCATAATATCCATTCTAATTCCAAAGATCTATTTATTTCATTCCAATCCCAATTCAAGAACCACTTTCTTTAATTTATAAAAGTCCAACCAAGGTTGTCCAGTTCAAAATCCTTTTGAGTCTTTGAGTCCCAATTCTCACACCATCCAATTGGAGTGTAATTCAATATGAATGAAAGGGTGATTCGACGAGTGAAGAGGTTGTTAGTGCAAATGGAGGATGTGGGAAATAAATTGGATAGACTTGAAAGGCGGAGTAGAAATTTTATTGGGGACGGTGTTGATAGGAACATTGGTGGCATGAAAGTAACAATTCCACAATTTAAGGTTAGGAATGATCTCGATACGTACGTGGCATGGAAAAAAAGAGTAGAATTGAGGTTTGAGTGCCATGATTATTCCGGGGAGAGAAAATTGAGGTTGATTGTGAGCTTATTCGTGGATTATGCATTAATTTGGTGGGATGAGTTGACAAGATCTAGACAGAGAAATGGTGAGAGGTGTATTGAGACTTGGGGTGAATTGAGGGTGATCATGAGGAGAAGATATGCACCTAATCATTTTTGTAAAAGGGATCGACGTGATTGAGGATTTAGAGAAGAGCCTAGAAGATATAGTTGAGTTGGATATTCGAGAGAAGAGAAAACACCATTTGTGGAACATGCTGGTAATACATCAAGCAGAAAGACTGGGTTCAATTATAAGCTTGAGTTCTCAAAAATTCGTGACTTGATTAACTCACAGAATAATCATGGAAAGGAGTGAAAGAGTAAGAGAGAGATTTGTGACGTGGTTAGTTGTGAAGAAAAAGAGAGAAAGCTACAAAAGAGTGTAAGAGAAGTTGAGCTACAAAAAGAGAATGAAAAAGTGTCTTCATAGGCAAAAGAGGAGTTAGAAGTGAGCCTAAATGGAGAGGAGTGTGAAGTTGAGGAGGCGCTGGTGGAGACTAACAATTCACTCTCTATTTTGAATACTTCTATTTTGCAGGTTACCGAAGAATTATTTCCAAAAATCTATTCCATTGGAATACCACCCGACCCGCGGATTGAGCTTCAAATTGACTATCAAGGTGTGGATGAAATTGAACTACAATATCATCACTTTGAAGTTTCCATATTACCGAATGTTGACTTTTTGATTCCCGAGGAGATGAAGAAGTGTCAAAAGCACTACATGAACTACATTTGCAGAGGGTGGATTGACAAACATGAATTGAGTGGCAACGTTGACATATTTGTAAAGACATCGTTTCAAGTGCGGGGGCTAAGTAAAGCAAGGAAGAAGCACGGAAATTTATCAAATGGAGTTGTTATTGGAGTACTCCAAACTTGCAAGATTAAGCAGTCAAGGTGAGCACACTTTGATCTATGTGATTGTTACTGGGAGTTCATGCCGCAACAGATATGGCTGAATACATTGATCCTGTACTAGGAAGAAATAAGTTTTCTATTTGATTCAGGTGGTGTAGTGATTAAATTTTTAACAGGTTGATTATCTCATATGCAATCACAAGGTATGGATTCGAGGACGAATCCTCTTGAAGAGGGAGAGTATGAGATGATCTGTGATGCACTACAATTTATCAAGATTTTGATGATTGTTGGAGAGAGGAAAAAGATAAACTTAAGACTTCAAAGAGTTGATAAAGTTGGTCATTTATATGTTCGAGCAACGAAGTCCATAATATTGAAGACAACAAGCCAATTGTCTAGTAACATGTTGGAGACGGAAAGTCGGAACGGGTTGGAAAACACTCAAATTTTCAGTCTTATTTTGAGACCCATTTTTGGTATAGAATACGTTCGAATTTGAAAATTTGTATTTCTAGAAGATTTGTAGCCCTTGAAGTAAGCTTTTCAAATAATTTTGAATCGCCTCAATCGGATATTGGGAGAGGAAGATATGACTAAAATACTGAAAGCTGTCCGGATTGGAGAAAACTATTTTGACGCGAATTTTCTTATTAGACTAGAATTTTATTTTATTTCCAATTTTTCAATATTTTGTAACATAATTACGTTTTTACTAGGTTTTCTAGCATTGGTATAAATAGGATATTTATTTCATTGTAAAACCAAAATTTTTGATAATGAATTAATGGGAGTTTTTTTCTTCGAAGCTTTGCTTCAAAACTTGTGTTCTTCCATGGACATACCGAACTTATCAAAATCTAAATGATTCTTGTGGCGTTCACAAACATCGGATCGTGGGTTCTTCATTGTGTAATCAAGGGGTTCAACACATCTTTGTTATCGTTGAGTTTTTTTGGTTTATTTTGTTGGGTTCAAATCCACAACCGGATCCGATGTTTGTGAACGCCATGAGAACCATTTAGATATTGATAAGTTCGGTATGTCCATGGAAGAACACAAGTTTTGAAACAAAGCTTCAAATGAGAAAACTCTCATTAATTCATTATCAAAAGTCTTGGTTTTATAACGAAATAAATCTCCTATTTATACTAATACTAGAAAACCTAGTAAAAACGTAATTAGGTTACAAAATATTGAAAAATTGGAAATAAAATAGAATTCTAGTCTAACAAGGAAATTCGCGTCAAAACAGTTTTCTCGGATTCGGACAACTTTCAGTATTTTGGTCATATCTTCCTCTCCCAATATCCGATTGAGTTGATTCATGATGCGTTGGAAAGCTTACTCCAAGGCTACAAATATTCTAGAAATACAAATCTTCAAATTCGAACGTATTCTATACCAAAAATGGGTCTCAAATTGAGACTGAAAATTCGAGTGTTTTCCCAACATGACTTGACAATTGACTTGTTGTCTTCAATGTTATGAACTCCGTTGCTCGAACATGCAAATGACCAGCTTTATCAACTCTTTGAAGTCTCAAACTTAGTCATTCACTCTCTCCAACAATCATCAAAATCTTGATAAATTGTGGCGCATCCCGAATCATATCAGAAATGGCATAGGATATTGCGGCATTACGCACAAATTTGGAGAAACAAAAGGCTACAAATGATAGTTTTGAAAGGAGGTATAACTATCCTCCAATAGTATTTCATTAATGAAACTATTTTTTAAGTTACAAAGTTGTGATTAATATACTTCGAAGGTCTAAATTTAGTTTATATCAGTTTACTTTTCTTATTGAAATTAATGTTGACCATCTATTACATCCCTTCTCCTCTATATGCCAAATATGAGGTTAAATATAGGTCTCTGCCTGATTTTATGATGTAAAACTATCATAATAAAATTAGATGTATTTCAGCTGAACGAGTTCGTTGATTTATATTGCGTATTTCTTTAGTATTTTGGACTGTATTGAAGTACGTTTCATATATATATATATATTTTTTACGTTTTAGCATGTTTACACATATATATTGAATAATTTTAAATATTATATAATTAAATATTAATAAACGACGTTGCTTTTACGATCGCTAATTGTCAACGTTGACTGGTCAACGTCCGCCCCAGGCTTAGGGCTGTAAGCAAAAATCGTCAAACCGGAAAATCGAACCGAAACCGCATTTTAGAAACCGTCGGTTTGGTGCCACGTGGACCCATCAACGAAATGGTTTTGAACCAAACCAAACCGGTGTAAATCGGTTTGGTTTAGGTTTGAGAATTTTATTCGCGGTTTAAAACCAAATCGAACCGGTGAAAAAATATATAAAAATAAAAAAATAAAAAAATGATTTTTTTTAAAAATTCATCCAAATATGTAAAATTCAATAGTTTTGTCATTTGTATGTATTTTTGTCAATTTATTATTTTCTATTACATATATATAATAATTACCAAATAATCCTAATTCATATCTAATAATCTCGAGACTAACATAATCTATCAAAAACTCTTTTCCTTTTTAGAATTCAAATTTCTACAGTTGCTTCTGAGTCTGCATTCTCAAATGGAGGTAAGATGCTTGATTCCTTTAGGAGTTTATTAGGTGCAATGATGGTTGAGGCTTGTATATGTGGAAAGAATTGGTTGCAAATTAAGAATGAACCTATAGTGTTGTGCCAATATTTAGATGAAATAGAAGCATTTGATGATTCAATGAAAGTTGTGGCAGGTGGTTTATATTTTGTATTGTCATATTTTTAAAGATTCTCTTATCTATCTAGTATCTAATACTATGATGATATAACGAGTGCATTTGTTTGACAATGGAGACTATGAATCATGTGTGACAACAATTGGTGTTTGAGTATATGTGAGAAACTAAATTCGTAACAAAATACAACGGTAAGCTTGTGTAATTGTTATGTTTAGATATTATAAACATTTGATTTATTATTATGGTTGGTTATTCTCTCTATCTAATCAGTAGTTTTATTTTTCAGATATGATGATCACGAGATCTTGTTGAACATCATTATATTTTTTGGGCTTTATATTTAGTTTAGTAGACTTGTATTGTAACGTTATCGTAACGTCTTAGCCTAAAATGACAAATAAAAAACTATATTTTAGTTTATTGTGATTTCACTTTGATTTAGTTGGTATGTAAATTTGTAGTAGATATATTTAATTTGTTTTAGATTTATTGCTATTAAGATATAAATATATATTGAATTCAATGAATTAATGTCATAAAAGTAGACGAACAAAAAAATATATGGTGAAATCGGCGGTTTAAAACCGGACCAAACCGTTAGGTTTAGGTTTGAGTTTTTTTCAAACCGTTCAAAATGGTTTGGTTTAGGTTTGAATTTTTCTCAAACCGGTTTAAACGGTTTGGTTTGAAAATTTGTCAAAAATCGCAAAAATCGGACTGCTTACACCCCTACCCAGGCTGTACTTCGATGCTGGGTCCGCCACCGGAAACAATAAAATTTAAAATTACACAATAAAATAGCTAATATGGAGATTATAAAAATTGTAAAACGACAAGGTAGGGTTATGTGGAAAAATATGATGAGGAAAGGGACTTATTAGAAAAAGTGACATTAGACCAAATAGTCGCATTATGTGACCAATGAACTGGCTCTTGAAAAAAAAAATCGAGCTGCTCAATTCGTGGCTCATCTCAATACAAGTCCGAGAGACCCATGAGTCGAGTTCAGCCCTCGAGCAATCCGAACTATTTGCTACCCCTAAACGAGCCAAATATAGATTAAATAATAATATAAAGCACTGACACCTCTATATTTTTATTTTATATACTATAAAAGTACTAAAAATTTCAATCTATTATATTTAGAGAATGTTTGATGTAAATTAAAATCAGATTTGAAGTGGATTATGATAGAAGTTTTTAAAATATGTGGTTAAAAAGATGAGAGACTCATGAAAGATGTGGTTGATATTGATTGTTTAACTTTATTTTAGATTAAAATCCAAGCAGTAACCGATTGTACGAGCCAATCTAATACGGTCTAGGCCGGTGGTTCAAACCGACTAGGTGTATTTCCTATCCTGTTTCCTCCGGTCATCACCACTCTTGAACTAGAATCGCTTTTTATCGCAAACGACTTTAAGAGGAATCTGAAGTTCCGTAATATAGGTGCTGTAGCCAAGTAAAAGACAGAAATCACGGAGTCAGGTCCGGTGCCCCCTTTATTACCACGCGCCACCACCAGTTCACCCACCGATCACTCAAGAGCCCCTTTATTTCCCTCTCTCTAAATTCGTACGGAATTGTACATTTTTTTTTGTTTATATGCGTGTACAGATTTATCTCCATAGGTAAATGAACTAATCGATAAGACAGTGATCGTTTTTGAATAGAAGTATAGAGCATCTAAGGGTGGGGAGATGAGCTCACCGCAGCACAGGCACGATGGGACTTCGCCTTTGCCTTTGGGTATGGATTGGAGCCCTTCCCCTCGTCACTGGGTATGTTTTTTGATTAATTTTGTTCTTGATTGATAAGTTTCCATTTGAATTTTAATGATTTTGGCTTTTATTTGATAGCCTATCGATCTATCGGATGTATTTGGGCTTCCGATAAAATTGGATATCTTTGTGATATGTTTAGCATACTTGTATATAGATCCATAATTTTATATTGTGTGGTCAGCTCTTTAATCTTCAAGGTTTTAGCTTGACAAGTGTTAACCCTCAATTTTCATGCCACTTATTGTCAATGGAAAATGATTTTTGGTCTACAGTAGCACTTAAGTATTGCAAGTTCAGGTGAAATATTTTAGCATGATCCTTATTCAAGTACTATGGACACTTACATTGAAAAATTTCCGGTCTTTAGCTCTGTGATAGTTTAATCTGATTTTTTTTTTATTTGTGATAATTGAGTTCACTATTTAACTTGGAAATTCTGAATTTGACTGCAAATTGGGTCGAGAAAATCTGATTAAGAACTCAAGTTCAGATTCTTAAGTTATAGTCTTATAGAGTCCTGAATTTACAAGTCCAAAATTTTTGGGGTGCTATCTTGTTAATACTTAAATTCTGGTGATTGTTCCTTTCGAACTTTTTGATGCCTTATCCTTATTTAATCTGACACAGCTGCTTAATCACTAACTGAGATTTTTATCAAATATTTGTCTGAGTTGAAAATTAAATTGCTCTGTTAATTATTAATTCATTTGTAGTCAAACTTCATTTTTATTCAATGCTGGATTCTTTTACCTGTTGGCAAACAATACTCCTAATAAGATCGTTGTTTGTATTGACATCTTACACATACTTCACAGGCAGGCAGGGAAACTGTTTGGCCTCATGATCCTCGCACAGGTTGGAGTTACTGTGTTACAGTACCATCATGGGTCGTCCTTGCAAAGTCAAGGGATTCAGACCCTATAGTGGTAATTTAAATGTTCATTTAATGTGAATGTTTATGAATGTTAAGTAACGTGCTTCGGCACCTAAATCTAATTTTTATTATACATGAATTAATTCGAAAAAAGATTGAAGTAGTGTTCATGAATTTCTTTTTATTACTAATCAATCAGTTCTTATGTAATTTGTTTCCGAATGGAGAACACGTGGAAGTGAATAGTAAGAAGTTCCTCTTATTCTGTGTAGTGGCGATACAGCATCATCTTCTCTTTTTATTGTATGATTGGAATCATAATTTCACAGAAAACTAAGTTTGTAATGACTTTCTTAGCTACCAGTAACTGAGTGCAAACCAATGGCAAAACATTTAACCCTTGTTTGAGCCCCATTCTTTAAATACTCATTTTTCTCCAAATCATTTTCGACCACACATTCTCACAATAAAATGATTTTACATGTAAAGCAAAAAAAATTCTTGCTTTTTAACCACACGTAATCCAAGAAAATCACTATTACAAATTTATTCTTCCAAAAAATGGGGCTCAAACAAACCCTTAATATCACACTGACCAACCGTTTCAATATTATAGCATGAAGTACACGTGACCCTGATCTTATTGAATGTATTTTCTTATATCTATTGTAGGTTCCAGTATATGTTAGCTACTCAATTGGCATATTATACCACTGTTGGCATTATGGCCCATATTACTGAGTATGGAACACCTGACAAAAATGATATCAGTCTCTGTAGATTGAGCATTCTTCGATGTTTTGATTATATCTGCATTTTAAGATGTATTTAAATGCTTTTGTGGCAATATATTTCATCATATTGGCTATATGCTTTGGAGAATGAGCTTTTCCTTAAGTGTTTATTCACGGTACCTTAGTTGTAGTCTCTGGAAGTTTTGATCCTCAGTCAGTTACACTTCTTTTCTTTTGTCTATGATTTCCATCTAGATCCATATTTATTTCTAATTTGGAAAATTAATAAGGCAAAAATCAACCAATTTTCTTGACTACTCACTTGGGGGTATTAAGTGGATGCCTCTGTTTGAAATACTTATTTATATACTACTTTATGTACCTTACTAGCTTAAAGTGAAATAATCTAGTGGTTGATTACATGCCAATTGCAATATGTGAACAGGGCTTGGGAGCTGAGATAATATTTGACTTCTTGGTTCAATCATTTTTTCTGAAGTATATCGCTATGTGATGTTCCCCTTATTTTATTCTTATGAGCTGACATGAGGACAGCTAATAGACGGCATGCTTAAATGACCAGAGTAGTTGAAGAATTACGTACTGAGTATACGTATACGGGGCTTCTTCATTGTCGTTAGTTTCACCGTCTTAATTGTTAATAATGTGCTTTTGATTCTTGGATGGAAAAATGGTCTTTTGTAAAGAGTTTTATACAGTTCAGTGCTGAACTCCGGATTTGGACTTATATTTGCCCGGAGAGTTGGAGCTGAATTGTGAATCTTATATTGGATTAAGTGTGGTTTCATTAATGAGTACGATGATTTCCTGAGAAAGTCCATTTGAGCAGTAATTTAAGTTCCATAGACTTTGTGAGTTGATGCTTTCTAGCATCTCTTTTGCTTGAGAGGGTGAATATTATTTCGTCTTTTCCCTCTTTTGTTTTGACCATATAATGAGTGTCCCTGACACTATCCCTGAGAGGATTTGTTTCGCTATTCTTTAAGTTATTACTAAACCTTCTCTTATCTTCCTGTTGTTTTACTTTACTTTATGAAGTAGTTTCCACCATATTAATGTTCTGAAGTGGCAGTTTTACAGGGTAGTGGTCGGCATACAATCACCGGTGGGAATTACAACCACAAGGACTGTATTAAGAAGATTTAATGATTTCTTGAAGCTGCATGCTGCAGTTAAGTGTCCCAATCTTTTTTCATTAACTCTGCATTTATGCAATATGGAAGGAAACATGTAAACTGATATGTTCATTAGAGTTGACTGAGCATGCATGTTCATTGTCTTATGAAAGTTTTCTCTTACAGCTTAAAAGAGCATTTCCACGGAAGAACCTTCCACCAGCCCCCCCAAAGGGACTCTTGCGAATGAAAACTAGAGCAATGTTGGAGGAGGTAAAAGATTATTTGACACTATACATATTTGATGTGTAGATTAAAGACCTTATTATACTTAGTTTCTGGTGTAATCTCTCTTAGAAATCTTTTCCCTGAAAAATGGATAAGGAAAATTCTATGTCTAACGCTTCTTCAGTTATACTAGATCTCACTGTCAGCTTGATGTGCAATTGGATCCCTGTAGATTATTAACTTGAGTGGAACTTATGAGAACTACAATTTGGCTTATTTTCTTTCTTTTGTCAATTGGTGAACTTTGCATTTCATCTGATGCATAGAGATTGCATACCTGTTAGTCATAGTTCTGCTCCTCTGATTTTTGTTGAGACTCGAGGTTATCAAAAGGCTTACATCTGTTGCAGAGACGGAATTCTTTGGACGAATGGATGGCAAGATTGCTATCAGACATTTACTTATCAAGAAGTGCTGCAGTTGCATCCTTCCTTGAACTGGAAGCTTCTGCTAGATCATGTATGTGTGTTAGCAATGCTCATGTTTTGCTCTAGAAATCATTCCGCATTATGTAAATTGGTCATCTGACTTCAGTTAACACCTTGATCTCGAGTTCTATAATTTTATTGGCATTCATTTTGTCCTGTTCTAAATCTCCTTATTACGATTCTTTTTCAGCATTCCAAGATGATGGGCAGAACAGTCCAGATTCAAATATTACAGTGACTTCTGCGGTCCCATCACTTCAGTTTCATCCAAGTTCGAGCTTGTCTCTGGTAGCTGGTAGTTCACTGACATCAGATTATGGTAGTGATACTGCTTATGAGACATCTGAGATCGGAACTCCGAACCTTGGAAAGGATAATTCTGAAATTGGGACAGAGGATCTATCACTGGATGATGACTTAACAAGTCCAATAGATAAGTTTGTTAAGTATGGCATGTCGAATATAGATGAGGGTTTGTCTATGGGACAGGCTATTTTAGAGCAACTTGAAGGTCTTCCGAAACATAAACTGTATGCCAAAGAGATTCATAATAATGTGCTAAACAATACTAGCAATGGTGGTTCTTCTAAAATATCTCATCATACTCGGGATATGTTGGAACTTCTTTCAGAGCCAGAGCATGGTACAGTAGGTCTTCATGCTCGAAAAGTCTCAAGTGAGAGTATTGGAAGTGACAGGAGTTCTCAGAGGGGCAGCGAATTGTCGAATTTAAGAATTGCTAGTTCAAATGGATATGTGCCTGTTGACAATTACAGTGGGGCTGAGGCCTCAAGAAACAATGGAACTCTTGGAAATACAGATTTTCAACTTCCGGATGATGTACAACTGGTTCTCCCAACTGATCAGCGCCAGAAAATGAACAGGGTAGTTATGTTAATGCAACGGAGGCTGGTCGCAGCTAAAACTGACATGGAGGATCTAATATCAAGGTTAAATCAAGAAATTGCCGTGAAAGACTATCTCGCTTCAAAGGTAGTGAAACACTGTAACTATTATCTTGGTGCTATTTCATTTCATAGTTGTTTCAAACTCATGCTCGGGACTATTGTTGAGAATTGATATATTTCTGGAGTGCATAAAGCTTGAAGGAAAGCAAAGCAAATCATGTAAAGTACCAATAAAAGAATTAGAAGAAAGTGAAGAAATGATGAGATAACTTCTAGTGTAGAACGTAAGAAAGTGTAGGAAACACAAATTGAAAATGCAGAAAATGTAGATGTATGGCATGGGAAAGGAAAATGTAATGGCGCTTTGCTCTTCCTTTGGTTGACAAATTAAATTATCTTCTTCTGCAATGTGCTAAGGCAAACAAATCAGTTCTAGGAGTGAGCTTTAACTATGATTCTGCTCCGGAAAGATGACCCACATGAGGGAAGATAGGCACACTTAGAGATTAGTTGGCCCCCATTTCTTAAAACTTATTTTGTTTTTTCAAAATTCATTTTCAACCACAGATTTTATGGGACCTGCGACTTTTATAAACTTTTCAATCACACATTCCATCTATTTTTATAAAAATCTACTAAAAAAACTGATTTTTATCGAAACCAAACAGGGGCTTAGTCTTGAGCTCAAACATTTCGTGGCTGGAAAAGGAAAATAAATTATAAGCACATAATTTTGGTTATATTTTGGGCAGTAATTTCTTGGGTTCCAGCCAAATAATAAGTAAATTTAGTTATTATGACTGCATGTAAGTAAACTGGTTCTGTACATGGATTTTGTCCCATTTGGTATAAAGATTTACTTGTCAAATTTGAAAAATGTTTAGTATCTAGTGGTAACCATTCTTATGAGTCAAGCATATTAAATCTGGACCTGACTGTCCACTCTGGCTTAAAGATTTGGGGACTGGCTATCCACATAAATATTTATAAATATTTTTTTCAGTAATGATGTAAGCCCATTTATGGATTTGAAGAATACAATTTCCTTTACTTACGATGACACCTTTGCTGCTCAATGCCTGTATGATTCCGCATCATCTTATGGTTGCAGCTAAATATGAGGCTGGCCCTTTAACTATTTCTCCAGGTGAAGGATTTAGAAGTGGACCTTGAAACTACTAAACAAAAAAGTAAAGAGAATCTAGAACAAGCTATCTTGATTGAAAGGGAAAGAGTTACCCAAATGCAATGGGATATGGAAGAACTTCGGCGGAAGTCAATAGAAATGGAATTGAAGAACTCTCAACAGGTTTTCTATATATGCTTTTATTCACATGTTATCTGGTGCACATCTTGTATCATTATAGTATTATTTCAGTTCGATTGATTTCAGATCAATGTGGAACTCCTTCCAGGGCCAACATCTAGGTACAGTATCTACTAAAGCATTCATCAATCAAGAGAAAGATGCGTTGCAGCAGGACTTGGATTCCACCAAACAACAGCTTGAAGAATTGTTGAAGCAACATCAAGAACTGGAAGTGAAGTCAAAAGCTGATATTAAAGTTCTTGTAAAAGAAGTTAAATCTCTAAGAAGTTCTAATGTAGAATTGAAGCAGCTGCTTAGTCAATCACTTGATGAAAAATCTGGGGCCGAGGTATAATTTAGCTGCTATTTTAAAGCATGGAATTCTTCTTGTAGACTGTCTAACCATAATTATGCAGAGTTGAAGATTTTTTAACTGCTGGAGTTGCAATATTCGTTCTGCTTCCTGATCTTCTTGTATTGTTATTCATTTTTTTCTATCTTTCATTATAGTTCATGTATCATTACCATAACTCATGTTAATTGTGCCAACAATGTAAGGGAAAAGATAAAATTGATCCCGAAAACCAAAAGACTCATTATTCAACATATTAATTTATTAATTCTATTATATCAATGTGTGTGTATACATGGGTGCAGATATTTTCTTTATTTTTCTTGAATGGATTCATTGGAACATATGCATGAGTATGTCACTCAAGAAACTAATCCCGTTTTTGAAACTTGAGCAAGTTCAGGAACTCCTTCAAAGAGAGAGAGAGAGAACTAAGCAAGCAAAAACCTCTTGGAGGAAGCTGGTACACAACTGCAAGATTCTTCACAATAAGCTACAGGAATGCCAGGTCAACGTAATAAATAAAACAGAAGATAATCTAGTCGTGGATAATCCATTAGGGTCAAATGCTCTGGATGTTATAGCCGCATCTGACAATCATATTGGCCTTCTAATTGAGGAGGTACTCCTGGAGTCTTGCACTGTTAATTCTTCTATTATTTATGTTATTGCTATCTCAATATCTCACTCGTTGACCCTAATGTATCTTTTAGTTTAAAATCCTCATATTTTCTGTGTATCATTAGAAAATTATGATTTGATATGTATTTGGTTAAGAGAATGGGAATTGTGAAGCTTGACATTATGACTCTTTGGAGAATTTGGCATAGAAGAAATGCCAACACTTCTGAAGGAAGGGCAAACAGTTGAACCAAAAGTTGTGCCTGTACCTCTATCGTGAACCGTTATTATCTCCTTTGGTCATGAATGAGTTGATCTTTTATAGTTGAAGTCAATATTTATTATCGAAAGGTGGGTTTGGATTTAAATTTCTCTTTTGGCAGCAGCCAAAGATAATAGTGGCGTGCTTTGTACCAAACGTGCACTAAGTGTCTATTTGAGGAAAGATCTCCTTTAACAACCATTTCATCAAAGAGATGGGAAATTGTAATTGAAAGCAAGTGGACTTGCTGATTATATTTCTGTAAATTATTCTCGATGCATAAATGCAGCTGGATCTGTTTCTCTGCTTTGTTATGGAAGGAAAGTATATAACATTTGTGCTGTATACTGTATGAGATTCTTCAATTGATCTCGTCTCGAACCATTTTATCCTCTAAAATACAAGTTCTTTTTTTCTCATCTTTGTTCTCTTGATACCTCTCCAGCACAAGTTGCTTATCTTGCTCTGTAAATTTTTTAGGTGCAGCATTTAGCTGAGGATTCAGATTATTCATCTTCAACTGTTAATGGAGATACTAATCTGGATTATAACATGAGCTCAGTAGACGAGGAGCTGAGGACGACGCTGATGTCCTTCTTAGTTGACAATGGTTTATTGAGAAAACAGGTGAATTCCATTATTCTTTGCGCTCTTAAATTGGAAAAATCGCATGAGAAAGGTGATTGCGAACCCCCTTCGGATGTAAATGTACAAAAGGAAGTTTCAAATTGATAATATTGTAGTGAATTTTGTAAATCTAGCAGGTCTATACTATACCCTTAAATCGCCATAAAATGAATGTGAAAAATGAATCTTTGTTGTAGAGAGTTGTAATCTGGTGTGATATATTTTTCCCATCACTTGACTGTCCCATGTAATACAATTCTTCAAATTGTTTTTCTGGTTTATGTTCTATACAAAGAAACCAACATCTGATAGCATCCAATTTTTCCGATTCAACGGTTCGATCTACGATTTATCATTCACGGGCGTTGATAAGGATACTATTAAGATATGCAAATGCTTAGCTCTTCAATTTCTTACTCATACCTGGTACATTTGATTCTGATCGTCTTCTCGGCACTTCATTGTTGCCTATAATAATCAATCCTTATAATCCGGTCAAGACTCCTGAGTAATCATTTTTTCTCCATTGATTGAAATTAGTGTGTTGTATCTCGGACACTTCTTGAATGGATATAATGAAATTTTCTTGAATTTAATAAATTAGAAGGGGGAGAAACATTGTATGTCGCGGTTGTCAATTGTCGATTTGCGTTTGATCAGATACACTGTATTGAGTGCAACTTGAAAATTGAATTTATGTAATCGATCATTTCAATATTTCCTTGGGGCCTAGGAGCATTATGAATGCCACTCATTTTCAGGTCTTCTACAATTCGTCCAATTTGTTGTAGACTTGGAGATTAGATCACTTTCGGATTGCAAAATAAATTGAAAATTTCTTATGAGCACGAACTTGGTTTAATTATAGATTCAATTTCCTTGCTTTCCTAAAATTATTTTCATCAATCGAACAATATGAATAAAATGAATTCATGTAAGTTCGACTTCAATAATAAAAGCTAAGTTGGCTGTTGTCGTGAATGTTCACAAACATTGTGATTCCACCGGTAATCCATGACATTCTTGGTACAACAAGGCGGCCAGGTGCTCAGTTTGAAATTCTCCACATCATTTCCAGGGAAAAAATAAAATAAAATCCTGCTGTGTTAAAGCTACAGAACACGCAGATAAGATTATATTCAATAAATGTGAAGCCAAGAAACTATGACCCAACAGCCAAACAAAGTGCAGATAATTGAACATATACATGAAATACACCGTCTATTCATAAAACGAAGAAACGTCTATTTACAGTAACAAGCTCCCAGTGCCTGAAACAATACCCAAGATAAGAATCCTGGTTTTTTTTTTCCAGCTTGATGATCTTTAGCAGGAATTACATTGAAGTTTACAAGCATTACATAACTGGACTTACCTGTGATAGACACCTTATCTGAAAATATTTGTCACTTTTGGAGGACGCCAAGCAGTGTTGCCAGCAGTCGAGCCATCTGCGTTTTGACCATTTTGGATGGCATGATTCTGTGCCTTTTTATTCTTTGATCTCCCAATTTTCCTCCCAACGAAAAGGCCAAACTTCATGGAAGTAAATAGGCCCAATGCGATCAATAGTGGCCTGACAGCCCAGTGAAAATCCTCGAGATGTTGATACTTCTTCACCATTCCAGGGCAAGTGTTGAACGATACTAGTTCCACTTCAGCTGGATCAGCCAAGAAGCTGCTGTTTTCATCGCTAAATGTTAATCTGCCTGGGAACTTGACAGCAAGGCAGCCGTTTGGCAGCACCTGACAAATTCTTCCAGTTGCCCACTGCCCAACTCTTTTTCGAGGCCAGTCAAATCGAGGGCTAAATACGTTTGATTTCAGCCTTATGAACTGCCCTACACAGTAAGGTTTTGCCATCTGGAACTCTGAGTAGCTGCCCTTCCAAAGAGTCTCCAGTCCTATAAATGCAACTGCGACCGTTCCATCACGGGTGATCGAATGAACGACGCCCACAGATGAATGCTTTCTGTCTTCTGTCTTCAGACGAACCCAATCTCCCGCAGCCAATCCAAATGTGACACGCTCTAATGTGGAAACATGAACTCTTATCGGATCGTGAATTCCATGAACCCTTACTAAAACAAATCCGTCCTGATCAGTATCACGTTCCAGACCAACTACAGTCCCCTCTGGGACATCCATGTTTTCAGGGTTGCAAGATCCCGGTGACTTTCTAGATCGCACCATGTCGCCCACTTGGAGGTGGTCCTTTGCAAGGAACCACTCGGTATAACCACTGCCACCTGGCTTCTCCCTAATCATTCTACTTCCAGAACCTGTCCAGCCTCCATCCTGGTAAACTGCATTTTGTGAACTGCAAATATAGTAAAAGTAAGCTAAAAATAAATGCATTTGCCTCTTCAAGCCCAAAACCCTTCCAAAAGAATGCTAATATACTCCAGTATCAGGAACCTACCGCAGAAGAAGAGCAAATGTGCTCCTAAATAAGGAATTGCAATGGTACGCATCGTGGTTATACACATTGTTTCTAAATAACTTATGCAAACTCTTTAATTTGGATAAATAAACAAATTCAGAGTAGATCATCATTTCCATAGCATGTTAAATCTCAATAAAACATTATCTCATACTTATTTGGAGTCAGCTACACGGATCCCTTCCTTCTACTCAGATCGATAAAGGACCAATCAAGGACAGAGAATCAAAAATTTTCATAACACCGCAAGGTAGGTGAAACGGCCTTGTCATTTGAACCCCCTGAGGCAGATGCAGCACATTGCTCAAGGGGAATGCCACTAGTATTTACACATGAAATCAAAAGATCCTTATTGAGAACCACAGTTAGTAAAATGTGCACGCTTTAAAAAGTTCTCATAGAAAAAGATTTACAAGTTCCCATACTGCATTTGAGTGCGCAAGTGCTTTAGATCCCCCTCTTCACAACTTCAGCACAATAAAAATTAAAAAATTTATCGCAAAGCAAAAAAATAAATTGATACCTCTTAAATGCATGTAATATGTCTGCCATTATAGGGCGACTCCTGAAGTCGTACTCAAAACAACCAATAAGGACATTTTCGATGGCTGGAGGGAGGCCACTAGGAATATGTGGCTTTTCTTGCTTCTTTACAACCAACTTGTACATTTCATCGACAGATTTACCACTCCAAGGAAGAATGCCAGTCAACATCTCCACAATGCTGCAACCAAATCCCCACGAATCAGTCTCGACTGATATTGGACCTCTTATTTCTGGTTCCCATTGTTCTGGAGCCATGTAGTTGGGAGTACCAAGTCTTCGAACTATCTCTGTATTTGTTAATGAAACCCCAAGAAACACATAAGGAATTCCAATGTCCCCAAGAATTGCCCTGTCATTCTCGTTCAAAAGGAAATTAAAAGGTTTAAGGTTGAGAATAAGGACGTCTTTTGCATGCAGATCCATTATTCCTTGAGCCAAATCTGCTCCGTACCTGTAGAAAACCATAATTAAAGAGAGTGTGCTTCAAATGCAACGAATTTTTTTTACTAAAATGAAGTCCACAATATACAAGATGAGCCAAAATCACCTCAAAACATCACTCAGTGGCAATTTCCCCTCTTTGTATCGAGCCATTTTATCACCAATCGAGCCCTCGTAAAATTTCATAACAATGCAAATCTAGAAGAAACAAAAATGGAGCAGTTATCGCATCTTTTTCCCTTGAGATATTTGGTAACCTAATAAAATTTTCAATATTAAAAACAAAAGTTAGAACAGAGAACCCACTTTCTTACTAATAATGGAAAGTCCATGCAGCCAACAAATGTTTTCGAACCCTCGACACTTGGAAAGAAAATTATTCAACTTATTCAAGACATCTCCAATGTTATCTTCTTTTATGGGATGTAACATCTTAACAGCCACTTCATGATACTCCTCATAGTCTTCAGTCGTGCTATGATGAGTAGCCAACCATACATCACCGAAAGGCCCTCTTCCAATTCTGTGCCTCAATTTAATTGTTGCTGGGTCGATCCATGGGTTGATCTGGTTAGACGATGCAATGATAGTACTGCTGTGACCAGATTCACCTTCAACAAGCTCGAAGTCAAATGATGACGTTGGTTGATTTGAAACAGCTTGTCCAGCCATTTTCCCTAATGATTCCAGAATGTAATTGTTCAAATGCAAATTGCTTAAAGAAGTCACCAACGATAGAGTAAAACGAAATGAGAACCGCGTAGCAAATTGTTACATTAATGAAGTTATATCAATAAATTGCTAGATAATCCTATTTCATATAGGGGCAGTTGACAAATGAACCCGATTTTGACCATTATTTTCATATGGGAACAAGTTTATACCTTGAATTCAATCAATTGTTAGATGGCAAAAATTTCCAAGTTCGTTTGAAAATTGCATGAATTTGACAATCAAAAGTACCATTAAAGATTATAAAAAAATAAAAAATTTAAAATCTGCTAATGGAGAACTCTATTCTGATCCAACTTCCAATTGGTTATATATGGAGACCACTGGGTGCCAGCCCCATAATTAAAGAAAGCACATACTTCCCTCTAACAAGAGTGTTAGAACTTAACCACGTCTTTAGAAAAATATGGTTTCACCAAACAATTATAAAAATTCTTATTCTGCCCCACCCCCTTACATCTTTGTCAAATAACATTGCACCCTGGCTGCAAAACGTGGATTCTCCACTGTAAAAATTGAATCAAACATTGATTCATTGTGTAGTATCTTCCTCAATAAAGCTTATTTAAAGAAAGATCGCATACTTCCTTTTCTTTCAAAAATGACTATTTGCCGCTATGTGAGAGGTGTTCCAGAAGTGTGTGCCATCAAGTAAACAGGAGCATGGAAAGAGGTATAATAATATGAAAGCATAATCATTACATATAGCCATCATTTACCAAAATCCCAACCCACCCAAAAAAATGAAAAGAAAATAAAAGGCTTTGCCTCGAGAAACGTTTCATTTTCTTTTATCTCTTCTAGTTTAAGAAAAATTAAAATTTTCAAAATTTGCCCACTAAATCCATCAAATTCAAGCTTAAAGAACATGTGAATAATAACAAAAAAATAATATGAGAATTTTTTAATTTACAACTATATTATTCATAATCAGATAAAATAATAAAACGATCATATGCAATTTTTTCTTACCATCGAGATTCAATTTATTAATACTGCGAACTCCAAGTTAATTTTCAAAATTATGATTTCTCCAAATTCAAGCTAAGAAAATGTGAAAAACCCAAGTCCCAGCAATGCTTATTATTCTCTTCTTTTCATAAAAACAAAAATTTTAAATAAATAAATAAAAAGAATGAAAACCCATTATTTCATTTTACAGACCCATATTCTCCCCTAATTCCCTCAAGAAACACCAAAAAATAAATCTGTTAAAGTAAACTACGCAGCTAACCAAAAAAGTAAACACGGTACTAGAAACTTACCGACAGCCTCGTACACAAAAAGATAAAGTATTAACAGAAAGATTGTTTACCAAAAAAAAAAAAAAACCCCAGTAATTTCGACTAATTAAGATTTTGAGAGAGAACAGGAAGAACTACATATATAGGATCATTTCAAGAAATTTGTGGAAGAGGAGAGAGAAAGAGAGGCGAAGTAGGGAGTCATCTCAAATTTTGACGGTGAAGCAGTACCGCACGCATTCGTACGCTATGGCGTTACTGTGAAAGCTTGCGTCATTCAATTTTCTATTTTCCGATGTTTTATGACTTATCCTTCCACATTTTTTTCTCCCTCTTGCTTTTGGATATTGTGACCAAATACATTTTCACATTTTTAGTACAATGTATTTGTATTTTTATGGAATAATTGCAGCAGCGATACCAAATTTTTCGTTTAGTAGGATACTTTGTTCAAATTTTTCATTTGTACTACCCATGATATCAAATCTTTCAGAAACTAGTACTTGGAGTCCAAATGGTTAATTTCAGTTAATTTGACCATTAGTTGGCTATAATAGTAAACATTTACAGAATAAACCTTGCAAAAATGAGTATGTCAAAGTAATTATATGATAGTGATCGTAATAAAATAGATAAGATAGAATGTGTGCTAACCAAATGAAAGTAACGACGATTTGAAATACCCTTCTTCGCGGAACAACATCTTAATTTGGGAAGGCTCCTACTTGCATATTGTCAATTATGAACACAGTTATGGAAGAGTTATCTGAATATTCACACGTGAGATAAACATCAAGAATCTAAAATCTTTATATATGACACAAGGAAAAATTACCGAAGAACAATTTTGGTGGTGGTGACATATTTTGCTAAGATTTAAAGATATTCTTGTTCATAAGAGAACGTGAGGGGTTGATCAAAATTAGCGTAGCTTGTCACAGTTGTGACGATTTATTTGCTTTAGATCTTTATGAAATTCAATAATAGGTTAAATATAAAAACGAGAAAATAATCATATAATTGATCTTATTTATATAAATAAGATTTTTTTTTTTTTTTGAATTAATAAATCGATGAAGTTCCTTGTTGATTCTAATTTTGTATATTTTGTGCAGCACTTGTCTTGGAAATACACTTCTGCAAGTCACAATACCTTGTCACACTAATCCATTGGTATACTGTCTACATCACCTATTTAGAATAATGTTTGGCCTATTAATTTATCACTTTCTCATTTGTTTTTTTTTTTATATATTTTAACTATTAACTTATTCTTTTAATTACTAATCGACAACTAGAAGTGATAATGAAATACAATAAAAAGTTTTCTTTTTAATATTTTTGGAAGGCAATAAAAAATATCATCCCTTCATTTCACATTCAACGAATTAAGTTATTGATTGCATTGTTGTCGAACTATGTTAAATGAGTATAACTCGTGATCCTTCAGAATATATGAACAATGTTTAGTGGTGTAAATTATGCATAACGAGCCAAAAATTCTTATGATACACATCCAAGTTCTCGATATTATGGGGATGATGGCTTCCGTATCTTTCAAAATCGAAATCACGGGAATTCAAGGGTAACCAGTATGTGTGCTGGATGGCTTTGGAAATATGGCCTCAATCTTCAGGTCGAATAATTCGGTAAGAGTCAAATATATCTACGTGTCCTCGCCTTCTTGGTAGCATAAATTGAGTTATGCTTGTTGCGATCATCTTCATGAAACAAGATTTGCAGTGGTGGTTGTGAAGTTGTCTCGTAAGTCATTGAGCTTTGACACATTCTCCTTTCAATCCACATCGTCGCTCCTATTTAAGACATCAAAAAAGGATCACAAGTTCTCACCAGAAACCAATTGAGTGTGGTAGGTGATCGATGATACGTCGAACTTTATACCAAGATTTGATAGATAAAGGTGATATTATCTTTTGCATATAATCCATCCATAAATTTTATTATTCTAATAGTTATTTTTTAAAATTAAAAGCTTTAAGGATCTTGAAAATGGTTGATTTTAATGTATATTTTTCTTCATTTTTAACTACACATTTTTTATCAATTTACTATTCTAAAATGCATTCTACACCAAAAATGGGGCTCAAACAGACCATTTTAGTCATTTCTATAGAAGTAAATATTTAGGAAAATGAATTTTAAATTGCAGTGCGATGTTGAAAAAGATTATTACTCAAGTGTGGAGGTCGATAACTATTGTGAATATTAAGGATCACTCCTTAAAATATGTAATACTTATCTTGTTGCACTTTGCAAAGAATTGCCATTGGACAACGATTACTGAACTTTCATGGTAGTTACAATTAGGCTACTGAATTTCAATATGAACCAAACAAGCCACTAAAATTTAATTTAAAAGCAATGTGGCCACTCTGTTTGGATTCAATTAACATCAAATTTGCAGATATTTCCTTTAAAACTAACTTAATGCCACTGTGTGCTCAGTAAATTAATAACGCTAGAGGTCACTCAACTTTCACCTTAGTTGCAATCAGGTCACTAAACTTTATCCAAAGATATGATGATGTTAATTAACTTCAGTGACTAAAGAGTTAGAAAAATAATTTATAAACTAACTTAAAATGAAATCAACCATTGATAATCCGATTCATTTTATAAAATCCACGCAATATCAAATTCAATAAACGAAGTGCATGTACCAAAATAGGTTACACGAAGGAACAATTGGAAAACGATGTTGACGACAAAGTAACTGTGGCAATTTCGGTAAAAGTTAGTGGCGCTTAAATATCTTAACGATGTACATTATTATTTGTCGACTAACATATTTTTAGATAGAAATCATTAGAGGCATTTTCGAAGTACATTTATTAAAAGTTTGGGACCTTCGTTGCATATTTTTTAGAGGTTTGGAACTTTCGGTATAAATAATTTCTTTTTAATTAATTAATGGTTTAAGCCTTAATTTGAGAGTCAATGGTTTTTCAGTATACGTTTCTTAACGTTTACAATTTTCTCAGTTGTATTTAACTGACATATAACTGTACATTTTAGTCAAAAAATGGAAGAATTAAAATAAAATAGAAGAAATTGCATTAGATGTCAAAATTTTGGTTTTCATTTACAAAAATGTCACTTTTTTTACCTCTTTCCAAAATTGTCAATTTATGACATTTTTGCCCCTCTGCATAAAAAGAGTTTGAGAAAAAATAAAATAATATATTTTTGTACAAAACAGGGAGTGTATCTAACTCGGGAGTTTTGAAAAAAAAATGTGGTTCACTCTGCCGAGATCATAACTCCAGATCGGATCGGACTGACCTTCCGACCGAAAACCAGTGAACTGAAGTCCGCATTCAAACCGGTCTAAGACCGGATGAATTGACAGGTTATTAACTTGTTCTAATTAAATCGCCAATTTCCTGTAAATGTCAAAATTTTGATAGTATGGCGAATTGATCCCCAGACATTTCGGAAGTCAACGCTCAATACATAAACTATTAGTTGGGTTAATACTTGATTATTTTCAACAATTTCAACTATTATCATTTAATTTCTATTATAGTAACTTAAAAATATTTTATAATATCAATTGTACACAAAAAATTGAAAGAAGATGTTCATTATGTTTGTGAAAACAATATTCAAAATTTCTTTATTATTTTAAAAAAATAAAAAAATAATCATCATTCACAAAAGTATAATCAATCATTGTTTAAAATTTCTAGGAATAAACATTGATCCACCGATCCGACCAGTGAACCACGACTCGATGACTTAGCCGGGTGAGTCGAGTTTGAAAACTACGGCCGAGATACAAATAGACGATTCACTTTCTTGGGAAGGCTTAGAGCGACATGACGTTGGTATATTGATTTGTGTGTGTGTGAGAGAGAGAGAGAGAGAGAGCGAGCGAGCTTCAATTCGATTCAGCCACTTCTAATTCCTTTCAAAAAGTTGAATTTCCTTGTCCTGAGAATTTTTTACTTTGTTCCTCATCAGTCTCTACAACTGATGCAGGGTGAAAAATTCCTGTTTTCCTCAGTTTTTGTTTGTAGGTAAATTTGCAATTTTGATCCCCCATTGCCGTAGTAACAACTACAAGTTTGTCCATAACCTCCATAAAGGAGAAAGCTCTTCTTCTACCTTTTAATGATAGTCGCCCATTGATTCCCCAATGATGAAACTGGTCGCATTTGTGTTAAATTAATATGTGATCCTCACATGTTCAACTTTATGAAGCTAGATTTTGTTTTTTCAAGTTGGACTAATGCCACAGTTATAAAGCGAAGCATTTTTTCATATGGGACGCAGAACAATTTAATGAAAATATGGACAGTTTTTGACACAAGGACTTGATTATATTCATTTATGGTGGTGAATTTGTTCTCGAGCCTTGTACACACCATCCGTCACACTATAGGAATTGGTCATTGCCTTAACTGTCAAAACTTTGCAGTGTCTAATACTGATAGTTCGTCTAAAACAAACAAGAAACGTGTGGGAGAATTTTGGGAATTACCATTGGATGTGCACAAGGGTTACTCATTATATCCTCCATTTACTACCTCTCACATGGAAAGAAAGAGCTAGAGCACGTTCTAGTTCACACCGACTCTCCAACGAAAGGTTGAACATCTTACAACGTATATAAGTCGCATATATTGTGAAGATACCGTTTTATAACTTCAAGTTCGCACAACTAAAGCGTAGGCACAATTGATAGACCTTCAAATGAGCCTCATGGTTCTATAATATAGCATAAGATGGCGCCCCAAGAGCGTGGAAACTTGGATTTTTTGTTGCTGCTGCAACATTTGCTCAACCATGAACCCAAAAAACCCACCTACTCAATCATAATCCAGAATTTTTAAAAATGTTACTGCTTAGCTTATCTGGAAGCCCACAAGGTTGAAAGACGCCACGTGTTTTGTACGGTATAATATTGAATAATATAGTATTTTCTATTTCCTCAATTAATACCATCAAATAATTTTATCCAATCATCATGGGCGGAGATAGGGTTGGGCTGGATTTATTAAATAAAGATAATAAAGTCACAATTTGTGATTAATGGTCACAGATTCATAATTATAAGTCACAAATTTATTTACTGGTCACGTATCGCCAAATTTTTTTTATCACATATTATTTCGAAGTCACACATCAAAAAAATTGTAAGTCACAGATAAAAAATTTTGTACGTCACATATTATTTGGAGGTCACAGATTTTTAAATTAGTTGGTCACATATTATTTTTAAGTCACATATTATTAAATTTTTAGGTCACAGTTAAGTAATTGATCACAAATTAACAAGCATTTGGTTACAGACTCCCAAATATTTGGTCACAGACCCAAGCCTTCCAGTGTTAAATCATGAGTACCTAACTTCAAGATTTAATAACAGAGAATTCGAATACTAAAACTTCTTGATCATAGACCTCAGCAGCAATTTTAGGAATCATCAAGTAATTCCTACATAAAGGGCATGTACAGTGCCCATATCCAACCCACCTATCTAAACAGACTCTATGAAAAACATGTTTGCAATATTTAACCTTTCTAACTTCATCTTGTTCATCAATATTGCATAAGCAAATTGCACATTCTATTGCATCCATAGGTTCGGTTGTTTTTTGTGGCCCAATACACGTTCTGCTGAATTTATCCAGATTTTGCAACGTGTTGAAACTGAGATACTGTTGAAAGAAGGATTGGTGAAGAAGGAAATCCCAAGCCCATTTCAACTGCGAGATTATTTGACAAATTGTTTTGAAAATAAGTGATTGATGATGGATTTAGAATATGTTTATGGTAGAGAATATGAAGATTGCTAAAGGAGGAAGTATATTTGGTCATAGACCCAAGCCACGCCATTGCGCACGCACACATACACATCGGCTGCACACCACGGGGAGGGGGAGGAAGGTGGAGGCACGGGCGATGGAGGCGACGGCCGGTGGAGTAGAGTAGAGAGAAATGGTGAAGAGAGAGAGAGTTGAGAGATGGATTAGGGTTTGAAATGATTTGGATTTAATATTTAAAATAAAATACCTGATTTTTGAATAATTAAACTTCTAACCTGATTTTTGAATTTGTGTAAATTATACACCTGATTTTTTGTAATTTCCTAAAAAAAAAAATGGTTAAAGCCCAATTTTTTCTACAGTCCAACCCAATAGCCCACCGTCCAAGTTCAACACATTAACCCACTATCCTAGCCCATTTCATTTGAAAAATTGAAAGCCCACGTAAAATTAAAACCAATTCCCACTCATTGACCCAAAAGGCAAAACCCCCTCTCATATCTATCACACCCTACGTCTCCCTCTACCGAAATCAAAAGCCAAACCATCTCTGAACGCCGTCTGCCCGTCTTCATTTCTTCTTCTTCTTCTTCTTCATACTTCACTCTTCAATTTCTGCAAAAAGAAGGTTCAATGTTAGTTCGCATTTTAGTTTCATTTGAATTTGGCTGCTTTCTCTTGTTCACTGCACATCAATTTCTGTGCCTTCAGCTTCATTCATAAGCAGTAAGTATTTTCAATAACTCATGATAACTTCATATTTATTTTTCTTATCTTAGTTTTAATTTGATATATTGGTCTGTTTCGATTTCAAGTTTTGCAGTTGTAGTGGAATTTTTTAGTATGATTTCTTTAGAATGCATCTAAAGTTCGGTATTTATTTGGCTTCAATTCGTAGTGTACTTTGAGTAATTGAGTTATAGTTCCACAGATTGTTATGTTTATCACTCCTAGTGTGTGGGTTTTATAGCTATTACTCGTATATAGCCTCTGAGTTTACAAGAATGGATCTTAATGTGTACATTTGTCTCGTGTATTAAAGAATATCGTGAATTTGTTCAACTTGAAACTGCTCTTTTTGCTTGCATTTTTAAAAAGTAAATTTTAGCTTATTTTCAGAGAAGTAACTCGTCAATAGAAACCCATGAGCTTGATAAAAGAAGGCCCATAAGACTTCCACTTTTTCAATTTGTTAAGTAATTTCTTTAACTGAGGCTTTCTCTTGTTGAAAATGGTGTTTAGTTAATAACACTTAAATTATGGATTTTATTTAAATTCTTAAAGTGTGGAAATGTTAGTTTGGATCTAGATTGAACGAGAATTTAGCCCATGTTTGGTGCACATTATTTTCAAAAGAATGCATTTTTTGGTTGATGTGATAGGAAATATGTGGTTGAAAAAGAAGAAAAAGTTATTGATGTGATAGAAAATATTATTTTATTAAATAATATATGATTGAAAATGAGTAGAAGAATGAGAATGAAAAAAATAATGTGGATCAAACAGGGGCTTAGTATTAATTTAGATCTAGATTCTATTATAGATGAATTTTATGCTACAAAATATCGTCGGGTACAATTGTAATATGTAACATTATATTACAATTTTTTTAGTTATATATAAATTTTATTCGTACATTCAATTTTAAAAATTTTTACCCCCCCCCCCCCCCCCCGTAGACACATTCATGGCTCCGCCCCTGCCAATCATGCAATGATTGTTCAAAAGAATCTGAAACCCTTTTGAGAAAACACTGATAGTAAAAATTAAATAAAAAAATGACTAGCTTGTAACGCTAGGATTTTGTCACTTGGATAAAATTTTAAGAAAATAAAAGTCTAAACAAAGTTAAAATAACGAAGCATTCGATCTTACCACATCATCACAACTCTTACATGGCACGTTCCCAATAGTTCATCACTTATTTAAAATTATACACAATTTCCTTTATAATGATAATTTTATACTCTCCATGCTTATTACTATGCAATACTGAATCAAACTCTTAACATTTATACAGCTTGAAATCATGTATTAAGTAATGTGCAAATCTCGAGAACCTTGTAATCGGTGTATCCAGCATATAGCTAAAATGAGTTCATCTTATCGATTGTCGTGGGTCTTCGTACTCGTGTTTAGAGGTAGAACGACACTTGTGACATTTTCAAAACTGTAACTACAGTTGTGTCGTTTTCCTGCATACTGTTTATAAAGTAATGAGCAAATCTCCCTAAAGTTGTAAACGCCGTGACCATCCTACAGCTGAAATGAGTCCAGCGTATCGATTATCGTGGTTCGACGGGTCCCGCTGGGCTAAGAAATCGTGTTTGGGGGCAGAACGATACTTGTGTCATGAAACGGCACTAGCGTCGTTCTGTTAATTTCTCCAGTATTTTATTACTTTTCTGAAAGAACGACCTCAAGGATTGGACCCCCAACCTCATAAAGGCTTAAAACGTTGATTCGTGACAACTAACTTCAGTATTAACATGGAATTGATGGTAGCAAAATGTAGAATCACAAGTTTTGGTCCAAATTCATTCGAAGTACGAGTAATGATCAAATCTCCCGAACGTTGTAAGCGTCGTGACCATCCTGCAACTGAAATAAGTCCAACGTATCGATTATCATGGCTCAGACGGTTCCTGGGGTTAAGAAATCGTGTTTAGGGGCAGAACGACACTTGTGTCGTAAAACGACACTAGTGCCGTTCTGTTGATTTCTCTAGTATTTTATTACTTTTCTGGAGGAACGACCTCAAGGATTGGACTCCCCAACTTGAGGAACGCCGAAAACGTTGATTCATGACAACTAACTTCGGTATTGACATGGAATTGATGGTAGCAAACCGTAGAATCACAAGTCTTGGTCCAAATTCAATTCGAAGTACGAGTAATGAGCGAATCTCTAGAACATTGTAAGCGTCGTGACCATCCTGCAGCTGAAATAAGTCCATCGTATCGATTATCGTGGCTCGAACGGGTCCCCAAGGCTAAGTAATCGTGTTTAGAGGCAGAACGACACTTGTGTCATGAAACAACACTAGTATCGTTCTGTCGATTTCTCCAGTATTTTATTACTTTTCTGGAGGAATGACCTCAAGGATTGAACCCTCCAACCTGAGGAAGGCCGAAAACGTTGATCGTGACAACTAACTTTGGTATTGACATGGAATTGATGGTAGCAAACCATAGAATCACAAGTCTTGGTCCAAATTCAATTCAAAGTACGAGTAATGAGCGAATCTCTCGAACGTTTTAAGCGTCGTGACCATCCTGCAAATGAAATGAGTCCAGCGTATCGATTATCGTGACTCGAACGGGTCCTGGGGCTAAGAAATCGTGTTTAGGGGTAGAACGACACTTGTGTCTTGAAACAACACTAGTGTCGTTCTGTTGATTTCTCCAATATTTCATTACTTTTCTGGAAGAACGACCTCAAGGATTGAACCCTCCAACCTGAGGAAGGCCGAAAACGTTGATCGTGACAACTAACTTTGGTATTGACATGGAATTGATGGTAGCAAACCATAGAATCACAAGTCTTGGTCCAAATTCAATTCAAAGTACGAGTAATGAGCGAATCTCTCGAACGTTTTAAGCGTCGTGACCATCCTGCAAATGAAATGAGTCCAGCGTATCGATTATCGTGACTCGAACGGGTCCTGGGGCTAAGAAATCGTGTTTAGGGGTAGAACGGCACTTGTGTCTTGAAACAGCACTAGTGTCGTTCTGTTGATTTCTCCAATATTTCATTACTTTTCTGGAAGAACGACCTCAAAGATTGGACCCCCCAACCTGAGGAAGGCCGAAAACGTTGATTCATGACAACTAACTTCGGAATTGACATGGAATTGATGGTAGCAAACCGTAGAATCACAGGTCTTGGTCCAAATTCAATTCGAAGTACGAGTAATGAGCGAATCTCTTGAACATTGTCGATTATCATGGCTCGGACTGGTCTTGGGGCTAAGAAATCGTGTTTAGAGGCATAACAATACATGTGTCGTGAAACGACACTAGTGCCGTTCTGTTGATTTCTCCGGTATTTTATTACTTTTCTAGAAGAACGACCTTAAGGATTGGACCCCTCCCAATATGAGGAAGATCGAAAACGTTGATTCGTGACAACTAACTTCAATATTGACATGGAATTGATGGTAGCAAACCGTAGAATCACAAGTTTTGGTCCAAATTCAATTCGAAGTACGAGTAATGAGAAAATCTCTAGAACGTTGTAAGCGTCGTGACCATCCTGCAGCTGAAATGAGTCAAGCGTATTGATTATCGTGGCTCAAACGGGTCCCGGGGCTAAGAAATAGTGTTTAGAGGCAGAACGACACTTGTGTGATGAAACGACACTAGTGTCGTTCTGTTGATTTCTCCGATATTTTATTACTTTTCTGGAGGAACGACCTCAAGGATTGGACCCCCAAATCTCAGAAGGATGAAAATGTTGATTGTGTAACAACTAACAGTGGAATTGATATAGAATATAAGGTATAAAACGATGAAAACACAAGTTTTAGTCTAGATTCGTTTGAAAGTACAAGTAATAGGCATATCTCAAAAATTTTGTAAGCGGTGTGTTTAGCCTGCAACTTAAATGAGTTCAATTTATCAATTATCGTGGTTCGGACGGGTCGTGACTCTTCAAAATCGATTTTAGTGACATAACGACACTTGTGCCGTTTTCAAAACAGTAACAGCAGTTGTATCGTTTTCTTTTTTTCCTCTTGATTAAGTAATGAGCATAAATCCCGAATGTTGTAAGCGGCATGTTCAGTCTGAACTTAAATGAGTTCAACTCATCATTATCATGACTCGAACTGGTCGCGACTCTTTAAAATCGATTTTAGATTCAGAACGACAGTTCTGTTGTTCTAGTAGATGTTCTCAAAGCAGTAACAACACTTTTGTCGTTCTCTTGATTTCTCCAATATTTTGCTACTTTTTCCAATTGAACGATGTAAAGTATTGGACCCCTTAACTTAAAAAGGTCGACGAACTGATTGTCTTTTTGGTCAATCAATCTAACTTACTTATTTTAGTACTCAAAATCGTCGTTTTCAATCCTATAGTTAAAAAAATTCGAGGGCTCCGCCCCTGAACCCTGGGGAGTGGGCCCCGCCTCCCTCCACTCCCGTATTTCCGCCAATACTTTTTTTATATTATTTCTCCAATATTTTTTTATTCTTTTTCACCGCAATGACACTTATGTATTGTTGTAATGTCATTTGTATTGTCATCTTAGACATTTTCATAACTTTTTATGTTACATACTTTAGAGAGTCTATTAAAATGTTGTTTTGTTGAAAAAATCGGATGTAAGTGAAAATTTCGAAACGACACCATTGTCGTTACTAGACATGAAAATGACAATTTTCCTTACATATCTAAATACAAGTATAAGCAATCACGGCCAATTCATCCCATAAAAATAATAAGTGGAACTTATTTATATTGTAATATGTACATGACACGTATAATGTTGAGATGTATGTTCATTAACTTAATCGACACATGAATAAGATGACTTGTGCTGTCATTATGTCGATAATATAAAGTTATGTCATTTCAATCGTTCTTTGTGACTAGTCAATCTTTTTGGGTTATACATGTTAGTAAGTCCATTATTAGATGTCATTTCGTGGAAAAAATCAAACTACAGCAGATAACGACTGTAGTGTCGTTTTACATCACAATAAACTGACAGGTTTGGCATCGCGACTGCGGACCTTTTTTAGCAACAGCAGATCGAATTGGTGCATTATTGGTCGATGTTAAGTCATTGTGTTCATCGTCTGTGGGAGTGCTATCCACTGGTGGTGGTGCACGACCATGGGTGTCGCCAAAAAGATGCCTAAAAAAAGTGGAGAATATAATAAAGAACATGATATTTTGGTAGCAAGAACGATGACCGAAGAGAATAAAATGGGGGATTGTGATTTTGAGGATCTAAAATTGAAGAAGATAAAAAGGGAAGAAGATGTTGTTTTCAAACAAATAGAAACTAGGGTTTTACTGTGAATTTGGAAAAGAAATGACGGGATGAAATGAGGAAGATTGAGGGGTTTTGAGCTGATAATTGAAAGAGAATTTTGTCATTTTGTCAACTAAAATATTTTGCTTTTATTATTGGTCAAAAGCCATTTAATCAAATACATTTCCAACTAGGCTAAATGGCCAAATTCCCTGAAGTGAATTCCTTGGGCATTGGTGGGGGTGGGAAGAAGATGAACAATATTTTAGGGGTTCTTTTTTTATTTTATTTTTAAATTTAACTCTTTTATTTTAATTTTTTTCATATGAAAAATGTAAAGTTATATGTTTACCCTTTAAAAATTAGTCAACAATTGATCAGACATTTAATTATTAGTCAACTAACGGGTCAAACTAACGGGTTCTGTCAATTTGGACTTTGAGTGCGAATTGTTTAAAAGTTTGGTACAGTGGGTGACACTAATAAAAAGTTTGGGCAAAGCCTGCAAAAAAAGTGAAATATTTGGTACCGTAACTGCGATTTTACCTAATAATGATAAATAAATAAACAGACCATTTTTTTATTATGGGGTTTATTATTTTCTTTATTACTAGGGAAAAAATAAAACGGCGT
This sequence comes from Fraxinus excelsior, assembly GCA_019097785.1. Lineage (NCBI taxonomy): Eukaryota > Viridiplantae > Streptophyta > Magnoliopsida > Lamiales > Oleaceae > Fraxinus > Fraxinus excelsior. The sequence continues at coordinate 1,903,648 of CM032644.1, forward strand.
TGCCTCTTTCATAATTTAACTTTCAAAGAGGAGAAAATCAAGAAAGTGCCTTTTTCCAAAACGTTTCAACTTTCAACTTCAATTTCAAGACACGCCAGAAACAAAAGAAAAAACCCAAACACAAAAATCACTTCTAATAAACCAAATATCTTTTCCAGTTCAAATACTAAGCCAGTTCAAATCAAGAAAGTGCCTTCATCCAAAACATATCTATATTAAGCGTCTTTCAGATCTTTTCAATTCTTCGTTGATTTGATGACCTTTTAGTCTTCGTTTCCACATTTTTTCTGGTAAGTCTTGAAATCATTTTTCGTCATTGTAACGAGCACATTTATTCGGAAATGTGTTCATTAGTGTGGATTTAATATGTGTTGCTGTGAATTGGAAGTGGGTTTTGTGATTTGGGTTTTTGAGTCTTGAAGTAAAGACTGGATCTTTGGGTGAATTTGAAGATCTAAAAAGGAGTCTATTCCGTCTTCTTTTTTTCTGATTTGTCTCTTTTTTTTTCTTTTCCCGATGTTGTTATATTCTACTATTTGTTGGCGATTTTATCTTCTTCTTTTTTCATGTTCTATTAGCATCAGATTTCCATTATTTTTCTCAGTGGTTTTAGTTAAACAGGGCATTGTTTGATTTGTCAGAGAAGTGGGAAGGAATGTCAAAACTTAGGTGTTTAATATTCTTCTTAGTCATAAAAATGATTTTAGTTCTGCATTCTTTAAGCTTTGGACGAATTTTATATTATTGATGAGGATATGTTTATGCTAATTGCTTCCTGGTTTCGGTCTGCTGTAATAATGTTGTATGCCACATTAATGGTTGACTGTGATTGTTGTGTTGAACTGTTTAATTTTCCCAGTAAAAAATATGGTTTAATTTTTAAAAAATAAATACTTATGCCTGTTATTTGGCTTTCGTGAAATGAAAAGACAATCAACATTGCTCTAGTTACTGAATAAACCATTTTCTTAGAAGGGTTTTCTGTTATCTGCTAAGGCTTGTAATGTGTATTATGATTCCTTTAGGTATTTGACTACAATGGATGCCGATAATACTATAGCCATTTTTGAGAAAGGGACGGATTTTGAAAATGGTGTTCACCACCAACTCCTGCTCGGTGGAGAAGAAATTACTTCCAAGAAAGTAAATGGAATTCCCAATGGAAGTACAGAAGTTGAAGGATTGAACAAGAATCTAGAAAATAATCTGGAGTTGAGCGATGATGTAACTCTTGATTCTTCTGTAGAAGGAGTCTTGGACGAATCTTCAACGCCACCTAAAAGCATTTCCGTCACCATTTCCAAGGTAGGAGATTCGGAACCATTTAGCTGGTTGATGCTTAAACGTTACTTTTTTTGAAAGTTAGTTAAAAGCAAGTTTTGTTAGTGAATAATATTTGAAAATCATGCTTGAAAAAGTAACTTAAGTTTGACTTACTTTTAAGCCGAACATGCTCTCAGCAATTGATTTACTTATAGGACCTTGGAGTTGAGGAGTCAGAAGAGTCTAAGAATTCTAAATCACAGAAGGGAATGGGCAAGGCCAAGAATGGGAAGTCCGTATGTATCAGACATGGGAAAGATGAGGCGAAATCTTCTGTTGGTTCAAATGGTTCAGGCGATCAAAAATCATGTCCGAAACAGTCGTCTGCTCCCCAAACAAGGAGTAGGTCAATTAATGGGAAGCAAGCTGCTGACGACTCAAAAACAACATCTCCTCGAAGTCCTATAGCTGGAGATGCCAAACCCCAAAGATTGGGTGCTCTTCCTAACTATAATTTCAGTTTTAAATGCAATGAAAGAGCTGAGAAAAGAAGAGAGGTTAGCCTTCTTCTGAATCAGTGATACCAACTATTCGATGTTTCCTGCATGACCTGGACCTTAGATGCGTGTCTTATTTTGTTTGAACAGTTCTATACGAAACTTGAGGAAAAGATCCACGCAAAGGAAGCAGAGAAGAGTAATTTGCAAGCCAAAACTAAGGTGAGATTTCATACCATATTATGACTTCAAATTTTCAGTGGTGGATTGTGAGATCAAGTTTCTCCATTCATAAATAGGAAACCCAGGAAGCTGAGATTAAAATGTTAAGGAAGAGTTTGGCATTTAAAGCAACACCAATGCCAACCTTTTATCAGGAACCTCCACCACCGAAGCTGGAACTAAAGAAGGTAATTTGTTGCTCGTGACACATTTTGAATTTAAAAATTTTTTATTTTCTGTTTATAATATGGAAAGCTGTGTTAAAATGTAATAATGAATTTGGAACATTTATGCGGTGTATCAAAGTGGGCTTTTTAAAGTTTAGCACTTGAACTTGGTTGATTGGATTTCGATGTATGACAGTCTGGATAAAATGTTGACGAATGTTTTTTATGCAAGTATGCAAGAACTTATTTCACTTGCTGCTTTCGAATACAGCAGCAAATATTATGGTTCTCGTGGTGGTAGTTGATAATTTTGCACTGACGTGTTTTTGCATGATGCGTTGGCATCAAAACTAAACAAGCTACAATTCTATTTGCAAAATTTGGATAACACTTACTATGCTTGGACTAATTCGAGGGTGCTTGCTATTTTGATTGTTTCTTTCAGAATGTGTTATTTGGAGTTTGCTTATTTAAAATTGTAGAACGATTGTCTACTAACACTTGGGAAAAAATATTGACTCGGTCTCTTCACTGTAAACTGTTAATGACTTGTGCAACATTTCAAGCAACAGATTCCAATGCGTTAGTTTTGTTTGGTTAGGCGAAGCATTTTTTTGCGCTTAAAATTTGGAATGACAAGAAAGCTTAAAATAGTTGGACGCAGTTCTAGAAGTAAAAACAAAGAAGTTTCTTATGTTTATGAATGAAAAATACAATTTGAAAGGTTGTACGTTCCTGTCGTATCGTGTATCCTTGTACAAATCCTGTGAGAATATGGACACGTGCAAAGTTATTTGTGAATTCCTCAGGATAACTTTAGCAATTTAAAGTACTGCATAAAGATCAAAGTTTATTCTCACCCAAGTCTATGGCAAATTTCAATCATGAGGTTTCCAAAAGACAAGCCATCCACGAAGTACTTACCTTTTAGAAAAGCTGACCTAAATTATCCATGTTTGGTAAGATGGAATTCATGATATAAGATAAAATTGAAGAAGAAAATGAAGTTAAAATCTTTTTTAATGTACAAGACAGACATACCATACCAAAACATACTTCTATAGCAAAAAAATAAAACTTAAAAATACGGTGTTTGCTTGTGAGGGAGATAAGACCATTTTAATTATTTTCCCTGTCCTAATGGCATGTGTAGAGTGCATATAATTGTATGTGTAAGAATATTGTGGGTGCATTCAGGAATAAAGGGTGTAATTCAGTTCGATAAGCACACTTGTACAGAATCATATTTGGATATCATTTTATGGTATAATCTTCTGGAAGTATTATCTTAGTGAAACGTTAATGGATTTATTGGGAGGAAAAGACCAACTTGTTATCTGTTAGAAATAGGAATGTCTAATTAATGATTTGGTAATAACTATCACCCGGCCATTTAGGAGAGGTTAGTAGTTCCTTGAGATTGAGTTATACCTAAAGTACATTAAGGATATTACTTATTAGTTAATGTGTTGTTCGTATGACTACTTTGAGTAGTAATGAAAGGCTTTTCGGTGGAAAAACACATCATCCTCCATATCTTAAATTTTTGAAGCCAAGAAACCAGGCACTTTATGCAATCAATATCTGTGTTGTGTGTCTAATTTTCAGGGATATTTGATCATATTTGGCTAACCTGAAACAGTTACTTATTTTCAAAGCAAGGTAGAGTTAAAAAAATATTTACATAGAAGTAATAATTATGTAGCATATTTAACCAAAAGTTACTCTTACGTTTATCTGGCATAGTATCATTGTTAGCTTTCCTGGGGTTTATTTAAGATCTTTTATGGGGGTGCTTTGTTTGGACTTCATTTTCTTTTGCCTAAATTTTACTTATCAAAGTCAAACATTAATTTTAACCACACATTTTGTACTTATCCCCATCTCATTTCTGGCATAGTGGCTTCAATTCTCGTATGTGGACATATTATGTTCATAAATCTGTAATTGCTTTCCTCAGATTTTTGCAGATCCTTCACTAAGATTCTATGTGAAACTTTCCTGTAAAATTATTATTGCTTCTTATGTGACTTCTGATCCCTAATATTGATACTTTGATGTAGATTCCTCCAACAAGAGCCAAATCTCCCAAGCTTGGTCGGAAAAAGACTTCATCTATTGCCAACTCTGAGGAAGATGGTGATTGCCCAGTTAGGCTAAGCTTAGGTGAAAACTTGCCCCAAAATAATCCCGACAAAGGTTCACCTCTCGTTCATGTTAAGAAGCCTCTACGGAAGTCTCTTCCTAAGTTGCCCTCCGAGAAAACCAGCTTTTCCAATGAGAAAGGAAAATCTACATCTCGCAAGATCAGCGTTTCCAAGGAAACAAATGAAGCTGCAAATGATACACTAATAGAGGAGGAAAGATCAGGTGCTGAGCAAAGCTTGAGTCAGCCCAATGGAGATGAAGTGCTTGTTATTGAAGCTCAAGAACAGAATGTGTGAGTGCCATGTCAATGGCTCTTTATACTGGATGTTTATCTCACAAGGAGTCTACAGTTCCCATCTTTGCCTAAAATATTGAAGACGATTGAATAAGAGAGTTTACCCAAAAATGCAGCATGAAAAGACATTAAATTGAGGTTAGCTGCTTGTTTTTTTTTCCTTTCCATAATCAGCAATGAGGTTTGGTTTTTGAATATGTGTTTTAGTCTTGCTGAGTGTGGTCAAATTGTTATGTGGTGTTATTTTGAAATATGTTTGTCACCTGATGTCAAAAATGGAAATTTTGGGGGCATTTCTGCCATAAAATGGTTGAAGATCAAAATTGGTTTCAGATTTTTGTTGGCTGGTATTGCTTCTGAATGTTGAGGTGAACAAATTACATCTTTTGTCAACTGACGTGTATTTTATTTGTTTGAATTTCCTTTTTGATCATTCTTTGATTGTTGCTCATTGCACATCAGGTGCTTGTTTGGTATGTACTATTAGGGTCCGTTTGATTGCAAATGTGAAAAATGGGTGGAAAGAACATGAATTTTAGGGAATTGAATTGTCTAGAAATTGTTTTACTGGGAATTGTAATTAATTGTGTTTGATTGGTGTAATTTTTCACCTGAAAAATGTTGAAAGTTTGGTGTCTATTTGACTTTATTTTTTATGAAAATTGTTTATTAAAGTGATAATTTCTTTTACCATTGGGTCTAGAATTTGTTTCACTTGCCAAAAAATATATATATATATATTTTAAAAAAAATTTGAAAAAAATTATCATGTTGAATATCATTCGTTTGACTTTGTTTTGTATGAAAATTGTCAATAAAAGTGAAAATTTTTTTTACCGTTGTATCTAGAATGTTTTCCAATTGCTTTAAAAAAAAAACTGGTTTTCCACAAAACCAAGGAATTGGTAAGCATGTGAGCCAAATGTGGAAAATTTTTTGGATGGAAAATAAAGTGTATCAAATAAGGCAAAAGTAGAAGTTGGAATTTATTTTCCATGGAAAATAATGGCCTATCAAACACACCCTTAGATTGTTTGAGAGGGACAAAATTTTAGCCTCTATTGTAAAACAAGAGGAAATAAGATAATAAATTATAAGAGAGAGAAGATGGTATAAAAGAATTTTTTTGTTCTTCACATTGGAATGATTCATAATCCTTATGAAGCACATGTTTATAGGTTTCATCATGCATATAGGTTACAAGATTTTAATAGTAGATATGGAATTGAATCTTGTAACCTAAGAATTTGACATATTAGTCAAAGGCCATTTAACTATGAAATAAAATTGTGATTATGCCTCATCTAAGGTTTGAATTCTATGGATGGTATTGGCATCCACACTATTACAATTTTATAATACTCTCGAATTTTTATTTTACAAAGAATGTGTCTCATTAAAACTTTACTAAAAAAACTCGATGGAAAAATTATAGTGAAAGAAAGAGAGTATATTATTTCTGTTATATGCAATGTAGAGCTCTCTCGTTAAAAATTTAGGGGCAACATTGGTTAAGGAAAAAAAATGCAATGTCAATTTGCTCTCCCTCGTGGTAGTATTACTTGAGATCTCTGAATCGATGCATTTCAATATTGAGCACAACTTCTCAAATGTTGCAGTAGATATGCCTTTGTAAATATATCTATCACCGGGGCCTTACACGCCCCTCACAAGTGGCTGGGCCCCACATGTATTAATAAAAAAAATTGCGCGGACCTCACCATGTGTGTTGTCTGTACAACACCTGTAAAAAGATTTCTGTACACCAAGGAGGTTCATCAAATTATCATTTGAAATGATCTATTGAACGTCAATTTCACCGCTCTTGTCAATATCACGTGTTAAAAAGGATCTTGGTAAAATATAGTTCGTTTTTTCGCTTTTAACGAATCTTTCCTTTAATTGAGCTATGCATGTAGCATTATCTTCGTACGTCGTCGTTGGAATTCCTTTGATAGATGTTAGAACTCACATCGCTTGAATATATGTTGGATCATTATTCTCAACTATACACATCTTCAATAAGTCACGACTCGCAATTAGGGTCTACTTTGTAGATTGCCATAATGTGAATATAACATGTTTGGGACACCTTTATGTGGATCGGGTAAAATATCCTGGATCAGCATAACCAATTAATTCTAGTTTAGATTTATTAGAATAAACTAAGGACATATCAATTGATCCATGGAGATAATGAAATACATGTTCTACTCAATATTTTGAAAATCGATCACGTACTATTTGTAAAATACAATAGTGCACGTATTAACTAAGATATGATACTTCAGATCAAGAAGTTCTTTGTTATTCTTTAAATGCCCAAGTCATTGGATACTCAAGTTGCGTATCCTTACGAAATAGTTTTAAGGATATTTTCTGTATAAGTTGATTGATGAACAAAAATTTCATCTACTAAATGCTCGATCAACAAAAATTTGTTTTTCCGAAATCTTTCATCTCGAGTTCTTTAAATAATCAACTACATTGGGAAGCTCTTCAGGAGTTCTAATAAAGATTAAAGCATCAACTTATACTTTTCAAGAATTTGAATTATAAGCTTCGGCATTTTAAATCCTTCGGGGCCTTTCATATGGATATCATTATCGAGCATTCCGTATAAATAGTTTGTGACCATATCCATGAGACGCATATCTAGTTTTTCATGTATCACTAAACTAACTTGATATTGAAATGTAATTGCGTCCATTACGCGAGAATATGTCTCTTCATAGTCAATGACAGGCCATTTTTAAAATTCGGGTTCTACAAGTCGTGCATTATAACCTACGATTTCATTTTTCTCATTTTGTTTTCGCACAGATATCCATTTGTACCCTACTATTATCCTTTCTGGTGTTTGGGTGAAAGTTAAAAAAACGATATGTTCTCTACCAATCTTGGTTCAACATCCTCAATTTCATTCACAATAATGAGTGCTACATTATATGCAAAATTATTGTCGACGATTGTTGCTTCTCGATTCCATCTTTTCTGTTTAGAGACATAACTTATCAAGATTTCTTCATTTTTATTGACTTCAGGCACCTTGATCTCTTCTGGGGTTTTCTGATTAGTTTTGTCGATGAACTTTTCATTAGTACTAGCCTCATCAATAAGATCCTTCTTGTTCACATTGCCATGCACAGGGATCTAGATTAGATAAGGATGATGCAATCCACATTATTTCTTTTTCCAGCTGCATGATTTCTCCTTTAATGTTGAGAATACAGTCTCATCAAATGACAAGCGAAATGTACCAGAAAAATATCACCCTTTTGCTGTTCAACATATTTTATTATAGAAGATATTCAAAGCCAACCATATTCTCAAATAATAATAATAATAATAATAATAATGACACATTATTTCATGACCAAAAATCAATGTGATGAGAAGAAATGCATGCAGAATAGCATGTCACCATGCAAAATCAAAGAGCTTTGTTCTTAAAAGTAATGGTCTAGCAATTAATTAAACGTGTTCAATAAATGATTTTGTATATTAACATGAGCAACATGATGTTCAACTTTTATCCCAGTTGGCATACAATAATCATTAAAAAGCCCGTGATGTAAATTCATTAGCATTATTAAAACGAATTGTCTTGATCGAATAATCTGGAAATTGTGTTCGCAGTCCAATAATTTGAGCAAGTATTTTCACAAGTACCAAGTCGCCATTAGATAATATACGCACTTGTGACCATCTGGTGCATCTGTTAAAAACGTAAAATATCTAGATAGTCTAAATGGAGGGTGAATGAACTCACAAATTTCACCCGGAATGCGTTCTAGAAATGTCAAGAGATTTAGTCCCAAATTTAGCTAGTGATTAGAACAAGCAGCACGAGAAAATTCATTAGATTGAAAAATCTGTAGTTCTTTAATGGGCGACCATTAGAATTCCCAATGATTGTTCTTAAAAACGCGTAGTTCTACCCTAACAATACCTAGAGAGGGTGAATATGTATTATATGTGAAATTAAAATAATTAATGAATTAAGAGCCGTTTGGTAGAGATTAAAATTGAAAAACAAGCCGTTATTGTTCACTTTTATTAAACGAGTGAGACTTAATAACGGCTATATTTTCAATTTTAATTGGATTTTAATCGGTACCAAACAAACCCTAAATAACAACAAATCACTTTTTTCATTCTTTTCTAGATGATTAAACATGCAAGTCAGTATTAATCCTATATTTGAATACCAAATTGTATGTATTATAAATAGTAAATAAAGCAGTAAATCAACCCACAGAATGATCACAGAGAAACCCAACCAGGAAAACTCTGAGCACTTTGCTAAACAATTCACTATAAACTATTCAAACAACTTACAGTCTATCAGATTAGAAGATACGTACTATCTGATCTCCTAACTACAATTCCTACAACTCTCCGGAAATCTCGTACTCCCCTACACCAATCCTTATCTGCAATTCGTCAAAACTCTCCATAGAACCCGATACCCTGCAGCACTTATAGTCTTGCGAAATCGTCTATCTCCCGTGGATCAATGAACAACACCTTGTTATTCAAGCGATAAGATTTCTGCTTTTAACGCTTGAGTCAATCCTTGGCGACAGTCTAACGAAAATTCGTGTCTATTTTCCTTCTTTTGCCATTCTCGAACCCTAAACTTTACTTAATTGCATATTACTCCTTGACTTTTTATTCAAATTACAATTGAGTCATTTTGTTTACAGAATTGTCAATTACAACATCAAAACCCTAACAGTTCTCATCGTTATTGAGCCAGTATAGCCTAACAATCAAGTCAAATAATAAAATATTTCAAGTTAATGAACTTCAAATTTAACATAGAATTAACTTTAATTGGACTAATATTTGTAAAGTACGAAGAGAAAATTGGTTACCTTTCTAATACACATTTTAAACCTGACACAAAAGAAGTTATATAAAGATATTACGTATTACTCTTAGTACCCATTACAACGTATATCTCTAAAACTTACAGATTTCCCTTTTACTTAGTAGAAAACGAAGCATTATTTATAACAAATTTTCTTCCTTTACTTAACACGATATTGGCTCTTCCGAAGCCATCAATGATATTAACAGAACTTGATATTGTATTAACATTGTTTTTCATAATCAAGTTCGAAAAGTAATTTCTATTTCCATGTAAACTTTTTTTGTACAATCTAGCGTAGATTCATATCTCAATCAGAAGGTCATGACTCTTGTTTTCCAATTGGCTGTTTTTGCATTAATTGCTATTTCATCAATCTTATTGATTCCTTTTATTCGTGAGGAGCTGGATGAGAAGAAACTCACGTCCGTCATTACATTCTCTGCTAAAGAAACATCTTCATCATTGATCTTGGACTTAATCTAAGGATGGACATTCTAATCTAAGGATGAGAAATGTCCATTTACTTCATTCCAGATTAAATTAGCCTCATTCAAATTGAAAGCTAAAACACCAGCAGCAGGCAAAGTAGTTCAAATGCCACTTCAAGGTGCATAAAGACAGCTGCACAAAGGAAAGGAGAAGCACATTAATGACCCGTTCGGTAGAGATTAAAATCGAAAAACTAGCCGTTATTGTTGACTTTTATTAAACGGGTGAGACCCAGTAACGATCATATTTTTAATTTTAATTGAATTTTAATCCCTATCAAACCGAAATTAAATAAACAAGTGCTGCCTCTCCAAAGAAGGAAAAAAAAAACACAAATAAAATGATTCAATACTATATGTCAATATCAACCCACATGGAGCATCTCAACTCGCATGGTCACCTATATATAAAAATTGTGCATGCGTGAGAGTAGCCGTGTTGAAAATAAAAATTTAAATGGATAAATTTGTTCTATCTCTAGCAGGGTGGGGTTTAGGGGCGGATGCAGGGGTGGCATGGGGTCAATTTTTTGTCTCAATTTTTGAAGTCATTATGGGATATTAAACGAAATCGAAATATTGCATTCTCGATATCATTTTGAAGTGCTCACAACCTAATTTTCTACATTGTTAATGGATCACAAAACGGTCAACAATAGCAAGTGTTACGACTTGTCAAAGTAGGTCTTTCTAAATTAGAATTTCGATAACATTCTAACTTTAAAAATTCTCTAACGATCGTAGGCTAGCCAAATCCAAAAACCGCATATGTCATCGTGAAATCGTTTTGAGAACTACATCATAAATATATTAAATGGTCCAAAAAGATATTGAAAATAGTTAAAGATGCGTCCTTGAGAAAAAAATTCAATTATTATTATTTTTGCGATACAAATTTCTCAATATAATTTACATTATTTTATTAGGAAATTTTACATGTGATATGACATTAAAAAATCTCGAACCTTATATTCGAAAAAATCATACCCCGTGTAAATTTTCGGATGTAAAATAACATAGGGTATGATTTTATTTTATTTTTATATAAATTTTCGAATATAAAATTTCTCGCAATTTTTTTCAAGTTTGATTATGCCCTAACTCAAAATGTCTGCACCCGCCCTTGGTGGGGTTCAACAATGTGTAAATCAGTAAATGTGAAATAAAGTAAAGCAAATATTTTAGAAGAGTAACAATTTTCTTCGCAAATGCAAGGGGAAAGTCATTTTCTAGTATGTGAAGATCACGATGACATAACAAACTAAGCTTTGTTTCTGATAAATTTAGAGTCGCTTCTCTGTTGTTAAGATATCGTACATGAAAGTTGAGATGCTATACAAATCTATTAATGAAGCTCAAAGACTAAAATATGAAACCTAAATATGATCAGTATTCCAACCAAAGAAAAACAAAATATTCTGGTTGAAGGCATATTTCCATTTTATATTGCATCATAAAATCCACATTCCCAAAGATTGAGTACGAGGGAAAAAAATTCTATATTACAAATTTCATTGTCAACCAGGGATCGAAACTGACAGGAAGTAAAACAGCATTGTTGCGCATCAGTTTATGAGAACAATTCACAGGATTTGTTGCACCTGCGATAAAAAGTTACAACAAGAATGCGATAGTTGGAAAATTGTATCTTCTTACAAGTCAATCATAAAGTCCCTCCTGCTCCCAGACATCCACAAGAAAATCCACCATTTCCTGTTTAAACCCTTAAAAAGTCAACATAACACAAGATAAACTCGAAGTAACTCGTTAGCAGAGTATACTTACGGCTAGAGGGATGGGCTGGGCAAAAGGCTTGGTGGTCCCAAGTAAACTCTCGTAAGTTGCATTCCAACTGCAAAAATCACCCGATCACAAACAATGGATAAGACCTAGGTTAAAAAGAAAATGCAACCTGTCACCTGGGAACACTTTTTGAAAATTGCAGGCTATGAAAAGCTGTTGAAACTTCAACATTAATTAAATATTAAAAATAACTCAATCAGTCGGATTCAAATTTTAAGTTGACATGATGCTATCTTTACAAAAATCGTAACTCTGTCACTAGTTCATCATTTAAGCAGAGAGTTAAAGTTTGCAATAATGTTAACACTTAGAAGTTTCTGATCAACCTAGCATAATATAACAGCGCTTGGATACTGATTTACTGAAGCGATACTTTTCCAAGGCAGACACTTCCTAAACATATTAACATGCCAGAGAAGGGAGCAAATATCTATAGAAGAAACTATAAAATGATGTTTCGATACCATGCAGCGTTTTCACTTTTGCCCCAATTGTGGTCCTAAATGACCTCTAATGACACTAAAACCATAAAAGTTGCTTACCACAATTTGGGTTCTTGAGTTTGAACTCGCTTTTGAGATCCCTTATTTCCAATCCACTGGTTTTTTGTTTGATTCCAAAGAAGAAGACCTTCAACAAATAAGTTAACCAAATAAGAGAAAGGCCAAATGTCAAATTGACCAAAACTATTTGGCATTAGTAAAAACCAGGGGAAAGAGGAACCACGTTCCGAATAATAACAATTAAATTCCAAGTCAAGAATTGAAAATTTCAAAAAAAATTCCCTAGGTTCCTATTCATAAGAAAATCAAACTTAGTCTGTGTTATCAAACAATTTATATTTATTCACCAATGATGGATATCCGAGAAAAGTAAAACAACAGTTTGCTAAATTAGCAAAAACCATGTCTGACTAAGGCTTTCTGCTAACTCTATATAATTATAGATGACGACTGTGGTGATGTCCAAAATCCAAAGCTTGCAAAACTAATTTTCTGTGTTTAAGGTACCCCAAAAAATAAAAAAAAACGATGTCTTGAGATCATAAGATAGAAGAAGCAAGTACTTGCCATGATTTACAAAATCGGAATGGTTGCTTGTGCTGCCAGCATTGCTGTGAGTATCAAGAGTCTGATTTGAAGTGCCGGTCGATGAGATACTTCTGTGGGATGGAAATGCACTGTTGTCCATTTCACCTGAACTGATGCTCCAAAAACCCTCTGTTAAACTACGTTTCTTCGCACGTTGACCTCGAATTTTCAGACCCTTGGACGGTTCATCCACAGAAATTACAAGGGGTGGCTTGGTACAACATCCAAGACAACCTCTGCTCTGTTACGAATCAGGTTAATCACCACACAAATGATTAGCGTTTAGATAAAATCTATCAACATATTATTAATTACATTGTACGAGAGAAAAGCAGATTGCACTACAGAGTACACCTGATTTATAGTCAGCTCAAGAAATTTTAAGTTTTCCTTCTAATTACCTCAACACCATTATTAGCTTACATTCCGGTAAAAATGAATGAAGGTAAACAAATTTTAATATACCATAGTAATCTTTTTTCTGTTAAATCAAGTCTTCTATTTAATCCATGCAGAGCTTGGCAGGAGAATAAGTAGAGCAAAGATGTTAAAGATATTTTGTGGTGAGGAGACTTGGAGCCATAACATACGGTTCAAAGTTAGTTTTTAGATACCAATAATGAGTTTGCTAATAGCAAAATAGTATTCAAAATACACACACATGTATATTGAAAAGACACAGAGGAGAAGGAGGGAGGGGAGAGAGAGAGAGCTAACACAGAGATATGTATATACACACCTCAAATTAAAATACAACGAATTAAAAAACACACAGATAATTCATCTTCCCCCATTGACCATTTAGCACAAAAGGCACGGCAAAATCCCAGCATACGGATATAGCAGACAGAGCACTCAAATTCCTGCGACTACTTTAAAAGAAGACAAGTAAGTAAAAAAGTTCTAAACTCATTATGACCTCTTACACTGAAAGGAGTTCTGCATTTATCCTTCAACTTTTCCATCATCAACCGAAAAAGAGCTACAAAATACTTTCCGAAGCATTGGAATGAAGAACACAAAGACGTGCCTCCAAAACAGGCCTCCATTTTTATTGCTAAACACCATTTATTATACATACCTGTCGATTTATATATGTTTAATTTTTTTCCCTTTTTGACAAGTTTCTTTTGGTACCATAGCTAAACCATACAATTAGACGGGGAATATAAGTACCACCCCCAACAAATTATCATAACAGGCAAAGCATAATTAATAAAGCAAGAGAGAAATCAAAACTTGCTTACACACATGACAAATACTTGCTTAAAGTAGAAGCAAAACTAAGATTCCAATTCTCAAAAAAAAAAAAAGAACAAAGCTAAAAAGTACACAAACAAATTATTAATTAAAAAATGGGTTGCCCATAAACCCAAGGCGGCAAAGAACCAGTTCACCGCATCAAACAAGAATATATCTCTTTTACAATTTTATATTATATTCCGTTTTCTAACCTTTCGCACACAGCAAAAGTGAGGAATTGAAGTTAGTTACTTTCTAACAATTTACTCACTTCCCATGAAGAAAAAGGAAAATAAAATCCGCGCAATCAAAAACTAAGCTAAACAAACAAGCAATTCCCAAACTTTTTGCCCAATTGCCCATTCACTAAATTGAGAGTTGCTTATGAAATATAATCAAATCAATAAGTCGTTGTTTACAAGTTATACCTTGTGCTTCTCCGCTTGTACAAAATGAACACTCAATTAAGAAATCCACAAGCAGTAACACACGAGCGCTATAGAGAGGAGAGAGAAGGGAAATACTGACCCCATTGCATGCAAGTAAATGAGAAATCCAAGAGAGAACTGGTCTACACCACCAATGCATTAAATGATCATACTAATGTGGTTACCTAAACTCAGAAAAATCAACCTTTCAAACCCAGATCTCAATATCCCCAAAAAAGAAGAGAGAACTCACAAATCTGCATATCAACACAAAATTTACCAAATAAATCAAAAAAGGAAATCGGAAACTCTGACTGCAAAACTGATTAACCTTCTGAATCCTGATTAGATCAATTTATGATCAACTGTTCATGGTATGGCTTGATTCTTGAATAAATTGCATAATGTGTGAGAGCAAGTGGTAGAAAGCGTTTTGAGCTAAGTGGACAGTATGGGTTCCAATTGACACTTGTATTTGATGAAACTACATGAATACCCTTGTGTATTGACTGACAAGTTAACGGATTTTTGTCATTACTGACATTTCACAAAAAGCAATTGTTTTTTTTATTATTTCTTTATTTTTTTGCATTGTCCTTTGGGGCTGGGGATAAAGTGAAGAGAGGAAAAAGGATTACGATCATGCTTACACCACCACGTTTGGCAGTTTGTCGCTTTTGTCCGGTAGCAAATTGTTATTTGACAATATAATTAATATAAAAAAAAAAAAAAAATCCTCCAACAAGTTTTTCAAACCAATGTCAGTCAAATATGATGTACATTTTGAAGTGACATTATCTAAAGGATTAATTACTTTTGTAAAACTTGCAACTGTGTGCTGTGCTCGATCTTGCTATGGTAACATAATGGTTGACCTAATTGATGACATAATTTGATAAAAAGACATAAATGTCATTCCTCTATTCTTTAGTCAAGTCAATGTTTTATATTCCTAATATAGGATATGTTTGATTTATTTCTCCTATCAAATGGAAAAACCAATTATGCTCCTATTTATTTATATATTTTCTATCAAAACAATCGTTTAACATTTTAATTTTAATTTCTAAGTTATTAATTTCTCTATTAATTCTGATTATATTTTCTTTTATAGGCACAATTATATCACTATTATTTTTCAGAAAATAATCAAGCACGATATAAAATAGTTTAATTTTTTCTCTTTTTCTTTCACACTTAATTTCTAATTTTTTGAATACAATTAACTAAAACGTAATAAATTTCAGGAGTGCAAATATTAATGCAAGTAATTGACATAAATAAGAAAGATCTTACATTATCTCACAATGGATCACACGGAATCACAGTTTTCCTTTCAACTCTTAGTTAAAACATCGCCTTGAATGGTAGCAGGGTTCTCATAGCTTTCTCTAACAACGCCTAAAACGCCTACACACGACAACATGGCAACAAGATACTTGCACTAACCCTCAAGGTTTTCACCGTTGAAATAGAAGTGAGATAAGAGCTTTTGAGAATATAATAAGGATAAAAAGACAGTGTTTTCAAACAACTTTGATTTCATAAATTCATCACACTAATATCTCTTATAAAAGAGTATACATACATATCTCGGCTACACTCTTGGTACTCTCTCTAAAGAGTTTAGAACTCCATAGAGATTACCTTATTACAAGCTTCAAATGAAAGAGA
Source organism: Fraxinus excelsior (assembly GCA_019097785.1). Taxonomy (NCBI): domain Eukaryota; kingdom Viridiplantae; phylum Streptophyta; class Magnoliopsida; order Lamiales; family Oleaceae; genus Fraxinus; species Fraxinus excelsior. Next base: position 1,919,845 of record CM032644.1, read on the forward strand.
GAAACTGACATAGCTACAAGATTGGAAAACGAGAGAGAAATAAATTTTTGCTTAAGGATGGGATGCCTTCTTCTGAGAATTAGTCTTCCTTTTATAGACTCGAAAAAGCTCTATTGTTGTCCTTCATTATTGTTGTGTTACTGTGTAAGATAATGAGAATCTTACTGTGGCCTAAAATTGTTTGTTTTGACGTGGAAAATAATGTAGGTGAAACCCCATAATTTTTCTTTATCAAAGTGACTTTGGTAAAGTAATGATAAAGGGGGTCCATTACTTTTCCATATGAGACTCAAACCACTCATCCGGAAATTCCTCTGGATCAAGTGAGATTGGTGAGCTATCTTCTTCATTGCTACAGCATTCGCACTTATGGTTTGGATAACGCCAAAATTGTTTACACAGCTCATTTTTTGTCTTCTGTGTTCCACTAGCGTCCCCTCCAAAAATATGATCACACCATACATCAAGATACTGCCAATCTTCTTGCTTAGTGGGTGCCACAGCCTTGCTGTAAATCAAGTGATCTTGTGACTCATACACCCAAATTTTCTGATTTTCTTCAATAATTTTCTGGAAATGCCCAAACTGTTCTTTATATCCCTTCGCTCTACGAAAAGCTGTCATATTGATGACATCTTCTGGTGTAGTTTCGTAGATTTCACTCTTCTCAGGCTGGAGATGCTTGGAAGTAGTGGCAATTCTTATGATATGGCTAACTGGTATCAGCTTATCTTCTTCATTATCCCATTCGGGACTAGCAGAGAACAATCTGATGTATATGTTCTTATGTTTAAAAACTTGACAATATCTTTCAATAGATCGGACTATCTCTTTTGGTAGCATAGAAATTTCCTTTAAAGATTCTGATGGGTAAATACAAATTATATTTCCCATTTCAAATAGAGTACGAACCCAATATGCTGGGGCTCTTGGATATAAATTCACTTTGTTATAGGTTCCATATGTTAAGGTTTTCATCCAACCTCCAATACTGGTAAACCAGCAACATGCTAGATTGAACAGTACATATGCTAAAATAAAATCATTTTTACTTTTGATATCCTTAACACTAGGAGTGTTACAGGCCTTGATGATATTTGAGCGATCTAGCTCTGGTATGGAAATACTTTCCTATGTTAATTTTTTCTCCTGTGAGGGAGACAAATTAGTATTTTCTTGGACTGATAGTTTATGAAGCTTTAATGCTTCTTGTTCAATATTGGCACTGAGGCCTTCGGATTTATTGGCACTAGGGCCTTCAGATAATATAGTCTTATTGGCTTTCTCAGATATCAGCTTGACAGTAGTCATTTCTATTAGTGTTATCTTGGACTCCATAGCAGAAATCTTCATATTCATTTCGAACTTCAGTGTCTCTAATTCCTTCCTGATTTGCTCCATTCCTGATTAAAAAATTGGGAATAACATTGTCTTTCCCTTTAATATGGACAATATCAAATTTAAATGGTGCAAACCACATTTGCATTCTAATAAGTGGCCTTTCAGCTGCACTTGTTCCAAGTTTATTTGTTAATAATGGTTTTACCTTAGTATTATCTGTTCTAATAAGAAATTTCTTAGGTAGCAAATAAGGTTCAAATTTTGCTACACCTTTCTTAACGGCTAAACATTCTTTACGATTGATATCATACCTTGTCTCGGCATCTTTAAATGTACCTGGAGTATAAGCAACAAGCTCTTCTGGGCATTTACATAATTGATTACAAAGAAATTCTTTATGATTTTCTTTTCTTTTTAGAATTGCTCCCCAATGTAATAAGGATGTGTCAGTTTCTAAAATAAAGAAATCATCATCATTTGGAATATTTAATTCTGGTAGATTTTCACATATTCTTTTAATTTTATTTACCATGTCTATATCTTCTTGTATCCATTCCCATTCAACTCCTTTTTTAAGTTTTTTTGGTAAAGTGGACTTTGTATTTTGCACAATTTTTAATAAATTTCTCAGAATAATTTAATAATCCAATAAAGCTTTGTAACTCTTTCTTATCTCTAATTTCTTCTGGAAAATCAATACTCTTTTTCCCAATATGAGGTTGTTGAAATATTTTTTCTTCAGTAAAAATATATCCTAAGAATTCAATTTCAGTCTTAGCTATTTCTGCTTTTCTTTCTGATAAAGCTAATCCATATTTTTTAGTAATATAGTTGAATTTCTTAAGATGTTCAATATGTTCTTTTAGATTTTTACTATAAATAAGAATATCATCTACATAAACAATGCAGAAGTTCTTTATTGGTCTAATAATCTTATCCATTCTTTATTGAATTATTGTTGGTGCATTCATTAATCCAAATGGCATAACATTCCATTCGAATTGTCCTAATGGATTAGAGGTAGTGAAACTAGTTAAAAGTTTTGATGCTTCATCTAGTTTTATTTGTCAATATCCAGATTTATAACCAAATTTAGAATATATTTTACTTTCTTGTATTTGTTTTATTAACAATTCTTTTATTGGTAGTTGATAACTATTTAGTACAGATTTAGAGTTCAAATCTCTATAATCAATTACCATTCTAACTTTTCCTCTTTTAATTTCACTATGGTTTCTAACCATAAATGTTGGACTATTATATGGACTAGTTGATTCTTTTATAACTCATAATTGTAAGAGTTATTTAATTTGTATTTCAAAATCTTTTTTATCTTCTTCGCTATAAAGAAATTGTTTTCCTGATATTTTTGCATTTGGGCCTTTTAATTCAATAGTGCCATAGGTTTGTCTTGATCCCATTTAGTTAAAGGATGTTCATGATAACATTCTTTTAGTTTTAATTTAATACTTTCTAATTCTTCTTCTAAATTGCTAATTGCTAATACTGAAATTTTTTGTTTTTGATTAATTTCTGTATAACATCCACCATGATTACCTGCAGAACTCTGATGTCTGGGTTTATGGTGAATTGGTTGATGTGCAATTCCAATGGCTTTATAGATTTTTGGTGTTTTAATTTTGTGATTACAAGGTGTTGTAAATTCAAAACTATCTTTATATTGTGTAAAAGGGCTATATGTGTAGATAAAATTCTCTCCTAAAAGGATATCACATCCGATTTTATCTGTTGCATATATTCGAGGTATAAAACATTCTCTATTTCCTATAATTATAGGAACATTTTCTACAAAATCTCTATAGATTTCTACAATATCACTGGCTGTTTGTCCATAAGTTGTCTTCTTATAGTCTCTTTTATAGTAATGTTCTGGGAACATATCTTTTGCATAGGCAAATACCTGATCCAGTATCAAGTATAGCATGAAATTTTATCATACAGTAATCTGGTAATTTGAGAGTTATCTCAATATATGGACTAAGTATGCTAGTTTTGATGATCTAATTGCCTGTATCATATAAATTGGTTCTTTGTTCTTATTAACTCTAGAAATCATTTTTTGTTTTCTTTCTATAGTTATTTGTAAGGTATTCTTCTGGATATAGAATGGTGAAACTTTCTCAAGAAAGTTCATTCCTAATAATATTGGACTAGTATATTTTCCTTTTCTATAATCTTTATGAATTTTAAGATTTAGTTTAAATTGTTCTCCTTCTATATCTGTGAAACTTAGTTCTAGATTAACAAATGTTTTAATTTCATATTTAATTCCATGATAATTTGTAAGAGTTATTCCTTGCGGTAATTTTTCTTCTAGTAAATGATCAACTAGGTATGCTCTTATATGACTAGTACTAGCTCCTGTATTAACAAGTGCTATAATTTCTTGGTAGTTATTCTGATTATTGATATATTATGTTAGAATAAGGAAATTATCTTCCTCATTTTCTTAGTTCAATATCAATACTATTTCTAGGCATTATTGGATAGTTTCTACTTGTAGATGTTCTACTAGAGCTTGAAAGTTCTCTAGTACTAATACTTCTTTCTATTCTTCTACTAGGCATTCTGACTATAAGTTGTCCAGAGGTATTCAAGGTAACTAATCCTTGATTTCCTACATTATTATCTATTCTTCTAGATTGCTGATGAAAATCAAGCAATATATCTTGTGGTGATGAAATGTTATTATTACTTAACATTCTTGGTGGTGTAAATTGTGCTAGGTCTCTAAAATCTTCATGTATTTGTATAAAATCTCTCGAGACTTTATTGATTTCATTTTGGTGTGTAGTAGTAAAGGCATATAAAGCTTTACAATGTAATGTTACAGCTTTACTTCTTGGTGGCATAATTAATCTATCAATTCTATGATATAGATTTAATCTCATACTTAAATTTTCATCTAATAGAGACATGGCGAATCCAGGTCTTATAGTAAATATAATTTTCTTATATACTATATTTTCAAAGACAACTCCTAATAGAGCGTCCATAGGATCATGAAGTATTCTGTTATTCATTAAGTACATTTGTATAGGAATATCCATTCATTCTCTAAAGTATCATTTGATCATTATTTGGATTCCTCCAATTACTATGTTCTTTAATCTTTCTCTAGTGGATCTACTTATTTTTGCTAATTCTCTATTAACCCATTCTTTAGTTATTAGAGGTATAGTAGTGTTTCCTTTAACATTTTCGATGTTAATTGGTACTTCATCATATTTAGCAATATATATTGTTTTATTAAACCAAAGTAATATTGGTCTTACAAAAACATCTTTATCTTTTAAAGATATTTGTTTTTCTTTTATGGCTCCATATCTTTCTTCATCAAACACAACTGTTTGTGAAGTTCCTTCTTCATTATCTAAATTGGTTTCAATAGTATCTATAATCTCTTGATTCATATAAATCTGTTCAAATTCTGGTTCTTCAATTTCTTTTATATCTAGCTCATATATTGAGTCTGTTTCAGATAATTTGTCTAAATCTTCGATTATCTCATAGTCTGAATCAGATTCTATTTCTTCCATCATCCTAATAGCTTTAACATTTTCTCTTTTATTTTTATTAGGACAATTAGGAGATATATGTCTTATTTCATTACATGTAAAACATTTACATTTTTTATAGAATTCTTCTTTAGATTTTTTCCGAGGTTTCTTATGTTGGTTATATTCATTTTTCCATAGTTTTTTCTTTTTAAAATATTTCTTATGACTCTTAAATCCTTTGTTTCTCTTCCGATGTTTGAGATACTTTTTAAACTTCTTCTTATAATATGGTTTCCTACGCGGTTGGTGACAACCAAATTGCAGTAGTGCTGCTATTTCTCTATAACAACATAAATTTGCTTTCTTACCATATTTTCTAAATAGGTGTTGGTACATAGATTTTCTACACCATTCAGATATTTTTTTCTTAGCGAATGAAGTTCTCATTCTTAAGGTATCAGCTTTATGGTTAGGGTCTTCCCATTCTATTTTATTCCAATAGATTTGGTAATCTTCAAATAATTTCTGACCCCAAGGCCAAGGTAGTTTAAGAAAATATCTATTTAATAATTTTACATCTTCCTCTGATAAATTCCATTCTTTTATGGATTTAGAAGCTTTAATATATATTTTTTCAAATTTCTTGGTATATTCGTTTAATTCACACATATCATAGATTTTTAATAATTTCATTTGTCTTTCAACTTGTAAGGCTTCTTGAGTGATCATGTTTATTTTTGTTTCTAATATAACTTCTCCTAATAGTAAGTGTCTAAAGAAATTTTTCATTCGTTTTAAAACTTCTTTAAAATTTTCAGCAACTAAACTTTCATTACTATCTATAGTAGTTGTATACTTTTCTCCATATTTAATCTTATTTTTAGTTTCTTCAAAAGTTCTTCTTCAAATATCTGAAGTAATTCCTCTAAAGGTGTGGATTAAAAAATTATAAGCTTGAGTTGTATTCCATTTATGAAAAGCAACAGCTAAATCAGTAGCTTTTGCCCATGAATTAATAATTTCACTTTTATTATTGTTATCAACATCTAGCCATATTCCGGTTGTAGGAATTGGTTCAGTAAATAATTTAACTGGATTATTATCTCTAAGATGTATATGCTTAGTTGACATAATCTTGGGTCCTTTTCTAAAATTGTAACCTTCTCGTTCTTCAGTTATTCCATGTTCTTTTATCCATTCTAGATTCCAGTCATCAGATTCGACTTGTGTCCAATCTGTAGTAATATTAGTTCTACTTGTCTCTCCGACTAATGGTTGAGTTTCAACTTGTTGATTTAGAGGTGGAGTATTAATTCAGTAGTTTCCTCTTTGGGTGGAGGATCATTCATATAAATATTCTCGATTTGAATAGCTAATTGTTCTAAGATTTGTTTATAAACTTCTAATTCTTCTCCCGTGGCTTCAAAGAATTTATTTTCTAATTCTTCTATAACATAAGCTGGTAAAGGTGGTTCAATTGATATACAAGAATCTCTTTTTAATTTTGATTCTTTTAATTTTGATTCAATTTGTTTATATAAGATTTTTGGTCCTATTTTAATATTGTCATTAACAATTCCTAAATTGGATTCAATATTTATTATATGAGTTAAAACATCTTGATTTATATTATCCATTTTTTCTAAAGGTTGAGCATAATTATCATATTGTTCTAAAAATTGATTTATTATAATATCTTCTTCTTCATGTTCGGAAAATTCATCTACTAAAATTTGTAATCCTTTATTTTTTATTTGTGCTAATTGTTGAGAATTATTTATTTGTTGTATTTCTTCACTTAAAGTTTTATATTTAATACTTAAATTTGTCGCTAATTCTTGCAATTTAAGTCTATTAGTATTAGTTAAAATATTAATATTTTGTAATTCTTCTAAAATCATTTTATCTTTTCTATTCATTTTAAAATGTATTATTTAAGTTATAAAATTTTTCTTCAGTTTCGTTACTAGGCTCTGATACCAATTATAGGGGTAAAAAGCGAAAATCAACTAAAATATAAGACTAAGGGCAAAATAGACAATGTGTACAGAAAATGACAAAATTATGTCAAGAAAGTGGTCATTTAGGGTGGCAAAGTAGCATTATCCGTCTGTGGTGGAGCATAATACAATTAACATAAAATATAAGTTATAATTTTAAAAAATTACTAAAATTATAAAATTTTACTAAAGGTTAAACAAATAAATTATACATAGGGAAAAATACATTTCTAAGGTATTTACTTTACACCATTTAAAAAATACAAAAATAAGCTTCAAATTTCATAAATCAGGTTTTTTAATTTTTTATTTATGAAATAATAAATTATTAAATCAATTTATTATTAAATATTTAATTTTAATATAATATAATTAACCTACTCCACCTCCACCACCCCTACCGACCGTTCCGATCACCAATCTGTTCCGACGACCGTTCCGATTCCGAAAATTATTCCAGTGACTATTCCGATGACCATTCCAGCTTTGAAATTTGGTCACAGATTCACAATTTAGTTAGTCACATATTAATTTTCGGTCACAAATGAGAATTTTCATATCACAAATTATTTTACGATCAAATTTCAAAAAAATTGTAGATCACAATTTGTTCATCGGTCAGAGATTGATAGGTCACATATTTTCTTTGGTCACAAATTAAAAATTTTATAGGTCACGATTTTTTTATCGGTCATAGATCAAAAATTTTGTAGGCCACTAATTATTTCGAGGTCACAAATCGATAGTTTTATATGTCACATATTATTTTATTGGTCACGGATTCAAAAAATACGTGTCACAATTATCTATCAGTCATATATTTTCAAATTTATTGGTCACATATTATTTTTTAGTCACAATTTTAAGGTTACAGTTAGATTTTTTGTAAACCAACATCAGCAAATCCACCTCCACCACCTCCACCACCACCAACAAAAAACCCCAAAACCACCTCCACCACCAACCACAAACCCACAGATCCACAATCACCAACATCGCACAATCACCAACCACAAAATCAGATATCCACAATCAGTGTAAAACCCCAAAACACAAAACAACAACAAAAGTGTCGCCAGATCCGCCAAAACCACAGCCATTATATTCGCCATAGCAAACTCAAAAACAAAAACAAAAAAGAAATTACAGTTCTGCGACGTACTAGATCGCGATACAAAGAAGGAGACCTCCGCCAACCGCCCAAATCCACCGTGGAAAACTCTTATCTCCGCCTCTAATACGCCGTATTCTTATATCAAATCTGGTTGACCACTAAAAAAAAAGACCCACCCCACCTCAGACCATGGATTGCGGAAGAGCGCCATCACGGCGCGGCTGTGCTTGCTATTTCGTCGGATCAAAGAGAGAAGTGTGAGAGAGCGAGAAGAACGGTGGTCGTCAGAGAGGGAGAAGAGAGAGAGAAGACGGCGACGGACGGCAGGAGGAATACAGGCGAGAGGAAAAGAGACGGCGGGGAGAGAGATGAATTTAGGTTTTTGATTTTGGGATGAAATTATTAATTGGGATGAAAATTTATAATTAGTATTTAATTATATATAAAAAACCTGATTTTTGAAAAATTAAATTAGTAATCTGATTTGTGAAATTGGAAATCTAATTCCAGGTGTATGTGTAATTTCCTCTTATACATATCAGAAATGATCTTCTACCTATGATGGGTATGATATATCTTGTTCAGTGTTAACGTGGGCTTACAATTTTTGATAATTCAATGTTGAATTGTCAAAAATTGTAAACTTGACTAATGTCACATTAGCAATGGATATATTTTTATCGTATCCACCATGGATATGAGATTATTTCTATTATACAGATAGGGTATTACAGTTTCTAAAAATTACACGAGGTAGCAAGAGTAACACAGCGTGTAGGTTACAATCATTGTAAGAAAATTATCTATGCTGTAATTTGTCAAAAAAATTAAATACACGCCAAAAAGTTACATAAATGTAATCTTCCAAAAAAATTATAATACATTCTCCAATAAAATAATATTACATGTAAATCAAAAAAATTTCCTTCTTTTTCAACCACACATTTTTCTAAAAAAACACTATTCCAAAAATTACGATATCAAATAATAGGGGCCAAAAAATGGGGCTTAAAATTTAAAACTGTAATGGATTGAATTTTTTTTATGCACTATTTGAAGTTGTAATTTTGTAAAATTCAATATATTTTTTTTATAAATTGTCCCATAAAAAAATGTCAAGTTTTTAGGAAAATTATATGACAGGTCCTCAGTCTATACAAATATGATGAGTGAGTTCCAAATCAATTTTACAGAGATAGTAGGGTGAGAGAAGAGTGTACCAGGGTAAATTCCACTCATGGTCATTATATTTTACTCTAGCATCAGTTGGACAATTATAATTCAATTTCATTCAATGAGTAACTACACTTTAATTTTATTATAGTCGATTAACTAAATTCAATTCCGTCACTTAGATAGACGAAAATAAATGATATGACAAGAAATGATGACATTGTACAACATTTATTTCTATTAAAATTGTATTTATTCTATGAAGTTAAGAGTCTGTTCAGTAACGATTAAAATTCAATTAAAAATGAAAATATGATCGTTATTGGGTCTCACTCGTCTAATAAAAGTCAACAATAACGACTATTTTTTCAATTTTAATTTCTACCAAACAGGCTTTAAATAATGATTCACACACAGGTGAGGTGTTGAAAAGATATGGAGTTTTATTTATTTATTTTTTTGCTTATTTAGTTAAAGAAATTTTGACTCTATCATATCTCACTGCATCAATGTATGTAAACCATATGTAAATCGTTATGTACATGTAGCACAATCGATGTGATAATCGTCAATTTTTAACAATCAAGACATCAATCTTTGTCATTGGAATTGGACGAAATTAATTTGTTACGCCTCATTACACAAGGGCCCACACGTGGTCTTAATCATCCTACGTGGCAAACAGTTCGATGGTCCCGCCCCCTATACACCTACATAAGGTAAAACTAAATCAACCCTCACATGTGGACGACCCATTTCTCCCCACAGAGCAAAAACTGGACCGACCCTATAACATGCAGACCCCATGGAAAGGGTCTGTCCGGTGAGACGCAGTAAAGATCTTAAGTAGATCTTGCATTATGTGATTGACAAAACAAGTCGTTCCCGTGGTCGTCGTCACAAACTTATTTGGTTAAGTCTAAGGTCGCCGCTAGGCCGCATTTACGGCTTTGATTGATTGATGTCCGTGACAAGCAAGATAAGTCATTTAGATGGGGCCACATGCATCGCCATCTAACGGCCCTTATCCGTCATATCCAATTATAAAAGCTCACACTTAGTGTCAATGTAAGTTTAGACTCTTATAACTATAATAGTACAACCATATCTTTTACTTATCATTCTACAAAGTCGACCCCATTTTTATATTGGAGGCTTACGTTTAAAGTTCTCCCACACTTGTACTTATTTCTCCAACTGACTTGGTCGTCGGAGTGCGTGCGACCAACTCCACCCTCTCCGAAAAAGGTTACGTGTGACTAACGGTTCGTTAAAATGTGCAGGAACCGAACTTGTGTGGGCGTGAGAGACATTGGGATCCGTTGACTATATCATTGATACATTTTTTGGGATCAGAAATAGTAATTGGAGTAAAGTTAATGTTTAACTAATCAATTAAAATTAAGTTAAAGTATAGTTATGTAATTGAAATCGTAATGATGTGTAGTTACCCAATTAATTAAATTGAAGTAAGCTATATAATTGATACTAGATTAAAGTATAATTACTCACGTTCATGGGCGGACCTAGGGGTGGTTTAGGGGGCAAGTGCCCCCCAATTGCTTCCAATTTTTTTTTTTTAAAATTAAATATTCTATGTTTTTATTTCAAATGTCGAAGTCATTATGAGATGTAAAACGAAATAGAAATATTACATTCTTAATATCATTTTGAAGTACTCACAGTTTAGTTTTCTACATCGTTAATGTCATATGAAATTATCAATTGTAGTAAATGTTACGACTTGTCAAAGTAGGTCGTTCAAAATTGTTATTTAAAAAATTTCGATAACATGCTTACTTTAAAAATCATCTGATGATCGTATGCTAATCGAATTTACAAATTGCTTATGTCATTTCAAAACTTATTTCTAGAACTATATTATAGGCATACCGAATAATCCAAACATATATAAAAAATAGTGTTAGTCTTAAAAAAGACGTCTAATTCGTATTTTCTTTAAAAAAATCAATTATTTTATTAACATTTGTTATTTTTGCGATACAAATTTTTTAATATAGTTTTCATCATTTTATTAGGAAGTTCTATATAGAATATGACATCAATTTTTTTTTGAAATTTTACATCCGAAAAAGTCATATCCTATGTAAATTTTTTGATGCAAAATTACATAGTGTATGATTTTTTTTGACGTAAATTTTTAATTGTAAAATTTCTCCCAATTTTTTTGCAAGTTCAATTGTGCCCCCTAACTTTTAATTTCTGCGTTTGCCCCTGCTCACATTCCAGTTAGATTGAAATTGTTCATATTTGATTGATCAATAATTAGTTTTAACAATGCATTTTTTGATAATCCACATTTTTTCAAACATACATTTCATCAAATTTTATCAAGATTTAAGTAAAATTTGATCTTAATCTGCGTTGAACGAGAACATTACCAGTACCTCCAAATTGGTGCTTCTTTCACGAGTTTGATCCCCAACCATCACATACATACACGAGAATTGGCCACAATCTATGGGTTGCATTGCATGTAAGCCACGTGTGTTCGCCCCCCAACCCCACCCCCCGCCGTTAATCGTATTAGCTAGCTTAACAACTAATCTCGTACATTTTCACTAGACTCCCCCAAATGCCTCTCATTTTCGTGCTTTTATTCCCTTTCTTTGTGTAAAAGTAAGACAGTTTCAAGATATGATGTGCTGGACTGGATTTGACCGACAATTAATATAAATATGAGAATTAATTTTGGTTTGTTCCTCCTACACTCAACACCACTCCCCTCCCCTCCCCTCCGCGCCACCACTTTGGCGGCCGAGTGCTGACCAGAAGACATCATGCTGTCACCTACGCCGGTATCGCTTCTTTGTGCTCTTCTTCTTTGTTTACCTCTGGCCATAGTCTTCACTTTGACCACTCCTACCAACCCATCCTCCTCTACCACCACCACCGTCCCAATTAGAAGCGCCACCACTTCTCCCTTCCTCACAACCACTAATGTCACTTTCGCTAAGAACTTAACTACAAGAAATCCATTACCCAGGCTCCCAAGAAAAACCAAAACCCCACAAAACCAAATCAATAAGACCACCATTTCACCACCACCATCTGGGCAACCACCCTTGCATGTAAATAATAATGGAAGCGATGAAGACGATGATTATTCACTGTTCCAACTGGCTTCCCGGGTCAACCCGAACCCGAAGAAGCCAATCAAGAAAATAGCATTTATGTTTTTGACTAACACTCCTCTTCCCTTTGCACCCCTCTGGGAACTCTTCTTCAACAACACCCCTAAGAATCTGTACAACATTTACGTGCACGCAGACCCAAGTTTCAACTACACGCCATCGTTCAGCGGCGTTTTCCGCCACCGAGTTGTTCAATCTAAGCCCACGCGCCGCCACTCCCCAACACTCATCTCAGCTACCCGTCGGCTCCTCGCCCACGCACTTCTCCATGACAAGTCAAATTACATGTTTGCCCTGCTTTCTCCAGCTTGCATTCCGTTACATTCCTTCAATTTCACGTATAGAACTTTAATTAAGTCAAGGAAGAGCTTTATCGAAATTCTCAAAAACGAGCCCGGCGCATACGATAGATGGGCCGCGCGTGGGGAAAGTGTTATGATTCCTGAATTGAGGTTTGAGGATTTCCGAATTGGGTCCCAATTTTGGGTAATAAAGCGTAAGCACGCCAGGATATCTGTGTGTGACCGGAAGTTGTGGTCGAAGTTCAAGCTACCCTGCCTAAAGGCCGCCACGTGTTACCCGGAAGAGCATTATTTCCCTACGCTGCTGAACATGGTGGACTCGCGGGGTATTATTCCCTGCACCCTCACGCACGTTGACTGGAAAGGCAGCCATGGCGGCCACCCTCGCATGTACAAGCCTAACGAAGTGGGCCCAGAGTTGATTATGGCACTCCGCAAGCACACGCCTAGATACGGTGATGATAAATCCAACGGCTCAAATTCGTCGCTGATAAAAAGGCACGATCATTTCTTGTTTGCTCGGAAATTCGCTCCCGGTTCAGCTCAGCCGTTGATGAGAATAGCGAACGACGTCATTTTCGAAGATTGAGATTTGAGATACTGTTTTCGTTATTTTTGTTAATCTTGTAAGTAATTATAGATTTATACTTTTATATAAGCAAAAGACGGGACAAACCCGTACTTTTGCCTTCTGCTCTCTATGCCTCAGGTTTTGCCATCATTGGAAAAAAACCTTTTTTTTTAAATGAAAAAATGGGTAATAATTACATTGGTATAAATATATCAAATTTGTCCATCTTGCTTATTTGGTCCATAGCTATCAAATTTGGCATAGATGATCCTAAATCCTTTGCATTCTTTGAGCAATTGGTCCTCATCCAACCACCAAACCACATCCCAAATTCAGGGGGATTTCTTGTTGGAAATGTGTTATTTGGTGAATAAGAAATTAAGCCAAATTTAATAAAAAAAATGTGTCTTTTCATATGGATCATGACTCTTGAAGATCATGACTTTTGGTATTATTTTTAATAATTGTCTTTTTATGTAGATGTGCAATTGTGTCTCTTTATGAAGAGATATAAATTTCAAGAGATGTGTCTCTTGGTCTGATTATTCCAACTATTATATAAGAACACATATGTTTGGATTTTATTCAATTCATTCAAATCATAAATACATATCATTCTTTTCATAGCATGTTGTATAAAATACTTTGTAGAAGTAATCATTTATGCAAAAAATCATGGTCATGGTAGAGAGTGAATCCCGTTCGAGATCGTTGGTCTAAGCCATTTGGAGTGCTCATATGGCTAGATGTGATCGTTGTATCTTGAGAGATGATTGTCAAGAAACCGTTAGCACCGATGCGGGGCAAATTCATCTTAAGGACAAAGTGTCAAACACTTGCCTCGATCGATCGCATCACTTGAATCTCATCTTTCTTTTTCCGATTTCATTCTAATTTAGTATTTTGATTTCGGAAAGTAACTAATATTCTTTTGATTTTATACAAGGTTTGAAATAAAGAATAAAACAGATTGAATCTGTCGACACGTATTCAACTTCGATGATGATTGATTGTCTTCTCAAATTATATTTTGGTAAGTCGAATTCTATTTCGATTTCATGAGCATAAAACGGTACATATTGATTCGAATATAATCTGCACATTTATCGGTGTAATATCTCCAACATTTCTCCACATGTCATCGGTCAAATGGCGAATCACGGGAGAAAAATGCAATTGTAAAGCTTTGGAGAACGTTTTTATTTACTTTTTCTCCGTGTCTATGGCTCGTTTTTAATTTTACGTCTCCGACATTTGAGTTGTTGGGGAAAATTTAAATTAAATTCAATATTCTAATTTCTTGCCATCAAATGAAAATTGTAGATCTTCTTCGATATTTAGCCTTTATTTGAAAATTGTTTTTTTCCACGCTCATTTACAATCACTCATCCTCCAATATATATATATATTATGTTTTTCCATAATTCTTCCATTTAAAAAAAAAAAAATCACTTTCACATAGCCACTTTGTTTCAATTTCTGGAGAAGTTTGGTGGAGTTATGTGGGGGAGGGAAGATGTACTCTGAGCTCAAGGCAATATTTTATTTTCTTAGGTTTCTTTCTGTTTCATTCATGTAATAGTGCGGGGGATAAATTTGACCTTATTAGTCGATGTTTAGTATAAATTCTTTAAAAGTGATTTTTTTTTTCTCTCAAATTTAAATACGTAATTTTTCTTATATATATATATATCACAAATATTCAAAAATAAGTCATTTTCCCAGTGATTTTAAATTAAGTCATATTTCGTATAGTTAGAGGATTCATAAATTAAATAAATAACAAAATAAAGAGTATCTTACTGAATGAAAAAATTATAAAATTATTGAATATGTTGATTACTCCTTTTCTGTTTATAAAACAACGAAAATCAATTTCATATCTGTTTCCGTAGATCTTGTGAATTAAATTTTATTAAGTTCAACGTCATATCCTTGGTGAGATTGCCGGCATAAAAAAATATTAAGGACCCGTTCGGTAGATATTAAAATTGAAAAACTAGCAGTTATTGTTGACTTTTATTAGACGAGTGTGACCTAATAACGACCATATTTTTAATTTTAATTGAATTTTAATCCATATCGAACAGGGTCAAAGTGATGAGGTCTCACTTAATGTACACCCCAAAGGAAAATAAATAAAGAAATCCACAATTGGAACCTTATGTTTGGATTAAATAATTTGATGGCAATTGTTTGGTGGAAGAATTGAACATTTCAAGGATTATTATGTCACATGCAACGACAATATTTTTGGCTTATCCAAATTCATTAGCATTGAATTTTGCATTCAGAAATACTGATTTGTTACAAATCAAATTATTCGTTTGAGATTTGGACGATTTGAACTTTTCCCATTTAAGAGGGTGTTTGGTGTAGATTAAAATTAAATTTTAAGTGGATTATGATAGAAGTTTTTGAAATGTATGATTGAAAAGATGTGAGACCTATAAAAGATATAGTTGATATTGATTGTCAGATTTTAACTTATATTAAAATCAAATTTTAATCCGACCCAAACAAGCTTTAAATTTTAAAGTACGTGTTATTTACCACCATGGATCACGAACGTTGTCTCTTTTGTAAATAAATTACAAATTGAATTTTCAAATAAAAATAAAAATATTATTTAGGTGATCAAAAGGGCAAAAAAAAAAAATATATAAAATAAATGGAAAATTGGAGCAAATAATCTCAAACCTTTCCTCAATTTGTGTTACTGTCACTGACGTCTTATTAAAGTTAAAATACTCTCATGAAAAGTCAAGAACAACTTTCTTATAGAATAAAATAAAAGTATATTAAAATATTGTTTGCTTATCATGTATTGTGCAATCATCTAATTTTTTATTTTTTATTATTATTATTTTATTTTTTTGCCTCTTTATCTACTAGTAATAGTTCTAGTTTGAGCTTAAGTTTGGCTTGGATTTCCTTGTTGGCTTCCCAATTAAGAATTTTTGAAGAGTTCTGTTATAAATTGGATGCTCGTGTCTCTTGCTCGAGAAAAATTTACTTCTTGCGACTAATTTTACTCACGAAAAATTGGATAACTATGATTCTTTCATCTTTATTTGACTTATGATTTATTTTTTGAAAGGTGCGATGAGTGCATCCATAATCGGAGAATATGCATGATATTGGTGTCGTTGAATCGAGCAACAAAGGGGAAAAAGAAGTTATATGACTTGTAATTTCATTGACAACCAGCATTATTTACTTTACATTACAAATTTTGAATATTCAACCGATATTATTTTCCTTTTGGTGCAATGTTGTAGCCTTTCTACACTTCTCGCGCATTTGTATTAAGTCAAATTTAGTTAGAATTGCAAAAAGCAAAATGAATTTAGCTTGTATGATTTCTATTTCAGAATTTTAGCTATTGTGGATTAACATAACACAAAAAGTCAAAATCAATATAGAAAATTTGGGAATTATGTAACAACTCAATTAAAATTTCTAAATTAAGATTTTCAAGAAATTACATCCACCGTGACATCATTAACACAATGCAATTCACAATCATTGTAATTTATTAAATGTTGGGTTTACAAAATTCCACCATAAAAAATTATATACAACGTAATTTGTTGCATCTTCCTTCGAAAGCACTATATTGTGATTTTGAAGTTTCGTCCCTATTATGGTGATGTCAATCCTTGACAACCAGAACACGCGAGCACATGACTAAGAGGGAGAAGGGTCTTAAACGGAGAAAAATGAAGTAGTGCACTAGCAAGGAAATAGAGAAGTTCACCTTCCCCACCTACACGAGGGGGAAAATATAGTTTCCACTAAGGAAAATAATCAAATTAACACTAAAATGGGAATAAATAATGAGTTTCAACACTATTTCATACAATTTATTTTGGTCTCTTTTAGGATATATATATATATATATGTGTGGAATTTTGTCAAGGAAAAAAAAGGATATCTCATTTCACAGTATAACTATTTAGAATTTGTGAAGAAAGGGTTTGAATAGCTCTAGTATGTTTCAGACAAATGTAGAGAAATATAGTAGAGGATATTCTTAAGTAGAAAAATGTCATGAGTTGTAAGTTATGTAGAATGGTGTAGAGACCACTATTTTTAAGACCTTTCACTTTAATATCTAGAAGTTTTTTTGCGGAAGACTCTAGTGGCCCTCTCTCCATCGTAGAATAAAGTGATCTCCATTGTCTATTTTATCGAGTAGACTGTAGACATATAAGTAAGCCAGGGAGCTCATATGTAAACAACTAATTCAAGAATGAAGTTGTGAGAACAAAGTTCAGAGCTATTGAGTAGGTATTGTCATATACTCTATTAGTCAGAGCGAAGATTATAAATTAACGACGTGTTTAATATAATTGATTGATTGTTACAATTTAATCTTTTGACTAAACTTTCAAATATGTATGTGATTGTGTGAATCCCCACTAAAAAACTGAGATAGAGAAGGGAGAGGAGATGAAACTGATGAAGAGGAGAAATATATATTCTTGAAGTTTGAAAAACTCCCATTCCTACATGTCACGTGTTTGACCTAATATCCATAGATCTTTCATAGATCAAAGAGCACTATTATCTCCATTTGTTGTTTAGAGATGGAGTTCTTGTTTTAAATTTGTTGTTCAAAATCATATAAGTGGATGAATGTTGAATTAAGAAAAAACGTGTCCTAAAATGGTCTATGCGACCGCATAAGCCATTTAGACTTGCTGTCGCATAGCAATTTGCAGGAAAACTTTGGGCAACAAATGCTATAATGCAACCATATAGTTATAGCACATGCGGTTGCACAGTTGAAAAATGTGAATCTGATTGTTTGCTAGATTTTTTCGAATTTTCTGGTAGTTTATTGATGAAATATCGCATCTCTTGCTTTGAAATTGAAACCACTTCATATGTGTTGAATGAAATCTATAAATACTTGTTGTGCCCATCCAAAAATTGGTGATCTTAATTGAAGGCTTTTAATCCTACAAACTATTTTCTAATTAAATCCTTAAAAGTATTGTCGAGGAGGCAAATATTGTTTGAGGATAATGATATATTCTTTGTTTTCAAGCATTTGCCGAATTTTATATTCAACATCATTCTTCCTTTATTTTCTCCATTACTGTATTTTTTTCTTCTCACCCCAAATTATCCTGTTCTTCCTTGAGTCTTTAAGCAAATCTCACTTGATTTGAATTCTACGAGAATAACTTCTCGTTGGGTTTGAATTGTTCTATGAAGGACTTGATTGAAAGCTTGAGTGGTAAAATGTTGCGTGTTGATATCAATAGAGGGTAAAAACCAAACTTGAGTGATACACAAGTGAACTTGGGCGAGGCAGAAATATTATAGAATTTAGGATGTCGAATAAGGTGTTACATCGGTTTTAAAGGATGATTTGGGATATAACCGACAAACTGGACAGGCTGGACATAAAGATTGCTAATCTTCATCGGGAGCAATGTGCAGAGGCATCCAATGCCAAAAGGTAGGGTATGAATCTTGGTGGATGAAGCGTTGATTAGAATATGTGCAATAACAAAACAATATTTCCCATATTCAAATGAATGAGTGATCCAGATGCATACTTGGCGTGGGAAAAAAATAGAGTTTATATTTGATGCTCGTGGTTACTCTGAGGAGAGAAATGTAAAGTTAGTTGTAACTCATTTTGTAGGTTATGTTATAATTGTTGACCTATGGTTGATCATGACCTTAATATTTTGATTATAACAAACAAGCTCATCTTTTTTACTAATAAATTGAATTGAGTGTTTAAGCCTTCAAAGTTATAAAGATTATTATTCACATTCAAATGAAGTACAAGTGAAGGTTAAACGAGCGTTCAAGACAAATCATTCGAGATATAAGTCAAAGAGAGGCTCGAAGAGATCAAGAACATTGAAGATAGAGTTATTTATTGAACCTCATTTCTATATATAACGGTATAACTCGTCAATGTTTAGCAAGTACATAAAGTTCAAGAATTTCTCATAAATTCATCACTTGCATAAATTGTTTTGACATGAAAATGATCTTGGAAAAATGAACATTTGTAATATATCAAAAACTTTGAAAAGTCATTTCCAAACATCCCTCAAAAGATCACACATCTACTTTCAATCAAAAAGTTATACTCCGATTTTTAATCTCATATTGGGACAGATATTTGACATGGAATATGATCTAATTTGAAGATTATTTATGAGTAAATATTGTAGCCCTTTGAATTAGCTTTCCAACTCATTTTGAATCACCTTAATCGGACATCGGAAGAAAAAGTTATGATCAAAATACGGAAAGCTGTCCGGCATAAAATTGTGTATCGGACGTCAGGTAAAATCGATTTTTGGCCACAACGGTCAAATTTTAACGGTCTAATTTTCTGACAAAAAATAACGGCTATTTGACCATCCGGTACTGTACCGAACGTTCGGTAAGAGCCGTCCGGTTGGACATAGTTTTTGACAGATTTTTATTCATAAATACTCAACTCTCTTCCATTCAATTCCAACACTTATTAGAGATATTTTGAGAGAGTTTTGGTTGAAAATCTATTGAGCTTATATTAATTTATCTTTCAATTCATCTATTACAAGAATTTCTTGATTGATCCAAACTTGGTTTATCTATTTCATCAAGAAATCAACTTTGCAAGAAAACTTTCGAAACTCATCTATTTTCTTTCTTGATAAAAGTTTTCTTTGCCAACACTTGTATTGAAGTGTAAATCTCTCCTCATACTTAACTTGTGTTATTTTGTTAAGAGAGATTATTGGTTGAAAACTTTGATAACAATACAAACTATTTCATCATCCATCTTTTATCAAAGTTTACAATATCAACACTTGGGCTTAATTCATTTGCTATCTATTAAAATGTTTGCCTCTTTTCTTCTTGTACTCAACCTTGATTTTATCATTCGATAAGAAGAGAAGATTTGTATAGTAAAATTCATTTGTAGTGTGAGTCGGTTGTAGTCCCCTAAAGATCAACATTGTATAAGGTTTGGTGCGCCTTGTTGTAAGTCACCGAGTGGGTCATATTGAGGTCCCGTAAAGCTCGATAGTGTGGGTCGTGTTGAGGTCCCGAAAAGCTCAACGTTGTAAAGGATCGGTACTCTTTGTTGTAAGTTACCATTATAATACAAATTGGCCTTACTCGTGACGGAGAGCTTGGTAACGGGGACGTAGATCATTGCATTGGATCGAACCCCATTAAATCGGTTTGTTATCTTTACATTATTGTACTTTACTTTAAATTGCTATTTACATTGTGCAATATCATACTTGAATTAAGATAACATATTTGCATATTTACTTATTGTTTTATACTTTGCAATTATATCTTGTGTGTTGAATTGTTTTGAGACTAAGTATTGAATTGTTTTGAGACTAAGTGTCAAAAAAGTTTTGAAAACCAATTCACCTCCCTCTTGGTTAGTTATTCTTGGGTTAACAATAATTTGGTGGGATCGGTTGACAACTTTTAGGTGGAGGACTTATGAGAGACCTATTGAAACTTGGGATGAGTTGAGGGCTATTATGAGGAAACGATATGCATCTAATCACTTTTTTAGGTATTAGAGTGATAGGCGTGAAAGAGGGTTTTGAGAGGATCCTAGAAGGTGTGATGGAGTTGAGAAGTATGTTAGTAATATTTTGAGTAAACCGACTAGTTAAGATTATGAACTAGAATTTTCGAACATTCGCGACGTGATTAATTCTCAAAATGATCATACCAAGGAGCAAGTTAGAGAAAAGAGAGAAAATAGCGAGGTTGTTAAGTATGATAAAAAAAGAGAGGAGCAACATAAGGTAAAAGAAATAGAAAGTGAAAATGAGAGTGGAACGCAAGCAAAAGATGAAGAAGAGTCACAAGAGGGAAAGATGAGAGAAAAGTTAGAAGTGAGCTTGCAAGAAAATAAAAGACGAATCCTTTTGAAGAAGGAGAGTATGATATGATCCGAGATGGCCCGAAAGATACATGGAATTTGATGATTGACGGAGAGCGGTTAACGACAAGTTCAAGTCTTCAAGGGGTTAATAAAAGCCATACAAATGCATGCTTTGGAAACGGGGCACATTGGGTTGAAGAAAATATGTCAAAGTACAAGTTTCATGTTGGGCTCTGAAGAAAAAATCAGATGGATCAACTCAGTTCAAGCAACAAACGAGCAGCGTGAATGAAAACGGGCATAACTTTCAGCTCGGTTGTCGAA
The DNA here is from genome assembly GCA_019097785.1 of Fraxinus excelsior. Taxonomy (NCBI): domain Eukaryota; kingdom Viridiplantae; phylum Streptophyta; class Magnoliopsida; order Lamiales; family Oleaceae; genus Fraxinus; species Fraxinus excelsior. Next base: position 1,941,228 of record CM032644.1, read on the forward strand.
TTTTCTCCCATGAATACAATTCGGAATCGTCACAAAATTTTGCAGAAGGCTACATGAGCGCATGATACTTTTGGGCTTGCGGTCTAACAAAAACATGCCGAGAACAAGTTGGTAGAAAATTTTCATTTTTTAGAGTTTCTTAGTTTGACTAAAATACAATCTTTTGATATCTTTTGTAATATTTATAGTTATTTTCTGTTTTAACTACAATAATTAGATTTTAGTATAAATATGTTTATTTCATTCATTGTAAAAAAAACGAAGAACCTTTTTGACATTATGAATTAAATGAGATTTCTCTCTTTTTGTTCTTGATTGAATATGTACCGAACTTATTAAATATTATTATATTTGTGGCGTTCAACTCTTAGAATTTATCAAAGGACTAGACATCCTTTGTAGCGTTCGCAAATTGAGGTTCATTGATTTTGTAATCAAGAGGTCATTCAAACTTCGTTTTTGTTTGGTTACTTAGTTCAATAATTTGCAGGCTGAGATTCTACCGTCTACAACCTGAATTTGAGCTTTTTCGACATTTTCAATTAATTCCACAATTTTCACGTTGATCCCGTACCCGGGTTCATGTCACGTTTGCAATAATATGTTAATTAAAGGTAATGTAATACTAGTCCAAGGAGGATATTGGAGTCATCTATGTCCATCCATCAATGATAGACTAGGAAGTCTTACGAAGAAGTTTTGGGAATTACAAAGAAAGTTTCGAGCTCATATTGATCATAAGTTGTGAGCGGAAGTTGTACTCTATGAGATCGAATTTCCCTGTGTGCCAAACATCTACATGCCTCAACTGAAAAGACGAATATAAAGTTACGAATAATCTTCCAATTCTTGGATACCAAGAAATTCCATCCCAAATGCACTTTAATTGTGTCATCTTTAAAACCACTGCATTTTGTGCCAAATTAATTCTTACAATTTATTTTATTTAAAATAAATAAATCAAAAGATCATAGATGGTTTTCATAATGCTAAAGTTATGTATAATAACAATAATATAGTACATGCTAAAAGGTATATATAAGCTATGATATTATGTGATATTTATTTTCAGGGTCTATAGATAATTAACTCTTGATGTGTAGAAGAAAGAATTAATTGCGGGAAGATTCAATTAAGCATTTGTTATGACAAATTTAGAATTGGTAAATAAAGAGTAATAGTAAGAAAAATAACAGTGGGTCCCCTGAAATACGTGGATAATAACGAGCAGTGATTACAAATGTGTAGTTGAAATTAATATTTGACTTTAATTGAATTTAAAAACTATTGATAAATTTGTATTCAAACTGATGCAAAGTGTGTGGTGAACTTTTATTTCAAGATTGTTGTATGTTTCAAAATTAACATTTTAAAGTTTGTAACATAGAGCGATTTATTCATGTTGTATTTGTATGCAGTTAACAAAATGAATATTGATTATGATGATGTCGTGTTGTGTTATAAAATCATTATTGGTAGTATTGGAAAATTTATTTATACTTTTATAAAAATTTGTAACATTGACAAATATTTTTCTATACTAGTCGTTGACACTTGCGTTGCATGAATTTTCTATTTTTATTAGTGTAGAAATTGTAGATGTTAAAAAAAGTAGTTTAAAATTTATTGGATTATTCAAGAGTATTGAGAGCATATTATTGCCTCGCTGATGCTCTATCTAACATACCGTACCGAATATGCAACATACCGTACATGCAACTTAGCGAAAAAGTTTTTCAATGAATTTACTTTACTATTTAATGAAGTAGAATGAATTTGTCAAATGTACATTGATCGTAACTAAATAATTGACAACATAATTCACGATAATATTGTTCAAGTAATTTAATAAATCAAATACATATTGAAAAATGACGTTTCAAATGTACATTCATCATAACTAAGTAATTGACAAAATAACTAATAATAATATTGTTCAAATTACTCAAATGATTAATAAATTAAATACATGTTGAAAAACGAAAAGTAGTGTATTATTAAAATAATTAAATGTATATTGAAAAATGAAAAGTAAGTTAGTATTGAAATTATTGAATTATAATAAAGATAAAATAGTTCAAAAAATATTCTCAACTCTCAGTAAGTTTAACAAATACTGTATTTACAACATATACCAAATATGCAACTTACATACCGTACCGGATATACAACATACCGTACTTGCAACTTACCAGAACTTTTTTTAATGAATTTAATTTACCATTTTATCAAGTAGGATGAATTTGTCAAATGTACATTGATCATAACTAAATAATTGATAACATAATTCATGATAATATTGTTCAAATAATTAAATAAATCAAATACATATTGAAAATGACAACTCAAGAATAACTAACCAAGAGAGGGTGAATTGATTTTTGAAACTTTTTCAACATTTTATCTCAAAACAATTCGATACACAAGTTATAAATGTAAAGTATAATATGAGAATTAATTATGAAAGTTTGATAACTTAATTCACGTATAAGTATAGCACAATATAAATGGCAATACAACGTAAAGTACGATAATGTAAAGATAACAAACCGATTTAATGGGGTTCGACACACAATATGTTCTACATACCCGTTACCAAACTCTCCATCATGAACAAGACCAAATCCACTATAATGAGAACTTACAAACAATGAGTACCAATCCTTAAATGAATTACAAACAAGGAGCATTTATCCGTAAGTGACTTATAATAAGGAGCACTTGTCCTTAGGTGACTTACAACGATGAATACTTATCTTTAACAACAATCAAGTTTTCACAAGACTTTCGAAACCATCAAAGTATAAATGATAATTTTACAATTGAAAGAACTCTCTTAACAAATGATATAATCAAGTCGAGTATATAGAGAGTTAGGAAAACATTTCAATATATAGCAAATAATAAAGCTCAAGTATTTATGATGAAAACTTTGATGAATAATTGATAATGAAGTAGTTTGAGTTTTTGTATTAAAGTTTTTCAAATCAATAATCTCTCTTAACAAATAATATAAGTTAAGTATGAAGAGAGATTTACACTTAAGTTAAAATGTTGGCAAAGAAATTTCTTATCAAGAATGAAGAATAGATGAAGTTGTAAAAAGTTCTTTGCAAAATAGAATTCTTGATGAGATGAACGAAATATGTTGAATCAATCAAGAAATTCTTTTTGTAATAAATGAAATGAAATTTTGACTCAAGTAATCTCAATGATATTCAATAAATAAGCTCTTAAAAATTTCTTATAAGTTGGTTAACATTGAATGCAAAATGGATTGATATTTATAGAGCAAAAAGGGTGAGAATCAGTCACTTTTGGTTGAGTACTTTCGGTCGACCGAAGCGTGACTGTAGCCGTTGTAAAATTCAAATCGTTGGAGTTTCAGCTGACACTTTGATCGATCAAACTGGTCGATCAAAATATGTTTCGGTCGAGCATACCGACTGACTGGTATATTTTCGGTCGATCGAAAGATGCAGATTTTGGAGTTTTTAAATTTTATATCAAGATATTCATTTTTTTTAAATCGCTTTTATTTCTAAAACCTTTTTATGCAAGTGATGAATTATGAAATATAATTCGAACTTTATGTGCTTTGTTAAGAATTGATGAGTCTACCTTTACGTATAAACGAAGTTTCGATAAACAACTTCTAAATACTAGTCTTCAAGATTCTTGCTCTTCGAGTTTCTTTCGGTTGCACACTCTTCAACTGATGACGATTTGTGCCTTTGAGTGTTTAAGATTATTTATACATGAAAAACTCAAAGAAACTAGATACGTTAGAATTATAAATATATTGTTTGTTATAATCAAAATAAGTGGAGCTAATCATAAGTCAACAAAAAAATGATGTGTCAAATGTACATTCATCATAACTAAATAATTGACAAAATAACTAATGATAATATTGTTCAAATTGGTCAAATGATTAATAAATTAAATACATATTGAAAAATGAAAAGTAGTGTATTGTTGAAAAAATTAAATGTAAATTGAAAAATTAAAAAGTAAGAAATTATTGAATTATAATAAAGATATAATTGTTCAAAAAATAATTCACCACGTTTGGTAAGTTTAAAAAATACCGGATTTACAACATACATACCAGATATTAGGACTGCACATAAAAACCGTGAAACCACAAACCGAACCGAAATCGTTGGTTTCAAAATGGTTTGGTTTATGTTTTAATTTTCAAAAAATGCATAAAACCGAACCAAACCGTTTTTAATTTTTAATTAAAAAATTAATTTCATTAACTTACAAATTTTAAAATTTTCACTTTTTAGAGAAAATATCAATTTAGCAATACAAATTACAACCAATCCATTAAAATAATCATATAAAGTAAATTAAGTTCATCATTATTGGCCGATAGTTTTATAAGTTCACAACACTCGTCGTGATCCAATATCTAATCTAAACTAAAAATAATCACAAATCATATGAAAAAAAGCATATATTTTCAACAATCCAAATCATAATATAACAAAACTATGACAACAAATCACACCCACAACTTTAGAAGCTACATAAACTCTCATTTCTCAAACATTTAGCGCTTATCTGCCACTGTTGAACAAAATGTGATTCTCAATTACAAATCGTTAGTTGCCTTTTGCTTGTTAGTCTGTTAATTTCTACCAGAATCATCATTTCTCTATTCTCTCTCGATTAGTCTTAGATTCTCATTCAAGTCATTTTTTTATTATCCTTTCTTTTATTTGTTGTTTTTTTAACTTATTATACATTTGTGAGTTGCGATTTGGATTAAAAAAATGACTATTTGTGTGCATAGGTAATTAATGAACTGTTTGTCGTTTAGAAAGAACGAAGGATATAGCGTATTGATTGTGTGAAAATGTTAAAGTTCCATAACTAGTACTACTTCATTCTACTTTAGTAAAATCATTAGAGAATAAAACTTGTCAATTTCCAATAAATCTAAAACGCTATCATTCTCTGTTCATTTAAACACATCATATTCAGTTCTTGTTTTTCATCTTCCTAGTAGGACAAAAAGAGTTCTAACCAAATTATTATAGTAGAATGTGACTATATCTTTTACCAACCACTATATAACAATATGAAAGGCAAACAAGAAAAGGTAAATAAAAAAGAATAAAGATATATTTGTTCTATTAACATCTTTTAGCAACCAATTTCGAAAATAATTTATTCACGGGTTTCGTGGGAAAGATGAGTGTAATTTAATATTTAATATTTAACATTATTAGTTCTCGTTTAAACATATATGTTAAATTATTTTACATATATTATTATAATGTCGATAGGTAAATGGTGGATTAAAATTGAACCAATCCGCAAATTATGGTTTGGTTCCAAAAATAAAATGATTTGGTTTGATTTGAAAAAATTCCAAATTGCTCGCCCAAACGAACCGCGTTCACCCCTACTAAATTTAATTTACAATTTAATCAAATATAATAAATTTGTCAAATGTACATTGATCATGATTAAATAATTGACAAGATGATAATATTGTTCAAATAATTAAATAAATCAAATACATATTGAAAAATGACGTGTCAAGTGTACATTCATCATAATTAAATAATTGACAAAATAACTAATTATGATATTGTTGAAATGGGTCAAATGATTAATAAATTAAATACACATTGAAAAACAAAAAGTAGTGTATTGTTGAAATAATTAAATGTATATTGAAAAATGAAAAGTAAGTTATTATTGAGTTATAATAAAGATGAAATCTTTCAAAAAATAATTCTCAACTCCCGATAAGTTAAACAAATACCGTATTTACAACATACATACCGGATATGCAACTTATCGTATTTGCAACTTACCAGATATGCAACTAACATACCGTACTAGATATGCAACATATCGTATATGCAACTCACTAGAAAAGTTTTTTAACGAATTTAAATTACTATTTAATCAAGTAGAATGAATTTGTCAAATGTACATTGATCATAACTAAATAATTGATAACATAATTTATGATATTATTGTTCAGATAATTAAATAAATCAAATACATATTGAAAAATGACGTGTCAAATGTACATTCATCACAACTAAGTAATTGACAAATAACTAATGATGATATTGTTCAAATTGGTCAAATGATTAATAAATTAAATACATATTGAAAAAATGAAAAGTAGAGTATTATTGAAATAATTAAATGTATATTGAAAAATGAAAAAGTAAGGTATTATTGAGATTATTGAATTATAATAAAGATAGAATCGTTCAAAAAATAATTCTCTACATATCGTATATATAACTAACATATGATATGCAAATAACATACCTGATAAAACTAGAGGACTGGATAAGTAAAAAATGGAAAAATGAACAGTAACATTTCATCGGTTACTATTGCATCTACAATAGCAAGAAATTGCATTTTTTTTAAAATTATAGTTAGATTAGAAAATATATTTACTATAGTTACTTTATATAAAAAAAAACTAACATCAATTCAAAATTTATAACATTTCTAAATAAAACCCGAGTCCATATATTAAAAGATGTATTCAAATAAATTAAATGACTGAATGATACGTTATGTTTGAAATATCAATGAGAAGGAATTAGTTTAACTAATCATGCTTAAAAATCATATTTTAATTGTGGATAATTGAAGAAGCTAAGTGAAAAACTATGGTCCAATTTAATTTATGTTTCAATTTTCAATTTTGAGTTTTGCATCTATCGTCAATTTTATGTTTTTATAATATTATTATAAAAAATCATTTCTCAAAATAGAAAATTAGAAAATTCACTTGATTTGAAATTTTGAGAAATTATTTTATTTATTTAGTAAAATAACAATTTTATCTTAATATACTATTAAGTTATATATATTTTAGAGTTGATAAATTTTACAATTCTTTTTTCGCTACAAAAGTAAAGCAAAAATAAATAATAAATTTAGGGGGGCCAAAATATAAGAAATAATAATAATAAAAAATTAATGACGTGGACTGAGAATTTTTATCCGTGTTCATTTTAATATATATTTTTTAAATTTTATGTAAACAACCAATAGATGCTTGAACCATTTTCTATATTTTACTTTTTGCAATTTTTTTTCTTGAGTTTCAGAATTTTACTTTTTCAGAATTTAAATTTTATATCTTTAGACTTTTATTTTTTAAAATATTTTGGTTTTTTTGAATTTATCAAATTCGAGCGTTTTTATAATTTTCATTAAAAACATAGATTAAAAATGTGTTTTGACTTTTATGTTATAAATTTAACCTTATTTTTAGAAATTATCAGATCAAATAGATTTTGAGCTTTTTTCAAAAATGAAAACTGAAAATAGCAAACAAAAAGCACCATACTATTTTATCGTTTCTCAAAATTCGCGATAGATAATACATATTCTTCTATAATAACTTTTTTAAATATCCATGGAACACCTAAAACACATTCTGATTATTTGACAATGCAAACTAGGGCTATGAAATCAATATCATTTTTGACCTAAAGGGATTGGAAAATGCAAACGATACATCATCATTTACCTAAGGGACTATTGAATGTCGATCTGTCAATTTTTTGAATCAAAAACTCGTGAGCAATGGAAAAAAAAATAAACAAAAAGATCCATACCAACAAAAGCTCTTCAATTCACCCAGAAGACTAAACAACCATTTTTACGAAATTCTTTTTATTCTCAAATTCATTTTTAATCATACATTTTTTCACAATAAAATATTCTGCATGTAAGTTTTTTCATACTTTGTAACCACATTCTCCAGAAAATTACTAATTCAAAATTCATTTTCCGCGAAAATCTCTTTATAATGGTTGTGGTGTTGCCAAAAATTAAAAGAGGGAAAAAATCTAATGACCAAATTGTAAGAAAGTCAATGAGTTGGGAACAGAAGTGAGACTTTCTCTTATTTCCGAACCCCTAGTTGCATATAAAAAGGTCAAACGCTCTCGTAATTATCACAATCTTCTAAGGACACAACTGTCAATTTCGTTTTTAAAATGCCTTTCACATCCATAAACAGAACCCTATCGCTCTTTTCCTAACATTTTTCTCTGCAGAACCTCCGGACCTTAATTCAAACTCTTCCATAATTTTAATCTTCTCTAGTACGTAAGCGAACGGAAATCCTTATGTATACGTATTTTGTATTGATTTATTTACATGTAATTAAGTGAAGATCTGATTTCTTCAGTTTGAAGATGAGAGAAATTGTACTGATCTGTTGTTTTATGGTGCTATGTTGCAGTAAGAATTGCAGAAAGATGGGAGACACCAAGGAGAACGATGCATACGAGGAGGAGCTTCTCGACTACGAGGAAGAAGACGAAAAAGCCCTTGATTCCGTTAACGCCAAAGTCAACGGCGAGTCCGCCAAGAAGTAAGCTCCCAATAAATTTTGCTTCAGAGTTGACATTATGGATTCGAAAGTTATGGTTTTCCCGTGATAAATTTTCCACTTAAAATCACTCTTCGTGTAAACCTTATTAGTTGATTAAAACCTCCATTTCGTTCTTGGTAATTTCTGCTTTCATTCAAATTAGCTTCTTTAGTTTATTACATAGATCCGTGTTAAATAATAAAATATTTTCTCAATATTTGTGCTTTCTTACGATTATCGAATTCAATTTATTATGTAAATCTGTGTTTCGTTTTATAGTAGTTTGCTCGAAAGTCCCTTTTCTGTGCATTTGGGATGTATAAACTGTTTCATTTATATATTAGATTAAGCTTTATAACAGAAAAAATAGTGAACTGGATTCCTTTTGATAGTCTAGAAGAAGTATTTTATTTTGTTTGTCATAAAGATTTCATAAAGATAATGTTAGATATTCTTGAATGTTGAAATAGTGAAGTCCACGGGATGAACTTTATTTTATGCATTGAAGAGAGCTTCACAAGTTCCTGTAGAATCTGAAGTAGTCATTTTAACTGTCTAACCAATGGATAACTGCTTCTCAATTTCGGATTTTATTTATTTATTATTATTATTTCTGCAGTAGAAATCTGCTATGTTTTTTAGAGAAGTTAATTTTTATACCTGCAGTTTTTTGTGGACTAAACATGTATGCATCAGTATCCAATTTGTAATAATAACCTGAGTGTCAATTCGTTGTTTTAATTGCAGAGGTTATGTAGGCATTCACAGTTCAGGATTCAGAGACTTTCTCTTGAAGCCAGAGCTTCTACGTGCTATTGTGGATTCAGGATTTGAGCATCCGTCAGAAGGCAAGATACTTCTTCTGGTTGTTTATTTTAAGAAATTGTGTTAATTTCTTACTCAGGCACTTCATTCTGTCCATGGTTTACTGGATGGAATAAATTTTCAACTCATGTCAGATGTCATTTGTAACTATTCACCAATTACAGGGCACCTTGCCCATTTGCAATCATGTCTGTGGTGTCTATAATGTCGAATTAGATAGAAGAAAACTTAGAAAACGAGGTAATTTTTCTGAAATTGTCTTCAAAAATTCTTTTCCAATTAACAGATATTGAGTTTTTATACCAACTAGTATGGCCTTTTCGTATAACAGTGTAGTTTACTAACAAACTTGGGAAATAATAAAGGGAATCTAAATGTGAAGAAAATGAGAAGTAGAAAGTTCAATAAAACGGCCATGTATTTCATAAGCGACACCAGTTGCATCAGGCTATAAATATTTTCTGTTGTTTGTCCTTTAATTGTATCTTCTTTTAATGATATTGGCTTTTACAGGTGAGTTGTGAATTAGACAGTTCATGTTAGTGAGCCCAGCATCAATTGTGCATTTATGCTGTTGCCTCGAGAGTATTAATTATCTTTCGCTATTGCCTTCTTTGAAGAATTTTTTTCATGTTATTTAGATGAAGCTTTTTCCTCGTGCTCTTCTTCTTCTTCTTTTTTTTCAAGTTCTTGTCATTGTTATTTTCTGTCTTGTTTATTTTTCCACTTCTGTACCTTTTAGAAACTAGCACGTTTGAAATATTCCTTACAACATTTATTATCTTTACTTTTCAGGTAAACATCATTATCACCCACCTTGTGAGATGTTGAATGTTTTATTTTTTTAATTGAAACTGAGGCTTCTTTGGATCAATTCTCAATGGTTCTTCATCAGTTCAACATGAGTGCATACCTCAAGCTATTTTGGGAATGGATGTCATCTGTCAAGCAAAATCTGGAATGGGAAAAACTGCTGTTTTTGTTCTCTCGACGTTGCAGCAGATTGAGCCTGTTGCTGGTCAAGTTGCTGCGCTTGTTCTATGTCACACGAGGGAATTAGCTTACCAGGCATGTATTCTAGCTAAGAACAGCTTAATTTTTCTGTATCTGTTTACAGCCTGGATTGTAGTGCCTCTCCATGTTTGCAATCATGCATTCATTAATTTGTGAAATGATGCACTTATGCATATTATTGAATTTTTTTTATCTACATATGGATTGATATTTGTTGGCAGATCACTTATTTATTGTTTATTCATTTGCAGATTTGTCACGAATTTGAGCGTTTCAGCACATACTTGCCAGACATCAAAGTTGCTGTTTTCTATGGCGGTGTCAACATAAAAATCCACAAAGATTTATTGAAGAATGAATGTCCTCACATTGTTGTTGGAACACCTGGAAGGATACTTGCTCTAGCAAGAGACAAGGACCTTTCCTTGAGAAATGTGAGACACTTTATACTGGATGAATGTGACAAGATGCTCGAATCTCTTGGTATGCCACCTTAGTAGTATTAAGTCTTGTTTCATCCTGAACACCTGAATCCTTCTCTCTGAACATTAAAAATAGTTCCCCTATTGCTCATTAGCTGTTTGTTGTTGTCCCAGATATGAGAAGAGATGTGCAGGAGATCTTCAAGATGACCCCTCATGACAAGCAAGTTATGATGTTCTCAGCTACACTCAGCAAGGAGATTCGACCTGTTTGCAAGAAGTTCATGCAAGATGTAATGTCCTGTGGCCATTCCTACTTGAATTTTAGAAGTCTTCCAGTTTCCCGATATCCCACATTTTGCTGACAGTACTTAATCAAGAATGCAGTGATTGAAGCACTATATTCTTGCAATGTCGTGTTATCTAGCCTACTGACACAAAGTGACGTCTGAATGAAAAGGTCCAGTGGAGAGGACATAGGATTGACTAGGTCTAAAGGTGGCGTGCACCAGTTTTTCTGCGAGTAGCAATTTTACTTCTTAATTTAAGGCTTTTTTTTTTTTTTACTTTTAATTTTTAATTTTTCTTTTTTGGTGGAAAGAAGATAAAAGAGGAGAATGTTGGTGGTGTAAACCTATGTGTTTTGTAGTAGTCTTTTTGTGTAATGGCGGCGACACTAGTTGGTCTGGATAGTGGATAATTTGGAAGGAGACAAATCACATGGAGTGGAATCCTCGATTCGGTGGATGTTCTTCCATCATTCATTTACTGGATTCCATTAGCTTCGGATGGACTCCTAATATGCTTTCGGATGGACTCCTAATATGCTTTCCTGTGATATTTCTTATTTACAGCCTATGGAAATTTATGTGGACGATGAAGCCAAGTTGACCCTTCATGGTCTTGTACAGGTTTGTTTTTGGAGATGTGGAATCCCTACTTGGTCCTTTAAGTTCTGTTTTACCTTACTCGATAACTTTGCTGGCAGCACTACATCAAATTGAGTGACCTGGAGAAGAACCGGAAGCTGAACGATTTACTCGACGCCTTGGACTTCAATCAAGTCGTCATCTTTGTCAAGAGTGTAAATAGAGCTGCTGAGCTGAACAAATTGCTTGTGGAGTGTAATTTTCCATCTATTTGCATCCACTCTGGCATGTCCCAGGAAGAAAGGTTTGTATCACTTTGAAAGACATGATTCATATGTGGAAAAACATGGGGTAGTTTTTGAGTCAGTTCTTTTAATAAATATGTTCAACTAAGTGATGATATAAACCATTTTGAATCCACTTAAATTGTATCAATGATAACATGATCAAGACTCATTAATGTTATAGTACAAGTCACTAGAGGTGCATGTATTATTGGAAGCTGTTGAACACGTTTTCTCAAAAAAAGGTCCCGTTTTCAATTTTTTTTTGCTTACATACATTTGAGGAATATATGTTGAGAAAACGCCATTATTTTTTGGTATTAAGCCATTGCATGAAATTTTCACCATTCATTTTGTTTCAATTACTATGTTCAAACATGGTTGATATCTTGTCATGATAAGAGGTTAGACTAGTTGAATTCGAGTGTTGATTAAGGAATGGAAATTCATACTCTGGACGGTTTGAATTTGCAGATTGACTCGCTACAAAGGTTTCAAGGAGGGGCATAAAAGGATTCTTGTGGCTACTGATTTGGTTGGCAGAGGAATTGACATAGAACGTGTCAACATTGTCATTAATTATGACATGCCTGATTCTGCAGACACTTATCTGCACCGGGTATATTCTTTTCTATTCTCTCAGTGTCATTTGTGTTCTATGTAAATATGAGAAAATGTGTGAATATTTTGCTTCGTCTTTCATTTGGCAGGTGGGTAGAGCTGGAAGGTTTGGCACCAAAGGGCTTGCCATCACATTTGTCTCTTCCGCATCTGATTCTGATGTTCTCAATCAGGTTTTTATTATGATATTTTGTTCCTTCACAAATCCATTTTTGCTGGTTTTGTTGTCTGAAATCTGCCTGTATCTTGTTGCAGGTCCAGGAGAGGTTTGAGGTGGATATTAAAGAACTTCCTGAGCAGATTGATACATCTACATACAGTAAGCTCTTTTGCGTTTAAAAATTCTATTTTTGTAAATCTTGTCTAGAAACTTCCAGTATCTTTGCATTAATGGCTGCCGTTTAATACTGATAAATTGGTGGAAAACATCAATAAGTCATGCATTGGCCAATCTACCTGTTTCTTGGATTGTCTATTCTTTTCAAATGGTGAGGCAAGGGGGTGGAGGGTGTAGCTGGGGGCTGGGGAAGACTAATAATGGAGAAGAGGGGATAAAGATATATTGGGATTTTATCTAACGAGACTTGTAACATTATTTCGGAAAAGAAGGCCTCATTTCATTCTTTCTTCCTTACTTGGTTCGTAATCAACAGTAACCTCCTCTTGGTTGAATGCTTGCTATTATTTTTGGATAGAACAATAAGATCAAATCCTTCCTCCAATATCTCCGTTGTTAAAAATTGTAAAGACAATTCAGTAAAATTTTACTTTTCTGTCCCAGATTGGATGTCTAAGCAACTGTTTGGGAGATTTTTTTAACAAAATGGTTTTTTCGGAGTACGTGTGGTTAAAAATTAGGGAAAAGTTATGAGTCGCGTAGAACGGTTGATTGAAAATGATTTTCAAAATCTCTCCCTAACAAGCGCATAAGTTTATATTTTATTATACCTATCTCTTGAAATTTGACTTATTGGGGTTCAGTCATTTTTTAGATTTCTGTCTTGGATATGAATTTGCACCACTCTTATATGTTAGATGTCTTTCCTCTCCAATCCACACGATACTTGTACAAATGTTACCTGTAATGGCCCTCAAATATGGATCCGTTGGGTCTGATTCCACACTTAGAGCTTGTTAGCTTGACCGATGTTCGTTGCTGTTTTGTTAGCATGGTTTCTGTTACTATCACTGACATATGCTTGCGGGTTACAAATCAACTGTTGCCTGATATATTTCTAATGTTACTTGTTTTGCTGACACGCTCACAATCTTTATCCTTTCTTTGCTTAGCATCTAGTTCTTTATAAGTATAATAACAATTCTTTCACTAATCTTTTAATTTGATGCAGTGCCATCGTAATTTTGTTGGTGTGTTCTTGGCAACATGCACCAGTCTTTGTGTGAAAGATGGGAAGAACTGATTCATTGAACCTCAGTTCATGAATTCCTTTGAATCTCTGAACCCTGTTAGTTGAAGACATTGATGTTCTCCTTGTCTGTGCTCGATACCATAGAAAATTGTACAACCTTATTGAATTTGCCTGGCTTTGTACTAATAATTTCGTGACATTATACCTGCTCTGGATTTGTTTGAGGTAGTTAGGTTGTTTAATGTACTGAGGAGAGTATTTTCGAGAGAGGCAAAATCAGTACACAGCCAAAAGGGTGGTGGCTCGATTTTACTGCGTGCATTTCAAGTAGTAGGCACAATTACTCAGATTTGTTAGATAGGGGACTCTATTTTAAATGTTTGTTCGGGTAAGTTGCTTAGATACTATGTATTTGCTGAACAAGGCCTCTGGGTTTACTTTGTGCTTATTTGAGTTCGTATAACTCGTAAGGCACTATCTTTCATTAGCAATTTGATTGCTGTAATTTATAATTATTGTTAAATTTGTAATTTCTTGAAGCTCAAATTCAATCACGCCAAACAGTAATATATTTGAATTGTTGATTGTATTAGGGCTGGGCATGTTTGGGTTCGGTTTGTTTCCGATTTTTTGGGTATTTGATAAGTGGAGTTCAAAATTAATTATGGAATTGTTCGGGTTTGGTTCATTTGGTTTGGTTTTCGGGTTTTGTACAACAAACGCTACATTAATTTGACTATGCTATGTTTAATTTTAGTTCTTACAAAATGACTTAATCCATTTTTGTGATGTTTTTTGTGTCTTTTTTGTTGAGTTATTCATAGACTTGACTCTTAAAATGATAAGAAGATAACGAATTCACAATAATAGAATGGTAGAAACGGCACTACAGTTGAACAATAGATTTGGGCCAAATTTAGGCCAATTTGAATAAGTTGAGTTTGGTTGGAAATTAAAAACAGTAAAATTATATTTTTGGGTTTGTGTTAAATTAATTAGTTTACAAATTTATTTAGAATAAATCAATAAAATAATGTGACTTATTTAAGATAAAAAAAATAAGGGAGATTCGAACTTTATTTGGTTCTTGATCTAGAATTGAGAAATGAATCAAACCCCGTCGATTTTTAATTTAGATATCCGTTTGTGTATTTAACTTAAGAAGAACTGTTCGATTCGGTTCAGTTTGAGAGATTTGTCCAACCCTAAATTGTATAACGTGCCTATGTTTGGGAAACATTTGAAGTAAATTAAAATTTATTTTTATTATTAAGTTAAAGTGAAATTTTCATTTAAATCACATTTAAAATTACTACTTTTTAATATCCACTTATTTTGTGATTTTTACTATTCCTCGTCAAAGTTGTTATTAATAATTTTTCGAATATAGACTATATGGTCTAATGGTTGTTTTCTTGGGAATCAATGCAAGATGATAACATTTGACTTTCTTCTATTGGTTGATAAATTAATGACAAAAACGACTGTCTTTTCGGAATAAATTATTTTTTTGTAGCATCGGACCAGGTTTAAAACTAGGTTCCAATTTAGTTTTAATGATTTTGGTTCTGTTTACAGAAGAATTGAAATTTATGATTTGGTTTTAATCCATGAGATGATCGAATCGATCCACCTGATCTTCACCCCAATCATTGGAGCATTTTTATGTTTTGCATAACAAAATTCTTTTAGAAAAGTAATTAGTTCACAAAATATGCATGTACACACATTTTATTTAGCCCTTGTTTGTTCGCATTCTTTCAAAAAAAAAAAAAAGAAAAAAAAAACTACATAATTTTCGATTACACATTCACATAATAAAATACTTTACACACTCAAATATTTTTTTTTCATATCTTTTAATTACGCATTATTCAAAAATCCACTATTCGAAACAATGTTTTTCAAAAAAAGATCACCAAAAAAGGGTTTAATTCCCACAATCGAGAAAATTTTTAGAGGTTTAGTTTTACATATTTCAAATTTAAGAGAGAAGATTTAAAATTTAAAATTTTAGATTTTTTAAGGTTTAAAATATCAAATCTCAAATTTTTTTAAATTTTATTTTTAAATTAATTAATTAAACATATATTGTTATCAATTAAATATATTAAGGTCACAATTCCTTATAAGTTGACCACAAATTCTTTATAATTGGTCACAAATCACAAATTTTACATATCACAAATTATTTTACGACCACAATTCAAAATTTTTATAGATCATAATTTATTCATCGGTCACAAATAAAAAATTGAAATGTCAAAAATTATTTCACGGTTATAATTCAGAAATTTTATGTCACAATTTGTTCATCGGTTACAAATAAGAAATTTTATAAGTCATAAATTATTTTACGATTACAAATCAGAAAGTTTATAGGTCGTAAAATATTTTACGATCACAATTCAGAAATTCTATAAGTCATAACTTATTCATCGAACACAAATAAAAAAAATTGAAACGTCACAACTTATTCATCAATCACAAACCACAAACATTATAAGTCACAAATTAATAGACAGTCACAAATTGTCAAATTATCGATCACAAGTTAACAGTTTTTTAAATCATAAATTATTTTTTGTTTACAATTTATATTTTCATTAGTCATGTATTGTTTATGTGTTACAAATTAATGAATTTAATGGTCACAAACGACCAAATAATTTCTGACCACCACCAATATTTACGACACCACCTCACCACTGCCTCAGCAGCATCGTCATCGTTGTCGTCGCCACCACCACCATCACCACCTCTCAACCAAAACATACCACAAATTTGTTTCGCTTGTAGATCTCACATACCACTACTACCACACGGACAATTTGAGCATACTGCCACTGCACCCAACTGCCGATCAATACCATTGCACATAGCACCCCAACCACACAATCGCACCCAATCAAAATACTCTAGTACCCAAAACCCCACTACAGCCCATACCCAACCTACCTCATTAGCTGACCCAAATTCAACATTGTTTCTTCTTCCTCAAAACCGCACAACAACCACCATCGTCGCTACCACAATCCTTAGTCGTGAACCACCACTGCTTTCCATGACAGGTAGCATCGTCGGCACCACCACTCCCTTCAAAACACAACATAGTCTTCTTCATTTCTCGCCACAACCCTCGCCACAACCAACACCATTGAGTCGCCACACCATATGGTGCTTCGCAAATCGTTGCAGGGACGAAGCCGTCGCAGCGACTGTGTTGTCGACGACGGTGCGCGATCTCGAGCAGCGTTGCTTTGACGTCTTCTCATTTGGCGGTGATGGTAAGGTAAGAGTAAAGAGAGTGGGACAGAGAGAGTAGGGAAAATAGGCGAGTGAGGTGGAGTAGAGAGAGAAAGAGAGAGGGATAGAGGGATGAGATAAAATGAAGAATATGAAATAATTAGGGTTTTGGTGTGTATGGTTGAGTAGAATGAATATGTATATTTAATTTTATAATATAATTATTAATATTTTAAAATTTTAATTATCATTTGATTTTTGAAATAAAAACTTTTAAATTTGAATTTTAAAATTGAAAGTTTAAAATTCTGATATAATGTAATTTCCACTTACAATAATGCTGGTTGTACCGAAATTTGTCAATTTGCAGCCAGACATCTTCTGAATTAACCATATATGAGATTTCAACTTGACGTTGGGCCCACTCGAAGGCCCTGGCCCCACCCGAGCAATATTCCAGTGGTATTATTCGAGCTGCCTCTTTGTCGTGTCCTATTCGGTGGCCTCTTCTCCTTGCAAACGAACAAATTCAACACTCTTGTGGGATTAATTAATATACCTAACCATTCTCATTTTTTCCATGTTTTGGTAACAGCTGCTTTCAAATTTAGACCAAAGATGGGACTTGTTCTAAGTTCACATTCATCATAATGCTGTCATTTCAATTTATGGAAAATAAAATTTTTTTTTTTTTGAAGAATTTTTTATTAAAGAGTAGGAAAATTGAGTTATTTCTTTTTGTCAAGAGGTCCGAGATTAAAGTGGCGCATACGTTGGCTCGACACGCTCAAAGTGTGGAAGATCTATTATGGGCAGAGGAGCCTCTTATTGTTTAATCAGAATGCATCTTACTAAAGGTCTGAATAATTAAATCTGCAATCAGTTGTTAGAATCAATATGTATTCAAATTGTTTATTTGAAAAAATTGTAAACCCTTCTTATTGGATGATCGTGATACTTTTGTTTGAGTTTACATGCAAAATTATTTTATTAAAAGAATGTATAGTTAAAAATGAATTTTAAAAAATAAGGACCGA
The DNA here is from genome assembly GCA_019097785.1 of Fraxinus excelsior. Classification (NCBI taxonomy): domain Eukaryota; kingdom Viridiplantae; phylum Streptophyta; class Magnoliopsida; order Lamiales; family Oleaceae; genus Fraxinus; species Fraxinus excelsior. Next base: position 1,959,299 of record CM032644.1, read on the forward strand.
TATGTTTCATCTTCCATTATGCATAATATGTAGATGTGACAGCAAATTAATAATTATAAACCTAATCAAATCTTTTGGTCAAGTTGAGAAAGAAATGAGAATATATTTCCAACGATTTTGGTCTCCTGCGCGTTGCGCGCAGGCTGACACACAAAGCCTTTTTAATTTTTTTTTTTTTTTTGTTTCACTTTTTTTTGTCTCAATTTTGCGAGATTATTACGGTAAGTCAAACGAAGTCGAAATATTACATTCTTAATATCATTTTAAAGTGCTCACAATCTAGTTTTTCCCCTCACTAACGGTGTATGAAACGGCCAACCGTAGCAAAAGTTATCACTCGTCGAAGTAGGCCGTTCCAAAATATATAAACGATTTTTCTTATTTTTGTCTCAATTTTACGAGATTATTACGGTAGTCAAACGAAGTCGAAATATTGCATTCTTAATACCATTTCAAAGTGCTCACGACCTAGTTTTTCCCCTCACTAACGGCGTGCGAAACGGCCAACTGTAGCAAAAGTTACCATTCGTCGAAGTAGGCCGTTTCAAAATATATAAACGATTTTTCTTATTTTTGTCTCAATTTTGCGGGATTATTACGGTATGTCAAATGAAGTCGAAATATTGCGTTCTTAATACCGTTTCAAAGTGCTCACGACCTACTTTCTCACCTCCAAAAGATAAACTCAAACTAGTCACCAACCGAATAATTTCCTTAATTATCATTGGTGGTGCTTTTAAAAAATAAAAAAAAATATTTAAAAAAATTACCAACAAAAAATTTTAGGATGATAATTATTTTTAAAAAGTTACTGATGGAAATATGGTGATGTTATGAGTATATAACGAAACAATTTCGGTTTTTCATTATCTCTCACATTTTCCGTTGTATTAATTTTAAAGTTGGGGATAATTCTTTCTTTCTCTACATATTTAAGAGCGACGTTGAAAGGAAATTTTGTTGGAGACAATGACCACTGACTTATAAAAAATTGAGAATAATAATGTTAAAAAATAAAAGTCGAAAGTAAAAGCGTAGAATAAGATAAAGGTTAGGGACGACAATCACTTGCTTTTAATTTAGTTAAGTAGGAATCATTTGCCACAACTAATCGAAGAATGGATTCGTGACTTGAGAATGGGTTCTCTAAGCTGGCGGGGGAATATGCGAATTTAAAAGGAATTAAAGGCAACGGACAAGAACCTCAAGAAAATGACGTATACTTTAAGGATGCTGATTTGAACAAGTTTTGTCATGTTCAAATAAGTAAAATAAAAATAAATTATTTTAATTAAATTACAAATATTAAAACTAAAATCTACCCCACAAAGCGGAAAAGAAAAAAAAAAACGAAAAAGGAAAAATGGCAAAGGGACAAACTTTTTGTGTGTAAGACAGCTAAGGTATTGCACGTTTGGCATGGGACACTCGTGCTAGAGATTTAGGGTTTGTTTGGAAGAAATTTTATAAAATTATTTTTAATTATACATTTTATAGGATTCATAAGTCGTTTCCTACTTTTCAACTGCACATTTTTCAAAAAAATAATTTTCATATGAAAAAAATCTCAAACGCTAAAGCTCCACTTGCCCCGCAATCGGCATGAAGTCTCAAAAATAATTTTCTGAAATATAAATAAAAGTTGTAATAAATTTGTATTCATTTTGGTTTTTAACGAATAAAGAGTACACTTTCTATTTTCTTACGTTTATGAAATGTTCAAATTTAAGAAACAACATATATTTAGGAAAGAAGTCGAATGCATGTCAAGTTACATGCCCGTCAAGGAAAGAAAATGTAAGCGCGTTCTAATATTAGATTGTTTCGTCAAAAAGGAAAGTATTTTTGTTGCATTATTTTTAAGTTTCAACAATTCTCCATTTGATCTAAACCGCCGTCATATTACTTACATACTTAAAGAATGATGTTATTTATAGACAATAATTGTAGTAGTCATCATATATAACAGTTTGTTTTTTGAGGCATCGTCCGATAATTCTGTTACCTCGAATAACAAATTAATGTTTCAAATAACAAGCTGTCACAAATATAATTACCGTAGTTTGACCGTGAATAACATTATTCATATTTAAAAGAGAAACATTCTCTTTTGAACGGTGAAGAAGAAAGAAAAAGATAAAAATGGATATTGTTAAACATACAATGTAATATACTCCTAGATTTTTTTTTTTTAAATATCAATAAATGCTAAATCCAAAACACCATAGTTCTTCCGTATAAACCCTAATTAGTGCACTCTCAATTGAAAAATTACTAAAATTGAGGGTTGAATTGAAAATGGTGACTTGCCTTGCAATTTTACTCACAAACATTTTACATGTGCATGGTCTCATGCTTAACATTTTTTTTAATCACAACTTAGTTGGCTCGGTTCATCCGTGTCACATGGAAAAGAAAGATTAATGTAACGTTCAGAGATGATCATCATCAATATATCATGAATAAAGATGAAAAAAAAAGTATGGAGTGTGTTTCAAGTTCACGGAAACTATGTAAGGAAATGTTTGTAATGAATTCTCGGTCTTGTTATTGAGCGATTTTGAATTTACTCAATAAATCCATAATTTTCCTTGACGATTTCGATTTACCATTAACATGTTGCTTATTTATCATTCTATCGAGATGTCTTGTGTAAATAGTTGCATTGAAAGAAGTAACCACATCTTACTTTATATTTTTTATTTTAATTTTTAATCACCCCAACTTCTCTATAATGAATAAATAAAATAAAAATCATTTTTTTTTATTATTAACAGCAATATGTGCAATTCACATGTCTACCGTGCCAACTTCACCTTTTATAACATCTCATTTATTTAAAAATATCTCGTTTTGAATTGTATTGAGAAAATATATAAATAATTTTAAAACTCAAAAATTGCAAAACTACACAAAAATTACATTGTTGGATTTTTTTTTTATTAACTTATATCAATAAACGATAAATCCAAAACTATCCCCATTATCAAAAAGCAAAAATCATTTAAAAAGTATTGTTCTTCTACCATTTGTAAATGAATATAAAATAAATGGTTCATAGTGAAAAAATTAATAGTTTTAAAACCATGCATCTTAAGGGAAAAAAAAAAAAACATTTCTAATGCAAGGAATTCGAATATAAAATTTTGAATTCATGCACGTCGTAAAAAATAAAAAATTATTTTAAATTCGAGTAATTTCTAATATTAGAATGTCTTGTTTGTTTGAGCACCATTATTTTCTAAGAATGCATTTTAAAATAGAAAATTGATAGAGAATGTGTGATTAAAAAATAAGAAAAAATTCTGAGTTTACGTGTAATATTATTTTATTAAAAATGTCTGATTGAAAAGAAGAAAGAGAAGAATGTATTTTGAAAAAATGAGGATCAAACAAATATGAAATCAGTAAGTTTTTTTTTTTAAAATGTATATATGAATCTCACAATAATATTTCAAATAATTTTATGTTTTTTTATCCCTTTTTCCCTAATAATCATAATATTCCATTTAAAAAAATATATATTTTCCTCCTAATAACAAAGAAGAAAGAAATAATTAATTATTTTTAAAAATAACAAACATAATAATCAAATTCGCAGCCCCACCTACCTTATATTTACTTCATGAGTCCACTTTTTTCCACATCCCACCACCTCGTATCTTGTCTCTACCTCAAGCTTTCCGAATCTCTACCCATCCACCACCATCGCCGCCATCACTGCCACCAATGGGGAAAGGCGGAGCACTCTCTGACGTGGTCGTGAAAAAAATCATCCTTTCCTACACTTACGTAGCCATATGGATCTTCCTCTCCTTCACAGTGATAGTCTACAACAAGTATATCTTAGATCGAAAGCTCTACAACTGGCCTTTCCCCATCTCCCTCACCATGATTCACATGGCCTTTTGCTCTTCCTTGGCCATTATTGCCGTCCGAGTTTTCAAACTCGTCGAACCCGCCGCCCTCTCGCGGCGCGTGTACCTCACATCCGTCGTACCCATCGGCGCCCTTTACTCCCTCTCCCTCTGGCTTTCCAACTCTGCATACATCTACCTCTCCGTCTCCTTTATCCAGATGCTCAAAGCTCTGATGCCCGTTGCGGTGTACTCAATAGGCATCCTCTTCAAAAAGGATAGCTACAAGAGCAACACCATGTTAAACATGCTCGCAATTTCAATCGGCGTCGCAATTGCTGCCTATGGAGAAGCTCAGTACGATTCCTGGGGTGTTTTTCTCCAATTGGGCGCGGTTGTTTTCGAGGCCACAAGATTGGTCATGATTCAGATTCTATTGACTTCCAAGGGTATTAATCTAAACCCCATTACTTCACTATACTACGTTGCACCCAGTTGCTTTGTCTTTCTCTCCATTCCATGGATTCTCGTTGAGTACCCAATACTGAAACAGAATTCGGGTTTTCATTTCGACTTCGTAATTTTCGGAACAAATTCCATTTGCGCTTTCGCTTTGAACTTGGCCGTGTTCTTGCTTGTTGGAAAAACTTCTGCTTTGACCATGAATGTAGCCGGTGTGGTGAAGGATTGGCTGCTTATCGCTTTTTCATGGTCTGTGATTAAGGATACAGTGACTCCGGTGAACTTAATAGGGTACGGGTCGGCATTTTTGGGTGTTGCATACTACAATCATTTGAAATTGCAGGCGTTGAAGGCCAAGGAGGCGCAGAAGAAGGCACAGTCAGCCGATGAGGAGGCGGGGAAGTTGCTGGAGGAAAGAGAAGAGGATGGAAATGGAAATGGGAGAAAGGGAGATTCACAGGCCTAAATTGAAAACTTACTGGTATTTGCTATTTGAGATCCACACTCACAATTATGTTGTACTTTTATAGAGTAAAAATCTGTACTTTTTCCAAATTTTTGCTGCTTCACTGGTTAAAGATTTTTCTTCTCTCTTTTTCTTTTTGTCTTGTTTTTATATGAACCTATTTGGCTTATATGAATGATTGCAATCTTTATATCTTTCTGTCTGTCTATCTAAGGTATTGAGATTGATTTGGTATAGCAAGTTAAATGAGGGTGGGAGGGAGGAGTATTAAATTTAACATCTTTAGTTGCATTGCATTATACCTGATCGACTGGAGCATAGCGACACGTAAAGATTCATTTAGACCTCAAATTTAGTGGCATGTGGTGTGATTAGAGTTTCTGTAGTGAGAGTCCAAAAGGGTTAGTTGCTGCCAAATACTGATGGTCTCTGTAGATCAAAAATAGTATGATCTGCAGTGGTTGCTTAGCAATGAACTGGACGGAATCATACAAGAGGATTCATGTAGTATTGGGGGGGAAAACAGATTAGTTTCTTGTTGTGATGTGATGCCTTTTTGACTGATACTAGAAGTTGAACTTGTGTTCAGTTTGTGTACTTCAGGGAAATGAATTTTGGCCATTGAAGGTTAGTTTAAGAGATTGAAGTTAAAGCTTTCGTTTCAAAAGACGAAAGTGCAGTGGAAGCACGCTTTATAGTCTGATGTCATATGTGCTTGTTTGTTGCTAAAAGAAAGGCATGGCGTGAGGGAGAAGGCGAGAGGTGGGAGTATGCTTCTGTCCATAGAGCTCTCTCCCTTGTTCGACTCGTCCATCCTACTTTACCAACTTCTGTCGATTGAAGCTCTCTCCATTGTTCGGCTCCCACTTCACGAATTGTACAAGAAAACCAATATTTGTTTGTGGGTAGGAGCTTGTTATTTATAACTGAATTCATTATTGAGGCCGTCAATGGCGTTTTTCTGATATAATTCTACATTTTCCACCAAACTTTTTCTGGTTCGCTCCTCCATGTTCCACGTCCTACGGCATAATGTCAAATTTGTATTATCGTTGCAAACTCGTTTTTTTTTTTTTTTTTCCCAGTATAAAAATCATACTTGGCTTGCATAAAAATCATATGTTTAGTAGATTTTGATAAAAGTTAATAGAATTTATGGTCGAAAAGTTGTGGTCGTGAAGTTAAAATTAATTGATTACTTTGATTTAAATTTTGTAAATCTAACTTTTTAGTTGAATATATTTGGTTAAAATTACGAGGGTAAAGTTACCTTTCAACCTTCAAAACATGACCCCAAATGTGCTCTTTTCTTTTCCTATTTTGCCCAGGTTTTTTTAATTTCTCATAATTGTTTTCAACGAGATCTACAATTTTTCTTTACTTTTTATTTATATATTCTTCAAAAAATTATTTTTCACCTGAAAATATCAATGCGGAACAAACTATGAGCCCCCATTTTAATAAATTTATTTAGGTTAAAAATAAAGTTTGATTCGATTAGATTTTAAAATTTTTTTTTTAGATCATGAGTTGGTAGATTTTATAAAATATGTGATTAAAAAGTGGATAAAAGTTATCGATTCAATAAATGTGATTAAAATTGAAGTTTGATCACGTAAAATTTGAAAAACTTTACCAAACAAAGAGCTCAATGTTCGGTATGCATAAACTAATAAATTAAAGTTTCCATGGGATGGGAGCAGGATTTTTCTATAAATAATTTTCTACATAAAAAAAATATTAATAATCTTGTAATTTTCTGCAATTGTTCTTGATTTACCAGGAATTTTACATACATGCCTTCCCATCATTTCCTTTCAACGCCCTCAATTGGCTGTTTCATCTAAATTGTTCCAGTTGAGGCGATTTTTTTTAAAAAAGATTTTCAAGATCAGCGTTTCAGGTGTTCGATAAATTTCCTAACCGAGCTATTCTGTCTTCAATGTGCTGGACTCTGCATTCTCCATTATCTTGCTTTCATTTTTTTTTTTCTTTTTCAAACAGCCGGCAATGGATAATCTATCAAGTGCGAGTGGATAATTGGTGTTGATGCATTTTTATACTATAAACAGCTCCATGCCCAACATCTACATCAACCTTTCAAAACCCTTAAACAAAATAGCCAACAAACAATTACTTCTCCCTCACAATGGATCAAAACCCATCTCAACCACCACTGTCCCAGTCCCCACGCACAAGCAAATAGCCCATCTCATTTTAGATCAAAAATCTGCAAGCCAAGTTCTCGAGACCTTCAGATGGGCATCCAGGCTCACCAATTTCACTCACAATCTATCCACCTACAGAGTCTTGATCCACAAGCTTTGCACTTTCCGGAAATTCGAGATTGTCAAACAAGTGCTTGACGAAATGCCGAACTCAATTGGTTTGCCTCCGGATGATGACATTTTCGTCACCATAGTGCGCAGTCTTGGGAGGGTTAAAATGACCCGGGAAGTGATCGGCGTACTTGACTTGGTTTCCATGTTTGGAAAGGGCCCTCCATCTTTGAAACTGTTCAATTCAATTCTTGACATTCTCGTCAAGGAAGATATTGACGTTGCAAGAGAGTTCTACAGGGTGAAAATGATGCGGAGTGGGGTTCAGGGTGATGATTACACTTATGGAATTTTGATGAAAGGGCTTTGCTTGACAAATAGAATTGGCGATGGGTTTAAGCTTCTGCAACTAATGAAGACTCGTGGCATGAAGCCAAATGTCGTTGTCTATAACACGTTGATCAATGCTCTTTGCAAGAATGGCAAGGTTGGGAGAGCTAGGAGCTTAATGAGTGAAATGAAGGAATTTAATGACGTGACTTTCAATATTTTGATATCATCATATAGTAACGAGAATAATATTGTGCAGGCTCTTACTATGATCCAGAAGTGCTTTAGTAATGGGTTTGTGCCGGATGTTGTTCCTCTGACTAAGGTGATTGACATTCTATGCAACGCAGGGCGGGTTTCCGAGGCAGTTGAGATTGTAGAGAGAGTGGAGGAGAAAGGAGGGACGATTGATGTTGTGACTTATAATACTCTGATCAATGGTTTTGTCAGAATAGGGAAAGTTAGAGTGGGGTGTCGTTTTCTTAAGGAAATGGAGATAAAAGGATGTCTGCCGAACACTGAGACATACAATGCCTTGATCTCTGGTTTCTGTGAATCCGGGATGTTGGATTCAGCTCTTGAAATGTTTCACGAAATGAAAAGAGTCGGCATAATTTGGAACTTTGTCACCTACGATACATTAATTTATGGTTTGTGTTCTGGTGGAAGGATGCAAGATGCGTTTAAGATCTTGGAATTGATGGGAGAGAGTGGAGGAGGTTCTATCAGTCGCCTCAGGCCTTATAATAGCATTATATATGGTTTATACAAAGAAAACCGTTTGGATGAAGCACTAGATTTTCTAAAAGACATGAGAAATTTGTTTCCTAAGGCTGTGGATAGGAGTTTGAGGATACTTGATTTCTGTCAAGATGGTAGTATAAGGGAAGCAAAGAATGTCTTTGATAAGATGATTGAAGAATATAGTTTTCCAAGTGCTCTAATTTATGCAAGTTTAGTTCAAGGATTTTGCCAAAACGGATGTATGAAGGAAGCTGTCGAGCTAGTGAATGGGATGATGAGTGTCAGTTATTTTCCTGTTTCATTGACTTTTAATGCCTTAATCGGTGGGTTCTGCAGGCAGGGAAACATTGGGAGCGCTTTGAAGTTCATGGAGGACGTGATGGAGAGAGGATGTTTGCCTGATTCTGAAAGCTATGGTATTTTGCTCAATGCGTTATGTAGTGAAGGGAACGTTCAAAAAGCTTCGATGTTGTTTCTGCAAATGGTCGAAAATGGTATTCTTCCCGACTGTCATTCATGGAATGCATTGGTTCTCAGTCTTTGTAAGGGATCTGAATGGATAGAACGCAAGAATATTTTCCATGTGCATAAACTATTGCAGTGCCTTATAGAAACCTGAGTTTTTATTATAAAACATAGTTGTAGCTTATCTTTGTTACAAACCTGAAGTTAAATATATAAACCTTTTTTATTTTATCTTTTCAAAGCTCAATTGAAAATACACACAAGAACTTGTAAAATCTTCTTATATAAATAAAACTTTTCGGTAGGCAGGTTTTCATAACTTAGGCTTCTCTTCATGTTCATTTGGGTCGCCGCCGCTGGCAAATCCATTTCTAACTGATTCCAGCAACAGCGGCTTCGTGGTCGGAGCTGATAAACTGCGCATATAAACTGGTGGTGCTTCCGCCATTCCACCACCACCACCAGTACTCTGGCAATGCCTTAGCTCTGCCTTTATCACTTGATTCAGTTTCTCAGCTATTTTTTCATTCCAAACTGAACCTGATGAGCCTTGCCTTCTGAATGATTTTGAAGATCTCTGCAAAGAAGCCATAAATGGAAATTGTTACTGGATTTTGATGTGAAAATATGCATGGTTTTTTGGACTTTTATATGTTGAGGGAAAGAGAAAATTGTGAAATGAAGAATAAGCAAAAAGGCCATAATATTGGATCTGTATGTGTGGTGGTTGATTTTTTGTAAAAACTTGCTCGTCTTTTGTAACTTGTATTGGTTGGGCTCTGTATGTATAATAGAGAGATGCTGTACAGATTGATGATGTAGATTCTATTAATTGATTTTTTTCCCCCCTCCTCCATGTCATCAATGTGGACACATTGATATACGAAAGTTACAAGTATGGTTGAACGAACCGTCTTACATCTTTAGCGATTTAGTTTTGTGCATGTATAGATTTAAATCGCTTTATTTGTTATCCACATTCAAAAGTTACAAGTCAGTGTCAGTCAGTCGTGATCGAACTCTTGTCATACTATTTATTTTGTGAGACAACTAATTTGAGTGCGACAACTCAATCAATGAAAAGAAACCTCAAAAAATGGGGAAAAAGGGTGGAATGTGAGGAAGCTTCGATTTAACAAGCTAAACCTTGAACAAGAAAGGTGGCAAAGAACCATTGAATGCTTTGAATCCACCACTGAAGAAGGTGAAGACTAGCCGAGAGACCAATTCCTAACCCGAGATTTCATATTCTCGCCCAAGCTGGGCTGAGTGAGAGTTACCGGACGTTAAACAAAGAAAAAAATTAGTTAAAATTTTAAATTTTGTATTATTACTATTATTATTATCATCACATTTAAAGAGAAAGTAACATACAGAACCTAAAATTAAGCTGAATATCTTAATCTATCCTTAAATATCCCTCAAATTTCCAATTTTGAGCGTGCTAATTATTTTTGAGCATTGTGCTAAATGTAATTCGACGACATGACTATGATTTATTGATTTTTCAATATATTTATTACATTGGATTAAACAAAATCAAATTGAATTAAAGAAATACGACACCATGCCATAAACAGGCTTGTCTAATCCAACATGCCGTGATAATTTTATAACTATACTTCAATTCTTGGTCATAGCTCAAAATATGGTGTTTTATTTATCTCAATAAATGTCTCCTGCTTTACATGACACAACTTGCAATTTTTAAATCAGCTCTCTTATTTATGCAATTTAAACCAATATTCATGAAACTATTTTGTAAATTGTAACTCATCTCGTCAATGATTGGCCTTGAAAATCTCAATTTCTTGTTTCCAGCAGCTTAAAATTTGAAAAAACAAGATCTTTCTGAATATAAGACAACCGAAGGCATAAAACTATACCACATACTATCATTACGCATAAGACAAGATGAGAGCATAATAGGCCTTGTTCATGAACTACAATATGTTCTCTTTCAAAGAAAAAAAACCATTATATGAAATGATAATTCACAGGAATGTAATACTTGAAAGGAAATGCACACAAACACACAATATTGTTGTAAAATCAAACCAGCTTATCATTGCGGAGATAAATTAACATATAGGATGAATGGAAAACCAAAATAACCAGTTTTGGTAAGCAATATAAAGGGCCTCTGAGGCAAAACTAAGGTTAATATAACCTGGTTGGTGTCTAAAAGGAAATTGAGAAATTTGAATATCATGAAAAACCAGGTGTAGTTTGAATTTGGTTTTATCTACAAACTAAAGCCGATTACAAATTACAAGGGAGAGAAAACAGAATATTTTAACTGGTAAAGACAGTTTCAGGAGCAGAACGTTGATAAGGAACGCGAGAGTCAGGAACCCCATCTTCAGCCCGTCTATCTTCAAACCATTTTACAACTTTTTTCCGAGGTAGATTTGTCACGTGCACAATGCTGCTAATCATGGCATTCTGCGTTGAATCCATAGTGAAAATTACATAAGCTTAATGTTGAAGATTAAAGTTACATAATAAAACAAATGTGTCACTCATCCTCTAACATCTCATGTAAAGATAATCAGATCCAAAAATAAAATTTGATTCCTGAACAAACATAGTAGCAAATTAGTTGAACTGGTTTGTAATTATAAAATTTGAAAAAAAAAATAGCACAACCCCAAATCTTGTGTAGTTGTTCATCATAAATTCATAATTATTTTCTTTACCAATATTTTCAGATTTTTTTGGTGAAGTCGTGGGTAGGATCTAGGGACTGGCATGCTGCGAGGAGATGAAAAGGCAACCAGGACCGAACAAGGGAAGGAGTTTTCATTGCTATCTCCTTTCAATTTTCTGTTTTCATAACTAAGAAACTTAAGGAGTACATTTTTCAATTAGAACATCCGTCTTTCTTTTATACCTACAGATAAGGGTATGATGGTAAACTGGAGCTTGATGAGGAGGAAAAAATGACATTTTTTTTGTTTATCAATGGAATTTCTAGCTGAAGTTAATGGCAATGACTAATATTATTAAAACTTCATGTAAAATATTGCAATTTGGCACAAACCAAAAGGGCAAATATGAAAATTATATATGTATTGTGTGGCTGTGTGTATGACATAAATGAAGAATTATTCTATGAGTTCTATACATTGAACTAAAACCATTTACTAACAGAAGATGTTAATGATTTGCTACTGGCACTTATTACTTCATATTTATTTTTCTTATTAATTACTACAGATATTTTGATGCCATTCTTGGGTGTCAGACTGTCAGCCCAGAATTGATCTGGATAGAAGTTAAACAGCAGCTCTCAGAGCTGCTTTGTGGGATAAAGATGCTTTAGGAGAGATGGGATTAGCAATAGAGTTTATTTTAAACTGTTTTATTAGTTTTGATAAACTAGTATTTTGTTGATGAGTTTGGATTATATTAGTGTTTAATATTTTGAAAAGACTGTAGTTTACTAGAAATCCCCTCGAGTGTTATAAGGCAATGATAGGGGGAGTTTAACCATAAGTTCGATTACATCACGTTTAGTTTGAGCTAGTTTAGATTCCTGCTATATAAATGGGAAACTAAGGGGGCTGTATTGATAGATCGTTTGAAATCTTCTCCCCGATTTCTCTTTTTCCTTCTTTTGGTCTCTCATCTCTCATTCTCTTTCTCCATTGAGTTCTGTATCAATTTGGTATTGGAGCATGATGTTTCCTCTTGACTAAGTTCTAGCCAAAGAACTTTTCTTATATTGAGTAATACACAGTTATTATTAATTCGAAAGTCAGAATTTTTATTTTATTTTTTTGTACGCAGGATATTTCAATTCTATAACAACAAAGACAATCTATTAATCAGTAAGGTCACCTATTAAAGACCCACAAAAGCAGCCTAGTACAAAAGAAAGGCACCGGAGGTTGAATTGCATTTAAGATAAGAGTTAGCCAGGACTATATTCTATATAGCTAACTCAGGGAATGGCCAAACACAAGAAATCACTGGCAGTTGCTGCATATGTTTTGAATATAAATTAATTCTCTTAGCTCCAATAAATGAAGGTGACTTGAAGTGCATTGGCTATGTCATAGCCAAGATGTCATTGCAAGCACGCAATTAATGCTATAGCCTTTGCTTCATCAAATACAACAGCCGATAAAACTTTGTTGTGTTAAGTCATTCCCTCAGTTAACTTTTTCATCATAGTCCTGGATAACACTTCAACAAATTTCAACCTCCTGTGCTTTTCAATTTATTTTTTTTTATTTTTTTTCAATTTTAGTATGGTGAACACTACGAGAATCATTCTTTCATGAGAATCTGATGAGAGAAAACAGTAGTCTACAATACCAATTGAAGCACAACTTGATACAAAAAGAGCAGAAAGGAGAAGAAATAGAGGAGAGATAGAAAGAGGAAGAAGAGCAAGAAGAAAATTTGGGGACAGTTTCAATATATCAGCAATTCAATAATCACAACACATTGAAATCCTATGCCCTCTTTTAAAAAGCAAGAGTCTAAATTCACGGGGACATTTAGACCCTGTTTGAGACCCCTTTTTTAAAACTTATTTCTCTCTTAACCCCACATTCTCCTAAAAAATCACTCTTTACAAAAGCTATTCTCAAAAATTTGGGGCTCAAACAGGGGCTTAATAAACTACAAACTTATCAAAATATCTAAACCAATATAATCCAAATAGAAGGTGAGTCCTGATTAACCTACAACCTATCTAATACAAAATTAGAACCAGGTGAGTCCTGATTAACTCATAATCACGATAGTCCGAGCAACCGTCAACTTACACATTCTCCATTTCTATTGTATACAACTATTCTATCATAATAACCTAGTGAATTTTTATAAGATAATAGACGACGTTGAACCCTAGAAATGGTCCCCCCCACCCAACCACCAAACCCTACCCACCACCCAACCCTACCACCGCCGCCGACTACCGGACCCCACCTAGACAACCCAACCCCACCGGCCTCACGCCACAGATCCTCAGCCAAACAGCCGAATACCCCTCTGCCAAGACTTGTGGGCCTACAACCGGAGATCCGATTCATGGCGCAGACAACGGCGAGCCACCGGCGACCTGTTGCGACGTCATTAGGGAAGAGATCGTCGAAATCGCGGGCTCAGAGAAGGAGGAACTGAAGTTGGCTCCTGCGACCAACTTCCCGATCCGGCCAATTCCGGCCTTCTCCCTACCACACGCGCCCCACCGACGGCCTCAGCAGGCCATTCCGACGCCGGTGGAGGGGTCTGTCCACACGAGCGTCAGTCCGATGGTGCACTTGCCGGCGCGTGAGGGCCACGCGCCACCGTCGGAACAGTTGAAAAGTTAGAATTTTCAGCAGAATGTGCTCGGATCAGTTAGAAGGCCTGGGATGTTGTCAGATGTGCCATTCATGCATAATCAAAGAAAAAATTGGCTGAATGCGAACGGTTTGTTTTTTACTCGGCGTTTTAGAGTGGAGGCAAAAGAGTTTGTGGTGTCCGCTAGTGAATCAGGTACTGTTAGGATAACAGAGTGGGGCTCGAGGTTGTCGACCTCAATTTATATGGGGAGGTTTGGTGCACTTTGGATTGTGAACATGGTCGATAAGTTGAGAGTGGCTAGTAAGCTCGAGGATTTTGTGTCCAAGTTTACCGAGTCTCCACGAGCTTTTCTGGCACAACGTTGTGTAAACAATCGTGGCAGATATTTGACGATAGCTCAATATGGAGATAGACGTCGGACATGAGCTGTGATGATTCCGGAAGGTGTGGATGGAGTAGGCTGGGCAACATTTTTGCGTGTGTTCAAGGATGTAATCGAATCATTTGTTGAGAGGGACAAGTCCACGCGTTGAACGATGGAGAAAAGAAATACACGAGGGTTGACTTATGCAGAAGTGATGACAAACTTACGGACATCGCAAAACGGTGATCAAAGTGGGTTAGTGGGTAAGGACATGATGCACAGGACGAAGGAATGTGACGATCATCTTTCGTTGCCTAAGCCTATGAGGAGACATGCTAAAGGTTCACAGGATGACATATTGAACAGAGTTGAGATAAGAGCCCGTGTCCAGGCGTTGAAGGACGAGTTAGATGATTTAATTAGAATTGTGGGATGTAGATCTGAGGGGAGTCCCAAGATATTCTATTGTCATAAGTGTGGGGATGGAGTGGATGAGCTCCTAGCTAATGACAATCACATGGCGAGCTTAGTTCCGGAGGAGGTATCACCGAGTGGAGTTCACATTAAAAGGGGTAAAGTCCAGCTTCAGACAATCAGAGCTTCCGGAAATGACAATGGGATCGGAGTGGTGGAGTTGGATGTGGATGAGAAATTTTCGGGGTCGGTAGTAAATAGGAAGGAGACAGTTTTTAAGGAACATAATGAGGTATGGGAGGCAACTATGGTAAGGAACACATACAACAGAAGACACGCTAAGTTTATAAAAGAAATAGAGGTGGGGACTGAAAAAACTTTGGTTTTGTAGGTTAAGGGCGGCCAGAAGGGAGGAACCGTCAAGAAGGGTGCCCATAAAGTGGAGACGGAGGGATTCTCGTATGACCCTTTGGAGGGTGGTCATGTAGAGGTAACAACGAAGGTGAGTGTGGTTGAAGCTGAATCCCAACCTTCAAACTGGGTCCTTCAAAAAATGCAGGATTTCAGTAAGTTGGTTGGCGTATCCTGTGACGGATACGAAGGTAAACTAATGCAATTGTTTGAGGAGTTGGAGGCTAGTAGGGGGCAGGAGATGAGTATACAAGGAGGTAAAGCTAGACGGAAGGAGTGTGAGTGATTAGTGGAGGAGGGGTGTTGTTGGGAGGGGATGACGAAATGTTAAATTGACTCCAAAACTTATCTATTGGAATGTGAGGGGGCTCAACGAGGCTGGAAAAATGTTAGGTATTCGAAATTTGTTAAGGAGATGGAGGGCGCTCTCGCAACATGTTGGGTATCAGGCTTTGGGGTCATCGGGGGCATCGGGAGGTATGCTTATCATGTGGGACACCAAAGTGTATGATATGGAGGAGGTTAGTGTAGGGACATACTCGCTCTCGCTTGCGTTGAGGAATATTGAGGATGGTTTCAGGTGGATGTTTATAGGAGTGTATGGCCCTAATTCAGATGAGTAGAGGGGGCTTGTGGGATGAGTTGACTGGTATGATGGCGTGGTGGAATCTCCCAACGTGCATTAGGGATGATTTTAACGTGGTGCGATTTCCTACTGAAAGGTCTAGTGGTGGAAGGCTTACCGGGGCTATGGAGGATTTTTCGGATTTTATTAGAGAGAATATGCTGGTGGATATGCCTATGATTGGGGGAGACTTTACCTGGTCATCTAATCGGGAGCAACCTGTCCTATCTCGTATAGACCGATTCCTGATCAGCGGAGAGTGGGAGGCTAAGTACTCAGATGTTACTCAGAGGAGATTGGGGAGGGTGTACTCTGATCATTTTCCTATATTGTTAGCGGGAAATACTAGGGGGAGTAGAGCAAGACCTTTTAGGTTTGAAAAGATGTGGTTAAAAGTTGAAGGCTTTAGGGAGCAAGTACGGACTTGGTGGGCTTCTTATGACTTTTGGGGGTCCCCCAGTTATGTGTTGGATCATAAGTTGAGGGCTCTAAAAAGGGATTTGAAGAGGTGGAATGAGGAGGTTGTAGGTAATGTGAACTTGCGTAAAGTTCAATGTCTGTTAGACATAGAGGAGCTGGATAAGTTAGAGGAGAGGCAAGGGTTGGAGGGCGAGGAGAAGGAGAGACGTTGAGTTTTAAGGGAAGAACTCGTGAGATTGGTGGAGATGGAGGAGATCGCGTGGCGACAGAAATCCAGGGTCACGTGGTTGAAAGATGGAGATAAATGCACTAAGTTTTTCCATAGGGTTGCCAATTCGAACATGCGGAATAATGTTGTCACAGTGTTGGAGGTGGATGGGGTTATTTTTGAGGATCCATAGGATATTGGGACCCAAATGGTGAACTTTTATCAGTATCTTTATAGGGAGCAGCTTGAGTGGAGGCCAGAGTTGGAAGGATTGGAGTTTTCTACTATTACGGAGGAGGATGCTGGTTGGTTGGAGAGACCATTTGGGGAGGACGAAATTAAGGAGGTCGCGTTTAGTATGAATGATGATAAAGCTCCAAGTCCAAACGGATTCTCGTTCTCATTTTACAAGGCATGTTGGGAGGTGGTGCAACATGATTCATTGATGTTTTCACGTACTTTTTTGAACGTGGCAGGTTTTTGAGATGTTCTAATGCAACATTTATTGTGTTGATTCCTAAGAAACCGAGAGCGACTGATATTAAGGATTTTCGCCCTATTAGCCTGGTTAGTGGGGTGTACAAGATTATTGCAAAAGTTTTGGCAAATAGACTCAAGGAGGTACTTGGGAAAGTGGTGTCCAAGTTTCAGAATGCTTTTGTGAAAGGTCGTCAAATTCTGGATTCTGTACTGATAGCGAATGAATGCATTGACACAAGACTGGGTATAGGGGTCCCAGGGATGTTATGCAAGCTTGATATTGAGAAAGCTTATGATCATGTGAACTAGAAATTCCTTTTGTATATGTTTAGGAGATGTGGATTTGGGGATAAGTGGTGCAGTGGATTCAGTTCTGTATCTCCACCGTTTCATTTTCAGTTTTTGTCAATGGTACCCTCGAGGGTTACTTTCGGAGTAGCAGAGGATTGAGGCAAGGATACCCATTGTCTCCATTACTGTTTGTTATTGTAATGGAGGCCCTTAGTAAGATGCTTGAGAAAGTGAGGCGGGAGAACCTGCTTACGAGATCTACGGTTGGTCAACTGCAAGTGTCCCACTTGTTATTTGCAGACACTCTGATTTTTTGTGATGCAGTGGAGGAGCAAGTCAGGAATTTACACAGGTTGCTCTTATGTTTTGAAGATGTGTTAGGTTTGAAGGTTAATCTTAGAAAATCTGAGGTTATTCCAGTAGGGAAGGTAGCTAATGTGGAGGAACTTTCTCTCATATTGGGTTGCACAGCTACCTATGACATATCTCGGACTCCCCCTAGGGGCGCGATTTAAAAGTACTCATATTTGGAATGCCATTGTGGAGAAGGTGGAAATGAGGTTAGCGGGGTGGAAGCGTATGTATCTCTCAAAGGGTGGCCGTCTGACTCTCATTAAATCTACGCTATCTAACATCTCTACTTATTTTATGTCACTGTTTCCTATTCCTGCAGCAGTGGCTAACAGATTGGAGAGGATTCAAAGGGAATTTCTTTGGGCAGGTTTGGGAGAGGAGATGAAACTTCATTTGGTTAAATGGGGAGTTGTTTGCTCTCCTATGAGGATGGGGGGTCTCGGTTTGAGGAGGCTTACTCTGTTTAATAAAGCACTATTGGGCAAATGGCTGTGGCGGTTTGGTGTGGAGAGGGAGAGTTTCTGGAGAAAAATCACTGGGACGAAGTATGGCGTGATGGAGGGAGGATGGTGTTCGGGCCAGGGTCGAGGGTCCTACGGGGTGAGTCTTTGGAGGTACATTCGACGATGTTGGAATGACTTTAGGAATAGCTTGACTTTTGTGGTGAGAAATGGTACCAATATCAAATTTTGGGATGATTGTTGGTGTGGAGACTTACCGCTAAAGTTGAGGTTTCCTTCCTTGCACCGCATAACTTTGAGGCCTTCTGCTATGGTTAATGAAGTTGTTGCCGGCTACAATGGGAGTTACAGTTGGAATATCACGTTTCAAAGGGGATTGTATGATTGGGAATTGGACGATTATGCGTTGTTTCTAGCGGGTTTGTATGAAATGCAAATTCGGGTAGAAGTGGATGATTGTAGTCGATGGAGGATGGCACAGAATGGTATTTTTTCAGTCCGCTCTTATTTTGGATCTCTCTTGGATCTTGTGGAGAGTTCATTCCCCTGGAGGATGGTGTGACATTGCAAATTATCCCCACGTATGACATTTCTACTGTGGACGGTAGTGAGGGGACAGGCACTAACGATGGATAATCTCCGAAAAAAGGCTTTTATGTTATCGAGTGCTGCTATATGTGTGGGAGAGATGGGGAGACACATGATCACTTGTTCATTCACTGTGACGGAGTCCATTGGCTGTGGAATAGTATTCTGGCTTCTCAGCATATAGATTGAGTGTTACCTAGAAGTATGGAGGACGTGTTGCGGGCATAGAGGAGAAAATTTCGAGACAAGGATAGCAAGCTAGTTTGGAATCTCATCCCGGGATGCATTGTTTGGTGTGTATGGAGGGAAATGAATAACCGATGCTTTAAAGATCAAATATGGGACACATAGCAACTTAGAGAATCATTTTTTCTGACTTTGTATAATTGGTTTAACGCAGCGACTAGCAATCCTATAGAGGGACTGCCTAACTTCATATCTTTTCTTTCTTGTTTAAACTGATAATAAACTCCCTGTGTATTCTTTTTTATTAATGAAATTTCCAGATTATTTATAAAAAAAAATATAACCTAGTGATGCCATCTGCAGACTGCAGCCGGTTTACATTCTATATCCTGATCTATTTGAGGGCACATTAATAAAACTTCTATCAATATATGGATTGAAAATGGAACTAATTTTACTCACAGTTGGGCGCTTTGTACGTCTGTAGACTTGTTCAAGAGTTTCAAGTTGTACTTTCTTCAGTCTCTTTTGAGCAGACCAATTATTCTGCATAACATGAACTGGCAGTTTCGCCTCAGTTTTCAGCTTTGCATCATGTGTTGTGGTCATAGGGATTGTGCCCATGGGAACAGTTGTATCAGTTTTCTCTGCAGGCTCCAAGATTGTTGAAACAGGTTGATCAGGTAAAGCAGCACTCATCATTACAAGATTTGGAGGAGGGTCACGAAGAAATTTAAGAACGACAGCTCTATCAAGACACAGTTCTGCAGCAAGATTTTTTATCTGCATAAAAGAAAGGAACAATTATTAGAGATCTACATAGAGGGATATTCATCAGGAGTATATTACTGTACAAAGATAAAAAGGTCTGCCTTCTATTTGAATATTTTGCTATTCTTTGAAAGTTATCGCCGATAACTTAAGAAAAAACAAATTATATACAGGAAGACGCACGAGCAAAAGATGATTAAAATAAAAAATGGTTATAAAAAATGGTTACATGAAATGTTGCAAACATCAATTTATAGGCAAACTACTAATAAGAATATCAACTTTTGTCCAAAGTGGGATATGCATTTAACTGAGGAAATAATGATTACTTGAAGTTTTTCATAATACACACTTCCAAATGCTTGATTCATCCCATCTGTTCGTGCTTGACATAAAATTTCTATTATGATCTTTGATAGATTCATATATTTTTTTAACAGAGAAGCAGCTTGTGCAAGATGAAGCAGATTAGTTTGGATTCAATCAATACTCGTACCTTTAACAAAGAGCACATCGTAAAAATGTACAAGCCAATATAGGTAATTTTTTTCTTTGTTTCTAGTATGGCGATTAAAACCGGACTGAAAACTAATATGCCTTGATGACCTTAATTTGCATATCAATATCCACATATTCAGAAAGAAACGTCGGAGGGTACAATCATCACAAAAGTAAACATCAGAAATTTGATGACTAAGTAGAAAGTTTCTGCTCCTTGTTTTACTCAGTTTGGAACTATTATTACGTAATTAAAATCATATTGCACATAGAGAAAAATGATGGTTCTCAGTGCTCTGATTTGTACACATGCAAAATATAAAGTTTACAACCAACGAGTAGGTATGCATTTGCAACAATATAACAAGTACTACCTACAGAATATTAGTAAAAAATAACTTACACTAGTCTTACGCCGACCATTTCTCAGAGCATATGCCAATCTCCTAAGTTGCCAATTCTTAAGATTTAAAGGCATTTCCTCTTCTTCATCATCATCGCCGCCTTCACCTTCATTTTCATCATCATCTTCTTCTTCAACTTCATTCTCAGTTTCTCCACCTACAGTAGAAGCAAGCGCCCCTAATAATTCATCATCTGCCAGAGCCTCCGCTAATTCATTCTCGAGCTTCAACATTTCTTCCTCAGTTATATCATTGTCTTCACCATCGTTTACTGATAAATTATCATTTTTCAAGTCTTCTTCAAGCATGTGGAAAAGTGCATCAAAGGCATCTTCATCTATATTATCATCTTCTTCTACCTTTTTGTGAGTCAATTTTTTCTGTGAAAAATCATGTACCGAAAAACCCAATGATTATCTTTACCATCAGACCAACCAATATTCATTATCACTAATTCATTGATATTGAACACTGGTATCTACATATAAGCATTGCTGTAAGTCACAAACACAACCACATGCAGACATTCATGTCCAGAATGGAACTCAAAAAAGGCCACAAAATAAATTAATCCCCTCAGAAAAAAAAATCATTATTTACTTCCATTACATAAGTTAAATGCATATTTCAACCAAATGCATTTGTAACAAAAAAGAAAAATATATTTTTATATATTTCCAGCTCTCAATAAATGTAAAAAATTACAAAGCTAAAATTCTAAAACGCGAAAATCAAAACCCAACTCCCCTTTTATTCTATTTCTTATTTTATTCCCAACTAAAAATAGAATTGATGTTTATTTATTTATTTATTTAATTTTGTGAATACCTTGTTGACTTTCTTGGAAGCAATGGGAGAGGGGGCGGAGGTGTTCCGGCGGGGGCGGGAAAAAGTGAGGAAAGAGGTGCGGTAAGAGGGATGATGTGGCAAGATAGGATTGGTTATAGTGGTTCTGGCACGGCCTAGAAATAGGGTTTCTTTGTGGGAAGTTGTACAGTGGAGTGCAATGGATATACCGAGAGACGTAGAAGTAGAAGCCATTTTCGTCGATAACTATCTCCAAATCAGTGGCATCTTTGACAAATATTGGGTTTATTTCACTTGTGGCCACTGAACTTTGCACTGTGTACCGCAATAGCCACTAAACTTTACTAAATGCTTCATTCAAAACACAAAAACGATTTGACATCCAATTTTTAACTGAAATTCCTAAGCGTTCGTATAGCAAGTCAAAAAAATAGACCAAAGATTGGTCTAGTTTCGCATGTGAGACCATATCTCTATTTTTCGTCTCACTACGAAATCAAAGAGAAGGTAAGTGGTAGTCTGATGTCGACAATGAGGTGGGAGGATTTAGTGGTGATAGCATTGGCACAAGCGAAGAAGATGACACTTTTTTTTTATGGTCGGTAAATAAATTTCCATTGATCAAAATTATATACGTAGTACTCCGGGCATTCCCGGGCAATCAACAATCATATGATGTATACAAGAACTTTGAGTATACCCGAGCAAAAATCAAGAAGCATTGAAAACAAATGAACCAAAGTGATGTACAACGATTAAAGACCCAAAGCTAATGACTCCCATTGAATCAAAACATTCAGATACAAGGCAAACATTACTTTGTATACATGTGTTTTGATTCGTCGGATAACCACTATCAACTCGAGGAGTAAGGTCTTCAAAAATCTTCTTGTTCCTTGCCACCCAAATGTGATAGATGGTAGCGGTGCGCGCAATCCGTTTGGCTTTGATATGCCAAGTTGTGCCCCGATTTTCCTTTTTGTACCACTTCATTGCACTAGATAGAGTAGACATTTGTCTCCTAATTCCCAGCCATACATGGATGCGTCCCAAATTGCTCGGCTGAAAGGGCAACAGAAAAACAGGTAGCCCGTCATCTCCTCTGTGCAATGACATAGGCTGCATGTGGGGTCAATCTGTAAAACAATTTTTTTATTTTTTTTTTGTTGACAATAGATAAATAGTTAGAATATATAGTTGATAATTCATTTTATATTCAAGCATCACCCCTAGCTCATTTGGCTGGAGTTAGCATTTTCATTTTATTTATAGGTCATGGGTTCAAGTCTCCTTCCAACCAATCTATTATGTAATAGTTTTAGTTCTACAATTTTTAGTTTTTACCAAAATTAATTGAAAAGGGAGGGGTTCGAACCGTTGACCTTTCTTAGGAATATTGATATGTTTACCATCATTGTGAATTTGTTACTAAAATCAAACAAAATAATATATGTTAAGTTTTAGTGGTGTTAATGCAATTGTAAAAATTCAAAGTCGTTCTTCCTTTGAATTATAACTTGACTACAATGTCATTTGGTGAATATTGTTAACTCATATAACAAAATTATATTTAGTTTGAATAAAATAATTGTTATATTTAAATTTTAGGTTTTGATTCCCATTTTTTTTCATAATACATTTTTTCTCTCTTCTTTACAATCGTATTTTTAATAAAATAATACTATACGTAATTCAAAACTTCTCCTTATTTTTAAACACATATTCTTCATCAAATCAATATTCTAAAATGCATTTTTTTGCAAAAAAATAGGCATCATATGGGTTCTTAATATTTTATTGCTACCGACGATCAACGACCGCCCCACCGCCCGCCCGTGCTGACTTAAAATCCTAGATTCGCCCCTGTCTGTAAATAATGTAATCTGTCCTTAGTCAACAGCTTTGAAATGGCAGCCAACCACATGATAAAAATGTGTTTTGGAGTCGTACAAACATTCCAAACGCAGCCCGCCTAGATGACTGGAGTACCTTTTGGCCTGAAATATCCATAAGCATCAGCAATTTGGAATTTCCCCTTAGTTACCCAGTTTGCCATTTTGTCAATAGCACCTTCATTAGTGCGCTCGGCCCCAATAATGTAATCTATGATATTCAACAATTTTCTAAAGAGAAGGGAGTCACCCTTCCTGTGCACGTATGTCCAAATGCTGCTCCATGGAGGTATGCATGATGAATCCATTAGATCTATAGAGTATCCTTTTTGCAATGAACATTCCAAAATGTCTTAGCTAAAAGAGCAGAATTCTAGCTTTTAATGTCTCTTAGACCCAGTCCTCCTTCAGCCGTTGGTAAACAAATGTCGCTCCATGCAACTAATGGTTTGTTGGATCTCCAAAGAAAGTTGCAACAAAGTGTGTTGATTTTAGATGTGATTGTTGCCGGTATGGGAAATATAGAAAGCCAGAAACATTTGGTCCCTTTTAACACCACCTTGACTAGCTCCGTTATACCCGCATATGACAAGGAGGCCCTAGACCGTGCTCAAATGTAGGCTGTGCTTTTGTTGATGAGCATATCATAGGAACCGATTTTCAGTTTTGCCGCTGCTAGAGGAATGCCTAAATAGCGAAAAGGTAAGGTTCTCTTGGGTATGCTGCAATCTCGAGTATATCCTCCATATCTTGACCATAGACTCCGTGATGTGAACCTGGGAGCGGGATTAACGTGGAAATCGCGAAATTAATTGAAAATGCCAGGAAAGTCCAAATTCAAGTTGTAGATGATAGAATCATGACCCGATCCTCACGAACCAAGAACCTAAGGTATATTAAACCTTAAACCCGTTGATATGCGGAAACAAGAACCATGATTTGTGAACGCAACAAATGGTGCCTAATCTTTTGATAAATTCTAAGGATTGAACGCCACAAATATTAAATCAATATTTGATAAGTTTTAATATTCATTTAAGAACAAGTAGAGAGAAAAATCCCATTAATTCAAAATCAAAAGTCTTCATTGTACAATGCAATAAGTCTCCTATTTATACTAATGCTAGAAACCCTAATAAAACGTAATTAGGTCATAGAATATTGTCAAAGCTGGAAACAAAATAGAATCCTAGACTAACAAGGAAATATCGCGAAAATAGGAAAATTTCGCCAACTTGTTCGCGGCATGCTTCTGTGCGACTGCAAGCCCAAAAGTACCATGCGTCTACGTGACCTTGTGCAGAATTATCGTGCCATTTTCGGAATGTACTCATGGGCGAAAATTCGACAACCGAACTGAAAGTTATGCTCGTTTTAATCCATGCTGCTCATTTTCTTTCCAAATTTCTTCCAAACCTTGAATCCAACTCGTTTCGGCTCCCGAACCCTTCACGAAACTTGAACATTGGCTTGTCAACTTCTTCAATTTGGACTCTAAAACTCGACCAAGTGATTGCCTATCTCAGATCATATCATCTCCTCTTTCTTCGAAAGGATTCGTCCTCAAATCCGTGCCTTGTGATCGCGCAGAGGATAACCAACCTGCTACAAGTTTAATCATTGCACCACCTGGATCAAATGGAAAGCTATTTTCTTCCTGGTAGAGGATCAATTCATGGCATCCATAAGCTTTGTAGATATGAATGAACTCAATCAACCATAGTTGTTGCGATATGAACTCCCAATATCGATCACACAGATCAAAGTGTGATTGTCCCAATGGCTTCCTTTTGAAAGTTTGTAATGCTCCAAAAGTAATCTCCATTGGTGAGTAACTGTTCTTCCTCCATCTCTCACTCCGCCTAGGTGTTTATAACAATGGCACTGCAAATAGACTCATCTCTCCCATCATATCTCCTTGGTAGTGCAATCCACTGCATATGAACTCTTCCCATGGTAGCTTCTTTACCTCTTCAGGGATCACAAAGTCAACCTTCGATAATACAGTCAAACGGGAGTAGGCAATAAGTTTGCCTTCATAGATCAAGCCTCCACAAACCTGCAAAATAGAAGTAGCAAAATTAGGGAGGGAATTGTTAGTTCTCATTGAAACTCTCTCTTCCTCATCCTCATTTTTAATCAAGCTCACTTATGACCTTTCTTTTCTTCCTGAAGAATCACTTTCGCCTCTCTTTTTTCATCATACTTAACCACCTCACTCTTTTTTTTCTTTCTTTCTTCTCATTTTGAGTTGATCATAAACCCCTTGTGTTGGCAAGCCAGCCAGAGTGATTTTCGCCTTGTCCCGAAGAAAGCTACATGTTCACGAAAATAATGGTTCGAATAAAAACTACCACAAGTGTACAGATCGTTCAATTAATAAAATGGATTTTAGAGTCTAAATATCGTTCCCACAAAGATTTACTAATTCGATTTTACCTATTTTGACATTAACCGAAACGTGAAATATGGTTGAGTTTTGTAACTAAATTGTAGCTAAACTAAATGAAAGCAATAGTTGATGAATTAATTAAACTAAATGCAAATTATATGATTGAAGAAAATTGAACTAATAGAAAAGAAACGCAATAGGTTCGCGAATTCCCATACAATGATCCATTTTAATTCTAGTTCTACAAAATTGACAACACGTTTGAATTGATGAATAATCAATGTTTCTAACCTATTCAATAATCTCTCTCGAGTAGAATTGAACATATTCTTACATACCATTTAACTATATTTCTATGAGAAATGTAATATACAAGAATGCATGACGGTTTGTAAACACTTAAAGATTCACGTAGGGCATAGCGGTATATTTTTATTCCCTATCGGACCCTACGATGATTTATATCTTGTCGAGCTTATTTCTCTTCTTTCGAATGCATAAAATAAGCCACCACACTCATACAACTATTGCGCATATAATTGTAGAGAAAAATTAATGTATATAAATCATTCAATAATTCAAAACGCGTTTTAATGTCAACAAAGTAAAACTAGGAATTAAAATATCACACATGGTTTATCATTCTCCTAGCACATATTAATCTAGCCTAACATGGTGGAAAGAAAGAAATCAGAAAAATAAATGAAGAACGACATCACCCCAATTAATCTTCTATTGAATATTCGTGTTCTTGGAGTTCATCGCATTATTGCCTATTTTCTTCTCCCAAAAGTCTTCTAAAATCAGTTGTAATGAGTTCTCCCTACTTTTGGACGACCCTAAGCTTTTAAAAATCAGCCTAAGATTCGTTTCCATAAGAGTTGTATTCAAATTAGGAAACCATAATTTTCTCCCCCGAAATGTCCTGGTTGGGCGCCCAGTAAAAAAATGGGCGAGCGCCTAGGCTAAAAAAAACTGATCACGTTGACGATCGGTCGGGTGGTCGCCCGACCAATATAATTGGGCAACCTGGGCGGTTGCCGAGTTACAAATCTTTCACGAATTTTCTTTTCAGCCATTTTCTTTATTATTTCTTCTATTTTGGTCCTCCATATCAATCAAATTACTTTAATTTTAGTGCTTCAACTTTTACCCAAATGCATATTAGTCCCCAAACTTCCATCAATTGGCCAATTTATCCTTCTTTCTTTTCCAATTGCTTAGAAACATGTCCAAAACTGAAATAAGATAAAAATAATCTAAGTTAAGTAAAATACAATAATAAAACGACACAAAAGCTTAGTAATATGGCCTTAAATAAGTGCACAAAAATGCACTATCATTATACATGTTCCTCACCACATTATAGAGGCTTTCTTCTCAAGCCTATAAGGTTTCCCCAACAAGACATGGAACGACCTCAAGGGAACTACATCACACCATACCTCATCGCTATAACTCCCAAAGGTGAATCTTAGTAGAGCCTGCTCGGTCACATCTACCTTTCCACACCCCTTCAACCAAGTCATCCTATAAAGATTAGGACGTTGTTGTATTTAGGTAACCCTAATTCTTCAACCATAGTGATGCTAGCCAAGTTTGATATGTAGTCCCTATCAATAGCTAGACTGCAGACCTTACTACCCACATAACACTGAGTTTGAGAAATATATCCACAATCATCATTCATCCCCTTTATATAGAATTTTTCACGATGTCTGGAAAAAGATTTATAAGATCAAGATGGTGAATTAGACATAGATGAGCAAGAAAGAATTTGTTTTCTTACTCAGGAACACAAGCGAAGAAAGAACGATATTTTTTTGGACTTTGTACGGATGAATAGTATTTTTTTTATAAACTCAAAATTAGACTACGAGATCAACGAAAAACGAAAGTTGATTTGGATGCAAGATTAACCCAAAAATAATTTTTGACTCTTTTTTTTTGAAATTTTCTGGATATAAGATTCAAAAAAATTATTGGACACAAGAACACAAAAAACGAATAACAAAGGAAAACAAAGACTCAAAAGAACTAAATAAAAAAAAGGATAAAACCTGAATCTGAAGCCCAAACTCTAATACTAAATGACGCAAACTCGAAAGTGAGATCAGCGTGGAAATCGTAAAATTAATTGAAAACGCCGTGAAGGTCCAAACTCATGTTATAGACGATAGAATCCTAGCCCGAGCCTCACGAACCAAAAACCTAAGGTATATTAAACCTTAGACCCGTTGATGTGCGGAAACAAGAACCATGATTTGCGAACGCTACAAATGGTGTCTAATCCTGATAAGTTTTAAGGGTTGAATGCCACAAATATTAAATCAATATTTGGTAAGTTCTAATGCTTATTTAAGAACAAGAAGAGAGAAAAATCTCATTAATTCATAATCAAAAGTCTTTGTTTCTTCAATTTGGACTCCAAAACTTGACCAAGTGATTGCCTATCCCGATCCCCGGATCATATCACTCCGGCTAAGTATAAGTTAGATTTGTCAACATTTATTCTAATCCCCGACACGTTGCTAAAATTTACCAAGCAATTCATCAAAATACTAACAGAAGTAGTATCTCCTCTTGCAAATAACATCAAATCGTCCGCAAAAACCAAGTGCGTAATCTTAAGAGGGGAGCATTTGGGATGGAAACTAAAATCACTACCTTCAGTTACTTCCTTTGGCATACTAGAAAAATATTCAAGGCAAACTACGAACAAGAAAGGGGATATAAGATCACCTTGTCATAGTCCTTTTTTTCCCTTCAAAAAATCCGTGGAGACTTCCATTAAGAGCGATGGAGTATGTAGGTGTTGTAACACATTCCATAATCCAATCAATGAAAATGGATGGGAAGTGTAAACCATCACGCACATTCTTTAGGAAGCTCCAGTTCACCGAATCAAATGTTTTCTTTAAATCAATTTTTAGCGAACATCTAGGGAAAATTGTCTTCCTGTTGTATTGCTTCAAGAGCTCTTGTGCTAGATGAATATTTTCCATCATGCTTCTACCATCTATGAAAGCAACTTGAGCAGCATCAATAATGGATGGGAGAATAGATCCCAGCCAGGAAGCAAGTATCTTGGTGATAACTTTGTAGAAAACATTGTAACAAGCAATGGGTCTATAGTCACTCACCGATGTAGAATGATTAGACTTCGGTACTAAAGCAATAATTGTATGATTCACTTGCTTAAGGATAGATCTCGAAGTAAAAAATTCTTTAATAGCACTCATAAACTCATCACCCACAATGCTCCAAGATTCTTTAAAGAAACAGGATGAATAACCATCTGGCCCCGGTGACTTGTTATCGCCGATGGTGAATAATGCATCCTTAATTTCTTCCCTGGTAACGTTCCGAATAAAGGATCTACCTAGCTCATCAGAAAGAGTAGGCCTAGTCGACAGAATTCCAGTCTCAAATGGCTACACAATGCTGTCTTTCCCAAAGAATTCCATGTATTCGCGTGAAAATTCATCACCCACCTCCTTTTGAGATGAGGTGTACATACCATCTTTCTTAAGAATAGCAGCAATGAAGTTCCTCTTAGTGGTTCTCTTCACCATGGAGTGGAAAAACTTAGTGCACATGTCACTATTCTTCAAGTAGGTGCATTTTGCTTGTTGGTAGAAGAAACTTCTTTCCGCTTCATAAAGGTTCATAGCTTCTTTCCTCAACTGTGCAACCTCATTTTGCATATAAGTATTAGTCAGGTTATCATGTAGTACCAACTGGGAATCTTTCAAAACTTTATTTGCAGCCTCGGCTCTAGAGGAGATGTGCCCGAAATGTTTGAGATTGAGTTCTTTGAGTGCACCCTTCAGGCGTTGTAATTTTTTGCATAGAACGAATTGCTTGGTGCCATGTACATCAAAACTCCAAGCATTTTGCACAAGATCATGAAAATTCTCATGCTTAGTCCACATATTAAAGAATCTGAAAGGTTTCTTCCAGTTTCCATCACATGAAATAGTAGAAACAATACAGGGAGAATGGTCAGATAGACATCCTGACGGTAGGAATTCTGCAACAGAAGAAAATCCCAAATGCATCCAGATATTGTTTATCATTGCCCTATCCAGTTTGCACTAGGTGGTATTATTGGTCCAAGTGTAGTAGCACCCAATAGATCTCATGTTAGTCAGTCCAGCATTGAGGCTACAATTAGCAAAATCTTTAACCTCATATGGGGTTACATCAGCTCCATTAATTTTCTCATCAAAATGAAGAAAATTGTTGAAATCACCCATAGTCAACCAAGGCAGGGAACAATTCAGACCAAACGCCATGATATTGTCCCAAAGTGGTCTCCGGCTAACAACCGTATGGAATGCATAGATAAAACTAAGTAAACATTTAAGAGATGTTACCTTGCAAGTAACAGCAAAATGGATGACTTGCGGAGTAGTCTCCAAAACTTCCAAATCAACTTTGGAAGGGTTCCATAAGACCAAAATTCGTCCTGCACGATGGGTTGGAAAATTGTTAATTTGTAAAAGGTTGCCAAATTTATTCCGCATGATCCAGTCTAACTTCGACTCCCCCAGTTTTGTTTCCAAGACTCCCATAACATCGATGTTGTGTTGATTCATAAAACTACGGATCCCATTTTGTTTCAGGGGCCGGTTCAAACCCCTTATATTCCACGAGCTAATCTTCATGATGAAGAAGAAGGAATGGAGATACCCTTCTTCATGGACTTAGCAGTAGATTGATTATGTTGGTTAGTCACCTTGTTTTTTTAGTTTCTCTTTATTTGGAAATTCTAAATGAGTAGTTCCACCATTACCCATCTTCAAGACCTAGTATGTTGATTCACATTACCAATTCCATTTGTTGCAATTTCAGAATGGGAATTATTGTTGTTCTGCCTAGCTATTGTGTTGCCTCTTTTCGCAAATTTCTTTATACCATTTGTAGTGAACTGATCATTTATTTGAGCCCGTTGAACAAGTTCCAGTTCAGTGTTACTAGAACTTGATCGTGTCTCTGAAGCTGGTTGGGCATGTGCAGTTTCAATAGGCTATGCTAAGTTGTTAGGGGGGTTTGATTTCGCCTTTCTTGCTGATTCCTTGACTAGTTTGTTTTCTCTATTTTTGACATTACAGGCTCCCGTCACGTGCCCAAACATTTTACAGTGCCCACAAAATTTGGGCTCATGCTTAAATACCACCTCTTGTACTCTGACTTTCCCTGAAGGAAGATTCATAGCCACAGACTTGACTAGTTCCTTAGAAGCATCAATCTTTACTAACACTCGGGTATACGATAATATGCCTTTGTTAGCAGTGAGTTTATCTGTAGTCAATGATTTTCCAATCTTGGATGCAATTTTATTAAGGGCACTAGAATTCCAGCAATCCATGGCAGACCTGGGAGTTTTACCCAAATTGGCATAGAGCAGACCTCGTCATCATCGAATTCAAAACAACGAGGCATGATCTTAAGTATTAAAGGTCTGCCATACATAAGATAAGGTCCTCCTTCAATTACACTGGACCTTGAAACCTCATCATTGAACTTGAAAATCAACCATCCACTACTATGAACAAAATATTTGTATTCAACCTTCCGAAAGTTGCACATTAGGAGAAATGCCACTTTACCAAGGAACCGGCCAACAAAATAACCAACAAGACAATATCCCGATGAGGTCTCAACATCATCCAAATCACATTCTTCTAATGTAATAATGTCAGGTTGTTCCTCAATAATTTTAAGTTTGATACCTTCATCAGCGTTCCAATTGTTTTTGAATAAATTTGTCCAAGGGGCAACCTTATTATCACCGCATTTTTTACTGTCAACAACCGAATTAGCAATAAGAGGGCCATCCTCAGATTTTTCAGAATTCATGTCCTTATCCCCTAGAGTTTGGGATATACTAGGCGAGTCCCCACACTGCTCATTTTCAGAATGCTCGACAGTATCAGGAGCATCCACGTTAGAGGCAATATCGATAGAAGCATAAATCGTTTTATCAGGACAATTAAACGCTTGAGGTGTGAGGACTTAGTGGTGATAACATTGGCACGGGTGAAGAAGATGATACATTCTTTATTTAAAAATTATTTATTATTTTTATAAAAAGTAGTTATCTTAAATGAGATAATATAAAAAGACCATTTTATCCTTAAATAGCTATTATTTTTGAGAGGTTAGGGTATAGAACAATATAATTTTCCCGTTTTTCCTATCATTTCACATGACCTTTACGATTAAAATGGATGGTGATGCTACCAAAAATCGCACCTCCTGATTTCTCAAGCTTGACAACTGAGAACGAGCATGAACAAGATAAAAAATCGCACCTCCTGATTTCTCGAGCTCGACGACTGAGAACGAGCACGAACAAGATCTTCCGGTACCTGAAACAAAGGCGTTGAGGTTTGGCCTCGTCGCCCCTCCGATACTTAAGTCAGAGAGAGAATAGAAAAAGAAGATATACATTGAAAAATATATGTGAAAACGTACGTGAATAATGATCAAAGGCCCCATATTTATAGAGTTAGGTAGTAGTTCACTCCTAATATAACTCGTCATCCTTATTTTTAGGAATGACTTATGGTAGGAGTTAGTGTTGGATTAAAACTAGAGGTCTCACCTTACCTTACCTACACTATGTTTGAAGATAGACTCATTACAGTCCTAGGATTTCTTGAATATTGGTAATTGGATATGGTTAGGGTTCTTTTGGGATGATGATTGGTAACGCTCGATCGCAGAACACTTTGAGAATTTGGTTAAGGTAAAATCCCGAAAACATACCCCGAGGACTACTGATGTGATTTTGGAGGCATTCTGGGGGGTCCATCCTCGAGGACTATACAGGCTCGAGGACTTTGGTCCCATAATTGAAAGAGGGAACTCCTAGAAGACCTCGTGCTCGTGTTGCTATAATAATGACCACATCACTGGCCCCCGTGCATCAATCCTTAAAGCTTGAGAATTTGGTGTGGATGCATATGAGCTCGATGACAATATATGTTGGGTCTTGGCCAAATAATTAATCGGCATGTAGACTAAGTTTTGATATCGATGACCACCTGATTAATGATCTCGACAACCATACAGTGAATTGAGTTCGACGATAGCTCATTCAATTATCTTGAAGCTGAGTTCGATGACAGCCCAATTTGTTATCAAGCCATGAGCTCGACGATAGCTCTTTTAATCAATTTAATCTTGAGCTCGAGGAGAGCCCAACTCATAATTAAGTCATGAGCTCGACGATAACTCATTTAATCAATTTAATCATGAGCTCGAGGAGAGCCAAGTTCATAATTATGTCATGAGCTCGACGAGAGCTCATTTAATCAATTTAATCTTGAGCTTGAGGAGAGCACAATTCATAATTAAGTTATGAGCTTGACGATAGCTCATTTAATTAATTTAATCCTGAGCTCTAGGAGAGCCAAGTTCATAATTATGTCATGCGCTCGACGATAGCTCATTTAATCAATTTAATCCCGAGCTCGAGGAGAGCCCGATTCATAATTAAGTCATGAGCTCGACGATATCTCATTTAATCAATTTAATCCTGAGCTCGAGGAGAGCCCGATTTATAATTATTCTTGATCTCCAAGTGTTGAGCCCCGACGACCATAAGAGTGTGTGGCCCAATTTGATCCCGACGATACCGTCACCTATGATGGCAGTCTCGAGCTCGAGGACTATTCGATGAAATTTTGTCCAAGACTTATTTTGGACTCGTCGAGCTCGAGATAGGTTTTTAAGGTGTTCGTTCATGGTATGTTTTGAGGTGCCTGCGCATGACATGGCTTTGATGAGATCGTGCATGTAGTATGTCTCGGAGGTACCAGCGCGTGACACGACTTTTGTGAGATCATGCACATAGCATGTCTCAAAGGTGCCTGCACATGACAGGACTTTGATGAGATCATGTTGTAGCATGTCTCGGAGGTACCAGCACGTGCCACGACTTTTGTGAGATCATGCTCGTAGCATGTCTCGAAGGTGCTTGCGCGTGACAAGGCTTTTATGAGATCATGCCCGTAGCATGTCTCGAAGGTGCCTGCGCGTGACAGGGCTTGGATGAGATCATACCTGTAACATGTCTCAGAGGTGCCTACGCATGACAGAACTTTTATAAGATCATGCCCATAGCATGTCTCGGAGGTGCATGCGCGTGATAGGGCTTTGATGAGATTATGCCCGTAGCATGTCTCATAAGTGCCTACTCGTGACAGGTCTTTTTTGAGCTCATGCCTGTAGCATGTCTCGGAGGTGCTTGCTCGTGACAGGTCTTTGGGAAAAACACTTAACAAAATTTGTTGGGTTATTCCCAAAGGTTGCATCATATAAGCTTCGCTATGATCTAAAACGAGTATATGCTCGAAGACCTTGATGAATGAACTACTAAAAATGCGTGGGGCATGCAAGCTCAATGAAAAGATTAACCAACTATATAAAAAAATGCATAGGGCAAGCAAGCCTAAAAAATAAATGTAAAATTAACTAAATTAAAGAGACAAAGTGAAGATCACTACTTGTAATAAATCTTTGTTAGCATTCCAATGCCTCGGCAATGGTCTTCCAGACATATCCCTTAAGCTATGATATTGATTGTATCCACCGTGAGTTTATTACCTCATCCTAAGCCTGAAGTCTTTCCTTTGTCATGAAAAATCCTTGGACATTTATCATGTCGACATACGTCTTCAAGAATCCTCTTCTAATGAGTGCCTCAATTTCCCGCTGCAATATTATGCACTCTTCAATCGTATACCTATGATCCCTGTGGAAGTTACAATATTTGCTCTTGTCTCTGGTCTATGGGGGAGATCACAACCTTGGAGGCCATTTAAGCTCCTTCATGTCGTTGATCTCCATCAGTATGTTGGACTTAGAAGTGTTCAAAAGGGTAAACGGCCTAGGCAGAACTTCTTGCTTTTGCTTTCCTTGAGCATGATCCTGCCGCAAGTTCGGCTCGTGCGACCTCTTAAGTTGGGACTTTTCAGAGCTCGAGCTAGCATTCATAGCCTCTTCCATGTTAATGTACTTTTCTCCTCGGGTAAAAAGCTTAGTCATAGACTTTGGGGGTGTCTTAGACAAAGACATCTTGAAGGCCTCACACCTCACTGTATATGTGAGAGCCGAAACAGCCACGGTGATGTGAAGGTCAGGTATTTGCAACCTTTTCTTGTTGAACCTCATCATAAAGTTGTGTAGGGTCTCATTCGGGCCTTGGTGGAGCTGCATGAGGGTGGTCACTGTCTTTCTGATGCACTTACTACTTGCGAAGAAGACGGAGAACTTATCAGCAAGGTTAGAGAATGACGATATAGAGTTAGGCTCCAATGTGGCGAACCAATCCCTAGCAGCATTGGTCAATGTCTGAGGAAATGTCTTGCACATTACTTGATTCGGTGAAGCCTGTAGGTTCATGACGTCTGTGTAGACATTTAGATGGTTGATGGGGTCGGTGGTCCCATCGTATCCCTTTATTTGGGGGAACTTAAACCTGTCCGGGAGGGGATATGAAAGAACTTCCGGCATGAACAGAGTGTTAGGGGTGAACCCCGTCACTCCCTTAGTATTTTGTTGTAGTCCGCTGCAATCCCATCCTGTATAATTCGCGCGAGCTCGCCTGAGTCCATGGTCACCAATCTCGACTGTAGGTATGCCCGAGGCTCCGAATCCACCATTGTTATGGGCATCATGGGTAGCTTGAGCTCGAGCATCATTCATGAAGCCTTCTTGTTGGGCTAGCGTTGTCTCCGGTACCGGAGGTTGGGGAATGTAACGTGAACCCAGGTACGGGATCAGCGTGAAAATCGCGAAATTAATTGAAAACGCCGGGAAAGCCCAAATTCAGGTTGTAGACGGTAGAATCTCGACTCGCAAATTATTGAATCAAGCAACCAAACAAAAACAAAGTTTGAATGACCTCTTGATTAAAACAACGAACCTTGATTTTGCGAACGCATTTGATAAGTTCTAAGGGGAACGCTACAAATATAAAAATATATTTGATAAGTTCGGTAGTTCATTCAAGAACTAAATGAGAGAAAAATCTCATTAATTCATTATCAAAAGTCTTGCTTTACAATGAAATAAATCTCCTATTTATACTAATGCTAGAAAACCTAGTAAAAATGTAATTAGGTTACAAAATATTATAAAATTAGAAAGAAAATAGAATTATAGTCTAACAAGGAAATTCGCGTCAAAATAGTTTTTCTGGATCCGTATAGCTTTCAGTATTTTGGTCATATCTTCCTCCCCTAATATCTGATTGAGGTGATTTAAAATGCGTTGGAAAACTTACTTCAAGGGCTACAAATCTTCTAGAAGTACAAATCTTCAAATTCGAACATATTCTATGCCAAAAATGGGTCTCAAATTGAGACTGAAAATTAGAGTGCTTTCCAACCCGTTCCAGCTTCCGTCCCCAACATGTTACTTGACCATTAGCTTGTTTTCTTCAATATTATGGACTTCGTTGCTTGAACATGTAAATGACCAGCTTTATCAACTTTTTGAAGTCTCGAACTTAACTCTACTCTCTCCAACAATCATCAAAATCTTGATAAATTGTGGCGCATCCCGGATCATATCATAATGTTTCTCTGGGTGAGCAATTGAGTCAGCGTTGTAACCTGCTAACAAAGCTCTTCGAATCCCCCAGCGTTAACCGTTGTTGGTAGAAGATCTGGTATCCCTGGTGATTTTTCATGATAAAGTTGAGGATCGGCAATGGGTGGTTGATTTGGAGCGGACAAGCTTGCAAGAGGAAGACCTAAACGTGTATTCACCATGACTTTTGGTAGCGTTTCTTATAGACAGTGCCAATGATGCTACCAAAAATCGCACCTCCTGATTTTCCGAGCTTGACGACTGAAAATGAGCATGAACAAGACCAAAAATCGCACCTCCTAATTTTTCGAGCTCGACGACTGTGAACGAGCAAGAACAAAATCTTCCGGTACCTGAAACAAAGGCGTCGAGATTTGACATCGTCACCCCTCGGATGCTTAAGTCAGAGAGATTAGAGAAAAAAGATATATGTGAAAACGTACGTGAATAATGATCAAATGCCCCATATTTATAAAACTTGGCAGTAGTTCACTCCTAATATGACTCATCCTTATTTTTAGGAATGACTTATGGTAGGAGTTAGTGTTGAATTAAAACTAGAAATCTTACCTTGCCTTACCTACACTATATTTCAAGATAGACTCCTTACAGTCTTATGATTTCTTGAATATTGGTAATTAGATAAACTTAAGGTTCTTTAGGGATAAGGACTGATAACGCTCGATCGCGAAGCACTTTAAAAATTTGGTTAAGGTAAAATCTCGAGCACATACTCTAATGACTACTGATGTGATTTTCGAGGCATTTTGGAGGGTCCATCCTCGAGGTATCTCGAGGATTATACAAGATCGAGGACTTGGGTCCCATAATTGAAAGAGGGGACTTCTGAAAGACCTCGTGCTCGAGGTGCCATAATAATGACCACATCATATGGAAACTGTGGAAAGGGATTTTTTCCACTCATTTTTCAAAAGATCGAGAATGGATGGTGTCAATAAAATTTTTGAAGGTTAGGATTGAAATGTGCGATAAGCCAACCAGTAGGCTGACCGGCCCAGAACCCCAGCACAGTCTGCCCTGTGGAAGTAGATGGCCATCTAGTTAGGAGGACGCAACACAGCGACCAACTTTGCAACGCTCATAAAGTCATTGAGAAATTCAACAGTTCAGGTCAAGTCCGACCTGCCAGCCGCCACAAACCCTGGACCGACCAAGGCCTTAAGCATATCATTCCAGACTCTCTACAATCGGTTCGGATTATTAGTAAAGCTGCAACCTGAAATGAAAACCTAAAACTAGAAACATCTAGCCGTATGAAAACTCCAATAGGCTGGATGAAATTTGAGCCATCATATGTAAACGAATTCTATCAGTTTTACATCTGCAAATTAAAAAAATGAAACCAGAAGGCAAAAAAATGAAGTTACAAAATTACAAAAACGAGGCCGATGCAGCATAAAAAGGTGTATATTCGAAGTCGACCAACTAAACATTAACAACACAGATTTCTAACTCCCCCTCTCCTTTTAACATCCTTCATTTTTGTTCTACCTTTTTTCTTGTCCTGAGTAGACCTAACTCCAGATTTTCCCATTTACAGATACAACAAATTTTCCATTTCCTTTCTTTATTTTCCTTTTTTTTTTTTTTTTTGTGATTGATTGATTTCCTGGGTTATGATGCCTGTCAAAAACTCCTATACCATCTTGACTCAGTTTATAACAACTCGAAGGAGCCCTGGCTGTGGTTCAGAGAAGTCGAGGCCCTCCTCCTCAAGCAGGTAGCGCTGAACAGCAGTAGGAAGTCGAGCAGGAGTACGGGAACCCCTAGTGTGGTGGCCAGTTCCAACACATATGTAAACCAGCAGGCGCTGGTTTGCCAACCTTGCTGCATTCCTTATTACAGACAACTCGCGCTTTAGGACATGAATAGCTTCACTCACATGTAAACCATGCAGATCAATCATTTTCTCTCTCCCGTTTCCCTGCATATCCGAATTCCTGCAAAATAATTGAACACCCACAATGACATCAAAGTCCACAAGGCTGCCCAACAATTCCAAGAAGTCCCCCCACCCCCACAATGCCAGAAAAAAAAAGAAAAAACATTTGCTACAGGCAGAAGATGCATCCACCAAATAATATAAGAATTAATAGTAAAAATATAGGAGGATTATATCTCTAGGATGTGGAATATTTTCTTTATGGTCTTCTGCCAGTATATCTTCTGGCTCTCTTTTAATTACTTTTGACATGAATAGCAGTTTAAGTGCAACTGCAAGTATGGGTCCACAAAATCAAACCTTTGACGATAAATAGATTCCTGAGCTTTCCCGTGAGCTGCCTTCATTTGCATGTTGTGCAACTGCCCTTTAATGCTCAACTCCTTGGCTAAAGCCTTATTACCAATGAGGTATGCCTGTCGTGCCTAATCTTACACAAAAATTTCAGTGGACATAGATCAAACACAAGGAAAGACGTGGCAATTCACGAAGGCTTACATACATTCAAAGTAAACTTCACATGGTAGTTCTGCCAAGCAGAGTTCAATAAAATATATGATCCATGGCACGAGGGTTGCCAATCACCAAAGTTGTGTAGGTTTCATTATTTTCCTTTTCTTCAATAGATCTTCAGTCTTAATAGGGATGAGGCGGGGTGGGGGGAAGATAAGTATCGACAAGTCCATTAACACGTGCAGGCAGCATGTTTTAAGCCAAAGGCCAATCTACCAAATCCATAACGAAACAAATTATGACTCTTCAATCCATATATAACAAGTTTAAAGGACAAGTGTAACGAGATGCGACTTATGGGGTGCCCACACACAAATGGACAATTGCTTATACACTTAAAAGTGAGCACGTGGTGCTCAAACACACCAACACATGCACACCAAGAGAGAGCTTGGTCAAATATCTTACTCTCTCCACATAAAATTTATCTTGCAGAGTAGAATTAGAAGATGCAGCACTCAGATGAAATGTTGTTCAAGACCGACGAACATTTCACTAGTATTCACAGCAAGGAAGTGGAAGCAGTGTCTAGAGAAGTGTACAACATTGCAACTTCTTTCCACAATACATATGCATGTTTCGCTAACCTTACATGAAAAGTAGAAGTTACTTTTAAATAGATGAAGTGAGAGTTACTTTTGGTTTCTAAATATTTTTTATACGCACTTTATTGTACATTTAAGTAAAAAAAAGCTATTTATTTTAGAAGTAACTCTTTCCTTAATGTCAACTACTTAAGCAACTTACTTATTTCCAAATTTGACCAATAAATAATTTTTTTACTTAACACTGCACTCATTTACTTATTGAGTGAACTGTTTTAAGGGTAGACAAAAACGCTCGTAATCAGACACAATGTTCCATAGAAATGCATTACCCTCAAAGTAGAATGACATATTATCAAAGTGGCACATTGTACATTGTGGTCCCCACCACGCAGAAAAGTAAAAGAAAACCAAGTCAAACACCTTAATAAAAGTAATAGAGAATGCAAATTAAGGAAGATATCATTCTTCATTTCTCTTTTCATTTTCCCAATTTTTTCTGTCTATCAAATGGCATACCTGTTCAAAGTATGCATTACGTAGGCGTGCATGATCACGAGCTTCCTCCCGCATTTCAGAATACATATTTGCTGCCATCTCAACAATGTTAAAGCATATATACATACAAAAAGCATTTGTTCTGCAATTAAAGTTCTGCAGAACAAGTGAAATTTATTGCCTCAAAAATATTACCAACTGCTTCTCCAGTTTCAAGCCAGGCAGGAGCCGGACGAGCTGTTCCCCTATTTTGCAACCTATCGACATAAATACTTCTCCCCTGGCCACTGTTGTAAGAGCTCATGGGCATTTGTGAACTTCTACTTGATCCTATGCTGGTGCCTGGAGAACCATTTGTACCATATTTCCAAATGCTAGAATCTTGAGGTGCCATTTTCCTGACGGCAGAAGCAAAATCTATAGCGCCTCTGGAAGAACTAGATCTGAGTAAGAGTGTACTTTCTTTTTCTAAAGACTGATAAGGACTACTGTTTTGCTGGATATCATCATTAGTAAACTTTGGCAAGCCATTTTGACCTTCTGTTCCTGAAAGTGCAGGAAAATCCAATGCGCTAAGATTTGGAGTCGACAAGGCCTTGGAATTTAGATTCTGATTGAAACCTCCATCAACCTGAAGCTGCAATCACAACTTGTACTGTGAGAGCTAAATAGGATATTGTGTCAAAATTGCCAATATATCCACATATCACTTGGAAACCACGCACATCTTGTACAATAATAGGGAAGGAGTTACTCTCAAATTCTGTTTATTATACAAAATAAAGAAACGGACAATAACTGTTGCAATCCTGATTAAATAAACAAAATTATCAAGTAAAGCATAGAATGCTTGGCGTTCCATCTTGTATTATCAGTAAATCACTTAATTTTTGACACTATCGCATTTACCTCCTCGTCCATCACCTCCCTCAGAAACTCAAAACTAGCTTAAGAGTTACAAAATGCATTATGGAATCTCAAAAATCTAATGGGAAGAAATGCATTCCCCGTGGAGGGCATCGGAAGAACTCATTCCCATTTCCACATCTCTTCTAAAAATAAATAACTCCTTTTCATCTTATAAGTTATAGGAACACGTAACAACACATATCGGATACCAACACTCACTGTCGCACCGGGCACGTATCGGACTCGCCAAGTACCAGGTCCACTTTTTAGCTTTTTATATCGGACACATATTCAACACAGCATAAGCACTGCGGAGACACCGACAAAATCTTGTACAGTAAATAATTCGAAAGAAAAAAATAGAAACTAACATGGAAAGTCATTGGAAGAGAGAAGGGAGACAAAACTTGTATTTATAAACCCTAAAAACTAATGGTATGCCTTGAACTAAAGGAATTTCAGCCCTAAAATATGGTTTTCCCATTTCACAATGCATTTTTAATAATTGAGAAAATGAGACAATACATTATTGGAAGGCACAACTTAATCTCCAATTGCAAAAGACCCATGTGATTTTAACTCTAATAGCAAAAAGACCCATGTGACTCAACTCAAATTGAAGACAGAGCTGCACAATTAGGAAGACTAGAAAAATTTCAAAAATGGTTCTACACTAAAAAAAAATTAACATTATTTAATACATGTGTCCCCAACATGTCGTGTCCTACTTTCTAAAAAATCAAGTGTCAGCCATCCTGAATAGTGTAGTGTCCATGCCCGTGTCTTGCGTGTCCATGTATGGCTCGATGCTTCCTAGGTTCATTGCCTATATTTTTTACACTACTATGATACACAAGTTAGTAGGAACTCCAATGAGAAATATGAAGTTCAACACTAATCACATATTTGCATAAGCACAAAGAAATATATAGTCCTCAACTGTTCCGTGGTCCAAGGAATGAATGGTTGCCAATTCTGATAAATTAGCGCCAACACCAAACAAACAACATTATCTCCATAAAAGGAAAGATACAGATTCTTTGGTAGAAACTACCCAAATAGGAAGTGAGGCAATTAGGGGGCAATAAAGATTGAAAAGATACATAAAAATTGAACGACAGAGGAAATTAAGATCAGATAATAGGAAGCAAAAGATATAGAATTGAAACAAATAGAGCCAGTACAATATCATGGGCAACAAAGTTGCCAAATTACATGTCAAGATTCCTGAAAGGTTGAACACAGAAGCCCAAAGACAACTTGAAATCATGAAACAAAGATGATGCCAACAATTTACCCCAAGGATGTGGCTATTCTAAGAATGGATGGCACAATGATCCACACATTAATCTTTAGGGATTACATGTTAACTCTCAAAGTTATAATACACCAAAAAAAAAAAAAAAAAAGCAATCATATGCAATGGACATTAGCTCTTAACACAATTTTCCCTCCATTGCATGCTTTCATGAAATAAAATAACTATGTCCAAGACATCCGCCAACTTGTATAGAGATGACATTTCTCTTTTCCTTGGTTCCAGAATTCTATTACATTTAGACTTCATTATAACTAACAGCTATGTGCAACCAGTAAGAAGTTGGGAGTCTTAATAGATTTTCTGCATTTTAGATTAATTGTGTTAAGAGGAAGAAGCTTTTGTCCCTACAACAAACTACTGGAGTTGGAACTTAGTTCCAGCATAGAGAAGAAGAAAAACTACAGGGGGAAAATCAGATAATAAGTTGATGAAAATTCAAATTAAATCTATGGAGGGTGATTACCAGATAAGATATCCACAACAAAGCGAAAGCTGCTGAATTATTTCAAAGCTTAAGAAATAGAACCTACCTCAAGCTGAGTAAGCATCTCAATTGTCAGGTTCAATTCACCTCCATTAGCAAAATACACCTCTGCAAGGCTTTCTGCCGCAAAACCAGGGAATTGTGAAGCCAAAAAATCTATAGGGTTCATATCTGTATTGTCCGGTAATGTCTGCTCATTTGACATGTCAGATAGGAAACCATGTATTGAATTTCCATTATACAGAGGCCCTTCATGAACATTGCCAAGAAGCTGATCATCATTGACAATTTGCTTATCCCAAGGTTTAGGAAGTGAATGCTGAAACCCTGTAGGAGATGGATACTCTGCATAGGAGACGGGAAATCTCAACTTTTCAGCATAGTTGTTATCATTTCCAGGATGAGGAGATAATTCTTGAGTGTCCTTCAAAATGAAGCCACTGCCAGTTGAAGCGGAGAATCTTGAGCTTTCACTGATATCATGCAAGGATAAGCTTGAAAAGGATAAGCCATTGATCCCTTGAGTATCATCTCCATCCATAACCTTAAAGTCGGGAGTAATGTCGTCAGGGAGCTGGTGGTCCCAGTATTGGTGGGCCTCTTCATCTGAATCATTTGGAACAGATGACTTTGATCGATCAAGTACAGCTTTTCCTGGTGTTGAAGCAGATGGTGTAGCAAATTTAGACACTTCATCAACACTACTTGTGCCTCCAGCAGGTGATCTGAGAGAGAAAGGAATAAATTCTGCAGCATTTGGATTCAAAGATGTTGCTTTTGCAGCAGTTAGCTTTTTGTCACTTGTAGAAGCCCCTTTTCCTGAGAAGCTCATTCTAGTCTTTTCTTTTTTACTATTTTGGTTTTTAAGCAGGTAAACAGAAAGGAGTCTCTACATGCAGAAGAAAAAATTTCACTTGAACAAATGAGTCTCA
Organism: Fraxinus excelsior; assembly: GCA_019097785.1. Lineage (NCBI taxonomy): Eukaryota > Viridiplantae > Streptophyta > Magnoliopsida > Lamiales > Oleaceae > Fraxinus > Fraxinus excelsior. The sequence continues at coordinate 2,002,542 of CM032644.1, forward strand.
ATATTGACAATGTATCAGCCGAGCCCTGCAAACAAATGAAACCTTCCAAAGTGAGAAATTATAATCATTTCAAGATGCCTAATCGTACAAATTGAGCTTTTCAACTTCGTTGACACCAAAAAAAAAAAAACCAAGAACTGGTCCAGTTAAAGAGGTTACAAAAAATCTTGCCGCTTTACGAATCTTAATGATCATAAAGTAATTGATGTATAATGACAGAAACGTGATGTATGAGTTGAGATAATAACTGAAAAGTGTAGATCAATGGCACATCCTCTCTATTACAATAGATACAATTTAATATCCACGAGATCAAAATCTTTGCAACGGACAACATAATGTAACATGACATTATAAGTTAAGCAAGAAAATAACAGATAAATTTGTTTTTTGTTTATTTGAGAGGGTAAAAATGAGTTACTTGAAACATCATCCACTATCATAGCTTGAATTAATATCCATCAAAAACCCACAATCTTCACACTGAAAAATCATTAAAAAAAACAAATTTCCCCATCTTCAACAACAAGATTCTAAACAGCTAAATCGTTAACTAATTATGCTGCACGTGTTCAATCCCTCCACAAAAGAAATAATATTAAAACAAAAAACCCCAGAATTGTCTCGGTCAAATTTAGCGCCTCAAAAACAAATTAAAAATCAAGTAAAAACTAAGCAGCAACAAAAGCCACATACTGCAATTATCCAAACAACACATCAAAACAGATCTCTGAACCTTTGACCCAAAAATAAAAACAAAAAAAAAATATGAACTTAAAAAGTGAAAAAGATGTAATATTATAAGATCTGGGCTTATATACCTTTACGGAGCTCTGCGATTAAACAAACCATATCAAACGGATTCATAACGATAAAAGATGGTAATTCTTTTAGATTCAAAGCTGAAAGAGAAAAAATAATAAAGTTATATATACAGATAGAGAATATGTAGGTATTTGCGAATATAAAAAGGGATGATTTTTTTCTTTACTGCTCTTGAGATGTGAGCTGAAGGCGAATTTGGGGGTTGGAGTTGAAGGTTCGGGTGAAGGCGGCGTGTTTTTTATATTTTATCTCTGTCTAATCTTTTTATCTCTGTTTCAGGCCTCTCCCTCTGATTTTCTTTCTTATTATTATTCTTATTATTATTATTTTATTTGGTAAATATTTTAAAAATTGCAGCACTGGTCCTCATCCTTCAGAAATTGCAACAAACTTAGTCCTGAACCTTTTGGAGGAGTAGGTTGATCTTAATGTTTGGAGGCTTTTTAGTACTTTTGGTCTCTATTGTATTCAATCTTTATGAAGACCAATAGTTTGAATTCCTGTATGAGGGGTATCCTCAAATGAGATTTTGATTAATTTTGAAAGATTATAAATTTTAATGGATTTCGTGAATTCGAAAAGATTTCCACAAAATTCGTAAGGATCTCATTAAAAATGTGAAATTTTAAAAGATTTGTTATATGCATTTTTAAGTTTGAGAAATCCTTATAAATTCATGAGTTTTTGATGATATCTAAATTTTAAAGGATTTCATTAAAATTCAGTAAAATCTCACTTAGAAACACTTAAATTTTAAAATTTCATTAAAATTAATTAAAATTTAATCCATCAAAATCTCAGTTCATGAGGAGTAGAAATTACAGTCCTGATACTAGAGAAGAATTATCTAGGATTGATCCTTCCCAGTTGTATACCAAATCTTCAAATAGGAAGATATAGCAGCAGCAGAAGAAGAAACAAGATGTAAAATTGGTAGAAAATGTAGAAATCTATGCCCTTTGAAGAAGGCCTTGGAAATGAACAAATCTAAGAGTCAAACGATGAAGCCCCTACCAAGTTAGAAACACAGATCGAGGGAGTTATAGAAGCAGCAGATACAGTAGTGAAGATTGCTATGTTCTTGGATTTGATGCATCAAGTTATGAGGATCAATAGGAAACATTTAGCCCCTACTGAAGAAGGCACTGTGGATCCTGACTATGAAATTCAAGAAGAGTTAATACCAACAGAACAAGCTGAGCCAACAAGTGAAAATGTGGATCTTGGAACTGGTGAGCTAGATGAGCAGCAAGTTAGAGGGTGTGCATAGTGAATAAAAAGACTAAGTTGCTACCAGGAATAGAAACTAGACTCATATGGTGACAATCTTGCTACAAGTACATTAACTTTGACATTATGGATGACATTCGATAATTTTTTATACATTGATTTTAACAATACTTTAAACAATCAATGACACAGATTTTAACAATTCACACAGTATCAATAACAATGTCATCTAGGAATGTATATCTAAACTAATTCATATGGAGAATCCTCGTTTTGGTGTTGGTAATGCTTTTAGGCGCTTTTTGCATTTTTTCAAAAGTAATCTAGGTTAACATTGTGTAATGCTTTTGTATTGTTTGGCAAGAGAAAAGTTTGAATCAAAAAATGTTTCGAAATTAGAATTAATGAACATGATGTGAAAACATATAGCCCTTGTCTAGTATCGATTTTATCTTTAGATTTTATTAGATTTTGATATAAGCCACCGTGCCTGTTAAATTTTTTATTCCATTATTAGAAAGCACAATAAATAAGGTGGCTGAATTCGTTAAATTCATTTAAATTGTCATTACTACCATTTGAATCAGTCAAAAAAAGTAGTTAAGAGTCGATTGTTACCTTTAATATAAAAGGGTAAAATAGACATTGAGAGTAAAATCCAAAAAGTGAATTGACTGTGATACGCTTGACGTTACATTAAAAAATTAACTGGGTTATAGAGATATCAAGATCAATAAGCTATGCCTTTGGATTGTAGTATGATTTTCATTAGTAGAAAGATGACTGTAATCTATTTGTCCAACAGATATTCAATGGTGTTCAAGTCTGAACCAAATAGGTCTTTGGGTGGATTTAGTGATAGGGTGAAGCAATATTGTTTGGGAAATGTTTCTATTTGGAAATTTTAAAACATTCTTTGAGAAGATAAGAGGTACTCTGAAACATCAGCACAATGTGTTGTGGGCTTTGAAGGCTAGTAATATAGGGAGTACAGTGCACTTAGAAGACAAGTGCCTGACTTCTATAGGCTGTACATTTGTTTAGGAGGTTTGGAGGAACGTTTCATAAATAAGTGTAGAAGGTTTATATGCCTTGATGGCTGTTTTCTGAAGACAAATCGATGGTCAACTATTAAGTGCAGTTGGTGTTGATGGAAACAACGGGATGCATCCAATTTCTTAAGCAATTGTGGACAGGAGAATGGGGAAATTGGAAATCGTTTGAGGCTTAATTTTAGGTCTACACGAAAAAACCAAGATTCTAACGTTGAGGGGGAGATGTGTACTCGATATACACGTGAACTAGAAGTATATACCAAGACGAGTCAAAAATCTTTAAACATATTTGTTGAAATAGGCCATATTCTTAGGGGGGGAGCAGCCTGGTGATGTTGGTTGGAAGTGATCACAGTGAGGAGAGTACGGTGATTAGTCTGGTAGTCTGTCTAGAGGTTCAATGGAAGCATCCCCCGTACTCGTGCTCTTTGCAAGCACTATGTTTCCTCTATGACTCATGCTCTCGGAAATCCAGGAGGCCTGCTGAGTTGTGATCACTCCTCTTTTTGTTGGTAAACTCGGTTGTTATTTTTCTGGTTTTTTCTTTAGGTGGCTGCTGACTTCTATTCTTTTTCGTTGTGGTTGGTGATTGACACTCGTATTTTGGCTTCTCTCTCTTTTAAAAACGGGGAGAGAGAGAGAGTTTTTTGTGATATCATGCTTGTGATAGATTTGTCGACAGGAGTAGCACTGGACTAAATACTAGAGTTGTTGACTTGCAAGCGTGTTACTCTGATCAAATGAGTGTTATACTAAAAGTCTGGAAGCGTTTTTTATGGAATTTTAAGCAAAAAATTTGATCGTACCATAAGACACATATCATACAGCAGCAATAATTGACTGTCTTTCTCTAATTCATTTACGTTATATTACTTCAATAACCTTTCGTAAAAACCCCACATACAGTATAGTACAAAGGACATTTCTTGAAATTTTTAAGGCGGACAATTATTGCGACTGTATGGAATCGTGTGTACTTTATAACGTTCGATTTTTTGCTTAAAATTCACAAAAAAATGGCTCCCAGTTAGGGGCTAAATGCGTGGCTTAAATTTTTGTGCCCATTATACTTTCTCTGCAAAATTCGTGTGTTGATTTTGAAATTAAGAAAAGCCAAAAAGGGGAGATTGTAGGCAAAATATATTGTATTTTTTTGGCTTTATTAATTAAGAAATTTCGAATTTGTGTTAGATTTTCTGGAGAAGCTTAAGGAAACTTTGGGTGCTGTGCTGGTTATGTCCATGGGAATGGAGAAAGAACGCAGCTGGAAGAGAGTGGTTTAAGGTCAAGATGGCGCACTAAGTTTCACTCAATAACAGATCAAAAGGGCTAAACACGAGAAGTTTTAGTTGCTTTTGATTCATAATAAGCTTTCGATATTGCAATTAAAGTTCTTAGTTGTATTTAGTACTTTTGAAAAACTTAAAGCTCGAGCTAGATTGTGAATATGTTGCTCTTTCCATTTTGATTTAAGTTTTTTAGCCACTAGGGTAACGACACATAGTGGACGTAGATTGGATGTGCAAGAGATTACCGCAAAGAGAAAATTTAATGTAAGCTCTTTCCATTTTGATTTAAGTTTTTTAGCCACTAGGGTAACGACACATAGTGGACGTGCAAGAGATTACCGCAAAGAGAAAATTTAATGTAAGCTCTTTCCATTTTGATTTAAGTTTTTTAGCCACTAGGGTAACGACACATAGTGGACGTAGATTGGACGTGCAAGAGATTACCGCAAAAGAAAATTTAATGTAATTTATTGTTATAGTGTGTATGTATCTTTTATTTTTCTTGAGGCATATTTTTAGATTTCCAAGTCCTTAAATCAAATTTATTCTTTAATAGAATATATAATATGTGATACAATCATAATTACAATTATTCCTTAAAATATTCTCTATGAATTACTAGATTATTAACCACACATTGTTCGATAAAATAATATTACACACAATCCCAAATTTTTTTCTTATTTTTTAACCATACATCTTTCGTGAAAATATTATTCTATAATGCATTTCGGAGAAAAAAAAATGGGGTTCAAATACTCTCTTAAGTTACTTAGTCAATACATAATTATTTGTGCATAATTGATACTTGATAGTTCACTAACAACCAAAGGGCTGCTTTAATATTTTCTCAAAATACATTATTACTAAATATAAGTGTGGTTAGATGTACACGTTATGCAAAACAACTCCAAGTCCAACCTTAATTAAGTGGAAATTTGAAATTATTAGTGTGTCAATTAACCTTCAGATTGGTTTAATTTTGAGTCCAACCCAAAATCGAAATTGACTAAATTCAACTATTGAAATTGAACCGAATCAAATCAAACCAAATCAGTTTGGGCTTGTTTAATCGGTTTGGACATTGGTCTAAGTTAGAAAAAAAAAAAGGGAACAATACACAAAACCTAGATATAAGAATTACTTTTCAAAACTAACAAATTTGTTTAATTATTTCAAAAATCAGGTGTTAAATAAATTTATTAAATATTAAATTATAATATAATATATATTAATTATTTACACCCCAAATCAAACACTTCACCTACCCCCATCACTTCACTACACCACCTTCCCTCCATCTCTCAGACAACTCCAGCACCACTCCGGCGCCGGTCCGGCGATTGCTCCGGCGCCGGTCCGACGAATTTTCCGGCGATCATTCCGGCGGCCTCTCCGACGACTTAAAAATTTCCAGAAAATAAAAAATTGAAAATCACACCCCCACCCCATGGATCCACCTACCACCAGCCCCACCCCTGCCCTCACCTCCTAAAAAATTACAGAAAAAAATATTTGTGCAGTGTGACTGTTTGTGACTAATTGTGACCAAATGTGTATTCAATGTGACTAAATGTGACCAAATTTGTGTTCAGCGTGACTGTCTGTGACCAATTGAATCTTAATTGTGACCACATGTGATCAAGTCACAATCGATCACAATTAACACAAAATTGGTCACAACCAGTCACAGTACACACATATTTGAGCTTTGGCATTAACCTCGTGAATTTAGACAGAAATGAATACCGGAATTCTCAATGAGACAATGACCACCACCGCTATTACCACAATAATCTCACTATAGCCATCAACACCACCACTACCCGTACCCCAATGTGCAAAACCACCCCCAAAAATTTAACACCTAATTTTTTAAGCTCATCACCTAAAACCACAAACTACAGACATCACGGCGGTTGGCGCTCAACTACAAATCACAACAGTTCGATATCGCCGGTCAACATAGCCTCGGCGTTGCATAGATCTAGAAGCAATCTTGCGCGCGGTGGCCCTTTGTGTGACTGTTCGATGTTACAGTGGCCCTTCGACGTCTCGGAGTGACTGGCTGCAGCACACGCCGCTCGGTGGTGGCGGCGTTGAGCGTAGTGGTGGTTCTGTCTTCACAATGTTCACGTGGTGGTTGTCACGGCGCTGATTCTCCAGAGCAACGTCGCTCGATGGTGGCGCCTTGAGCACGGTGGTGGTGGCGTCTTGTCCGACGGTGGTGGCACTGCCGTAGACGGAACAGGCGACCCTACTCCCCGGTGACTGCTGGTGGAAACCACATACAGAGTGCGTACAGCTACGCTCGCCGTTGTGGTCGATTTTGCTCCGTCGTGCTTAGCTGCGCCGGAAATGGAGTCGCTGCGCCGGAAATGGAGTCGGTTGGATGAATGGCGGACGGGCAGGTGGGTGGGAAGGGATGAGAGAGACAGACAGACAGAGAGAGAGAGAATGAGTACCAGTGGGTGGGTTTTGAAATGAATGGTGTGTGGGTGGGAGTTAGGTGGGGTGAATATGTAGAGATTAGGTTTAATTAAATTTTTATTATATTAATTATAATTATTAAAACTTAATTATCACCTGATTTGTGAAATAAAAATTAATTCACCTGTTTTTTGAAAATGAAATTTTAAAAGTAGGTTTTTAGGTAATTTTCTCAAAAAAAAATGCATGATATCTTCAGCTTGCATAAAGTGAATCAACAAAAGAAATAATGTAAACGGTAATGGGCCAATTTCCTCAAAGTCATCATATATATCCGATAGTTAAAAATAAACAATTACACCAAAATGAAATTAAGGTTACAATTTCCATTTAATCAATGACTTAAAATTAGAAAAAATAAATTAACAGTGTATTTTGTAAATCCATAATTGTTTTTCCTACCTGGTTTCCATTTGGGAAATAACTGAAATTGACGAGTAGAGATTGTTGGAGAAGCACCGGAGTTGGAGAAGAAATACACCAAATTATTGCAGCAACGAGATCAACAAATACGAACAAAACCAGGATCAAACTTGATAAAATGAACACTGAAAGCCCAAACGCGTAATCGTTGTTCTCAAACTAAAATTGTCCCCTCTCCGAATTGATTGAGATGCTTAAAGGTTTTCGACAAACGATTTGTAGGAGTAATCATGCCTTTTTGCAGAATTACACCAAATCACAAGATGTAATTCCATTCAAACTTGAAAAAAAAAAAATATGACTACGATTCCCATGTAATATAATATACACACGACTAGAAGACGAAAACACTCAATGAAGACAGATCAACCAAACTAACTAAATAAAAATTCCTCACGTACATCGATTTTAAGATTGAAAGAATGATAGTTGACATTAACATAAAATACCCTTCTTCTATATCAAATTTGGCAGTAACATATGATGTTTCTTACTTCTTGATATGCCCTCCTTTACAATAAATTTAAAGATTGGCAGTATCATAAGCTCAAATCAAAATGCACTAGGTAGAAAAGAGAAGAAATTACTAAGAGAGTATTTGAGAAAGAATTAAGTGTTGGAAAATTCTAACATATTTGGGGCCACATGTAACATATTAAAATGTGTGGTGCTATTATTTAAAATATATTAGTCATTAGAGTGATCCACTAAAAATGAATTTTGACTAATGGGTATTAGGTTTCATAGAATTAAAGTGTAGAGACTGGAAGTTTGTTTTAAATTGTTGAGCGGCCAATTTAAAACAAATGAAAGATAATGAATGGTCATTATCTTATGAATATATGGGGTCATGGTCCCCAATTTGTTGTGTTCTTTGATATTCTCTACATCTTCATCACTAGAGATCAGAAATTGAAGTGAAGATCACAATCAAGTTAGAAGATCGTGATCCATTCAGGCTAACAATCAAATTATCATGGATTTAGATATATTTTATGTTTCTGTTAATTTTTCATTAAATGAGAAAATGATTTGAATAAAGTATATGGAATGATTATTCCTTTTCGGTTTTCTATCAAGTGGTATCAGAGCACTCCATAATTGAAATCTTGAGAAATTGGAATTTTAAATTCTGAATTTTTATAGATTGTTTGATTTTCATGTTATATTATGAAATTCTAACATATTATGCTATGGATATAAAGATGAGTATGTTATAATATGGCTTTTTTTTAATTATTATATGGATATAACATGAAATTATAAGGATCTATGATTCTTCAAAAATTCCGATTTTCAAATTAAGATTTTTCTTTAATAGATCTGTTAATATAAATCATTTCAATTTTAAAAAAATATATTTAATCGGCAGCGTCGCAGCGGACGCTGTAAAGCAGCGCCAGACGATGCTAAGGCGGGAAGGGGACATCGGCCCGTGGCCCCTCGCCATTAAAGTCTCTTGGCGCCAAGCATGGTGAAGAAAAGAGATAAAGAGGCATTTCGTTAAAGATTTTCGGTTATGGAATTTGTGGGGGTTGGGACATGGGCTGCAAATTAGAAATTCTAAAGCCCTTGCTTGCAATTTAAAATTAGGGTTAAATTATATATATCAGTCCCTAAAGTTTAAAGTTAATCCTAATTGGGTCTTAAGGTTACGAGTTTTTATAATTCAGCCTCTGAAGTTCTGAAATTAATTAATTAGGGGCATTTAAGTTCTGAATTTAATTATTAAGCCTATGAATGCTCATAATTAGTTTAGTTTGGCCCATAAAGTTTCGCATAATTGATATTTGACTCCTAAACTTTCCAATTATTAACAATTGACCCATAAAGTTTTGAATTGATTAATTTTGACCCCAAAGTATTGAATTATTAACCTTTAGGCCCTTAAAGCTTCAAGATAAATAAAATTAAGTATTCTGCTTATTAAATTATGGTATAAAGGACTCATTATGAGATTATAATATTTGAAAGTGAATTGATTGAAGCAATATGTTGCCAAAACAACCTCTCTTGTTGAAATTAATTAATTTAGAATAATAGAAGGAATTCGTGTGTATGCTTGTTCATGCGGATATTAGCCGGCCCAAAGAAAGGTTAATATTTGGTCGAATTTGATTACACACATGTGGTGGTAAATATGTGACAATTATAAGGTTTCCATGTGAATAATAAATCAATCCAAAGATGAGTTTATTATTTGATAGGAGCTATTGTCAATGTTTGATTACTACACCAAGAGTACCACTTACAATTAATATTATTGTCCAAAAACTTGATATTAATGGTGTACTGGTATCTTGAGATGAGACTTACCATGATTTGAATTTATTGATTATTGAATCTTAATATTGATGTGGGCATAATTCTTCCATTTTCTCTCTACAGCTAGTTCATCTGCTACTACAATATCTGCCAATATTAATTCTATTCCCAAGCTAAATGGGACAAACTTTAAAGATTGAAAAGAGAACGTATTAATTGTTCTCGACTGCATGGATCTAGACTTTGCGCTCCGGATTGAGCAACCCACTCCTCTGACGGATGAAAGTTCATCTGATGAAAAGATGAACTTTGAGAAATGGGAACACTCAAATAGTCTGATGATTATTAAGCGCGGCATTCCGGAAGCCTTTCGAGGCGCAGTGTCTGAAGAAATGACTAATGTCAAAGATTTTCTTACCGAAATTGAATTTTTTTTTGCGAAAAACGATAAGGCTGAAACAAGCACGCTTTTGCAAAATTTGATTTCAATGAAGTATAAAAGCATAGGAAACATAAGGGAGTACATCATGGAGATGTCTCACATTGCTTCTAAACTTAAGGCACTAAAGCTTGAGCTGTCTGATAACTTGCTCGTACATCTGATATTGATATCACTTCCTGCACAGTTCAGTCAATTTAAGGTCAGTTATAACTGCCAGAAGGAGAAATGGTCTCTAAATGAGCTCATTTCATATTGTGTGCAAGAGGAAGAAGGGTTGAAGCAGATAGAACTGAAAATGTTCACTTGGCAAACACTTCTAAAGATAAGGGCAAGAAAATAAAAAAGGAATATCAAGATGCTCCTAAGAGTCCAGCACAAAAGAAACAGCAAGAGGACAATAAAGATACTGGACATGTGAAGAAGAATTGTACCAAATATCTCACCTGGCATGCAAAGAAAGGTACAAATCTTACTTTGGTCTATTCTGAGGTTAATTTAGCTTCAGTACCTAGAAATACTTGGTGGTTAGATTCTGGTGCTACTACTCACATAAGTATTTCTATGCAGGGATGCATGAGCTACCGAAAGCCAAATGATGGTGAAATATACATCTATATTGGTGATGACAAGCCGGTGGAAGTTGATGTAAAGGCATTTTTAGGTTATTGTTGGGAACCAGATATTATTGGATTTGGAAGACATTAAAGTCGTATTGTCTTTTAGACGAAATTTGGTTTCTGTTTCTTTGTTGGACAAATTTGATTATTGTTGTTCATTTGGAAATAATCAGTTTAGTCTTTCTTTAAATTTCAATATTATTGGTACTGGTTTATTATCTGCATATGATAACCTATATAGTTACTTGATACTGTTGCATCATATAATGAAAACCTGCATGTGGAAACACGTGGTACTAAACGCAAATTAAATAAAGAAAATTTAGCAAAATTATAGCACCAACGCTTAGGTCACATCTCTAAATCTATAGTTAAATGACTTGTGTCAGATGGCATTTTGAATTTCCTTAACTTCACAGATTTTGATGTATGTATTAAATGTATCAAGGGAAAACAGACCAAAACAAAAGGATAGGTGCTAACAGAACTTCGGATGTCTTAGAATTTATTCACACAGATATTTGTGGACCATTCCCTACGACTTCTTGGAATGGTCAACAATATTTTATATCATTCATAGACGATTACTCATGTTATGTGTACCTATATCTTATTCATGAAAAGATGAGTCACTGGACATGTTCAAAGTGTTTAAAACTGAGGTTGAGAATCAACTCAACAAAAGGATAAAAAGCGTTAGGTCTGACCTTGGTAGTGAGTATTACGACAGAAATGACGGTTCAGGTGAACAATGTCCAGGATCATTTGCTAAATACCTAGATGAATGTGGAATCGTCCTACAATACACCGTGCCAGGAACCCCTAGCATGAATGGTGTAGCTGAAAAATGAAACATAACTCTTAAAGATATTGTAAGGAGTATGATTAGTTATTCTACTTTATCAAAATCACTCTGGGGAGAAGTATTAAAGACTGCAACTTATATTCTGAATAGAGTACCAACTAAGGCTGCTGTTAAAACACCTTATGAGCTTTGGATAGGTAGAAAGTCTAGTCTAAAGCATTTTCATATTTGATGATGTCCAGCTGAGGCTAGGCTTTATATGCCACATGAAAAGAAATTGGACTCCAAAACAGTAAGCAGCTACTTTATTGGTTATTCTGAGCGATCAATGGGCTATAAATTTTATGATTCCACAACTAAGTCAATTTTTAAAACGAAAACTGCAACATTTTTTGAGGATATTGAGTTTGGGGGGAGAAATAAGATTAGAGACATTATCTTTTAAGGAAGAAGCTGATGATACTATTACTTCTGACAATGTACAAGTTCCTATACCTGTCATTGATCAAGAAGTATATCCAGAATCTCAACAAAACAATGTTGAAGAACCTTCCATCCAAAATGAGGTTATTATTCCATATGTTCAAACTCAACAACCTCAAGAACCAATACATTTAAGGAGATCCACAAGAGAAAGGAAAAATGCTATTTCAGATGATTTTATAGTATTTCTCCATGAACATGAGGAAAATAATGGATTAATGGAAGATGATCCAATCAACTTTCGTCAAGCCATGCAGGGTTCAAACTCTTAAAAGTGGATTGATGTCATGAATGATGAGTATAAGTCTATGCAAGACAATAAAGTTTGGGATCTTGTCCCGTTACCAGAAGGTGCGAAACACATTGGTTGCAAATGAATATTTAAAACCAAGAGGGATTCGAATGGTAATGTGAAAAGATAGGCTCGTCTTGTAGCTAAAGGGTTTACCCAAAAGAAATGTATTGACTACAAAGAGACTTTCTCTCCAGTTTCAACGAAAGACTCTTTCAAGACAATTATGGTACTTGTTGCGCACTTTGACCTTGAGTTACATCAAATGGATGTTAAGACGACATTTCTCATTGGTGACATTGATGAAACGATCTATATGGTGCAAACGAAAAACTGTGTCAGGAGACCCAAAGAATATGGTTTGCAAATTAAAGAAATTCATTTATGGGCTCAAGCAAACTTCTCGTCAATGGTACCACAAATTTCATCAAATAATTATCTCATTTGATTTTGAGATGAATATTGTTGATGATTGTGTGTATCACAAGTTCAGTGAAAGTAAGCATATTTTCTCGATTTTGTATGTTGATGACATACTGCTTGCCACTAATGATATAGTCATATTGCATCAAACTAAGATATTTCTAACAATGAATTTTGAGATGAAAGATCTTGATGACGTATCTTTTGTATTAGGAATTTAGATACATCGGGATCGCTCTCGAGGTATTCTAGGATTGTCACAAAAGGACTATATCAATAAAGTACTTAAAAAGTTTGGCATGCATGACTGCAAATCAGGTGACACCCCTGTCGCTAAGGAAGACAAACTTAGTCTCAAACAATGCCCACAAAATGACCTTGAAGTTAAGGAAATGCAGAAGTTTCCCTATGCATTAGCTGTTGGGAGTCTTATGTATGCTCAAGTTTGTACACGTCCAGACATAGCATTTATTGTTGGAATGCTATGCAGATATTTGAGTAACTCTGGCATGGATCATTGGATAGCAGCTAAAAGGGTTATGAGGTATTTGAAGAGAACAAAGGATTACATGTTCACCTATATCAAATCGGATCAGTTAGAGATCATAGGATACTCCGATTCTGATTTTGCTGGATGCCAAGACAGTAGGAAACCCACATCAGGCTATATTTATCTGTTAGTTGGAGGAGCTATTTCCTGAAGGAGTGCTAAACAGACACTCATAGCTTCTTCTACCATGGCAGTAAAATTTGTAGCATGCTATGAAGCATCTAATCATGGAATATGGCTGCGAAATGTTGTTACTGGGCTAGGTATTCTGAATGGTGTAGAAAGACTACTAAAGTTATATGTGGCAATAACTCAGCAGTTCTATATTTCAATAACAACAGGAGCTCATCTAAGTCAAAACATATTGACATCAAGTTCCTGGTTGTGAAAGAAAGAGTACAGAGTGGACAGATTTTCATAGAGCATATTGAGACAAACTCCATGATTGCGGATCCGCTTACTAAGGGATTGACACTCAAGGTCTTTCATGAGCACACTGCTCATTTGGGTGTTGTATATCATGAGGATATCAAGTTTTAATGGGAGTTTGTATTTTTATTGCTCTATGTTTTTGACACATTTGTGTATTTGGATATTATTTTGTGCACAAATAAAGTATTCAGTTCATTACACTCTGTTATTATGTTCAGTACTGATCTCACTTAAGAAATAAGGTTGGACCAGTTGGAAATAGACATGTATGGATCACATAACATGTAATTTCCATGCTACACTTCCATGATTGATCTATATCATTTAGTTATATGAGTGTATGTTACCATTGATGGATTTAGTCACGTTAAATGTGACAAAAATCGTTTTGATCCTATATTAATATGACTGATGAACGAGATTATTTGAAGTACCCACCATAATAATAATAATAATAATAATAATAATAAAATTTTGAGTTCATAAGGTTGTGCACATTTGAAAGGTTACACATATGGCCTAGTAGGAGATTGTTGGCAAATTCTAATATATTTGGGGTCACACGTAACATATTAAAATGTGTGGTGCTATTATTTAAAGTATATTAGTCATTAGAGTGATCCACTAAAAATGAATTTTGAATAATGGGTATTATGTTTCATGGAATTAAAGTGTAGAGATCGGAAGTTTATTTTAGATTGTTGAGGTGTCAATTTAAAACAAATGAATGATAATGAATGATCATTATCTTATGAACATATGGGGTCATGGTCCCTAATTTGTTGTGTTCTTTGAGATTTTCTACATCCCCATCACTAGAGATCAGAAATTAAAGCGAAGATCACAATCTAGTTGGAAGATCGTGATCCATTCAGGCTAACAATCAAATTATCATGGATTAAGGTATGTTTTATATTTCTGTTAATTTTTTAGATTTCAATATGGAGTATGGATCTATGGATTTTTAAATGAGAAAATGATTTGAATAAAGTATATGAAATGATTATTCCTTTTTGATTTTCTATCATTAAGTTTGTGTTGTTATTATTATTTTTTAAGTTAAAAACTTAAGAATCATGTTCTTATAATGAAAAAAAAGAGGGACAGTGCTATTTTGCTCGAAAAATCCGGAAAATGGTGCCTGGGTCAAACCCGGGCCCCTCTTTTCCGGGCAAAGGGGCTTTGCCCAAAAAAGAGTGTATCAATGAGTTAAGTCGATTAACTAACGGGTTGATTGTTTAAACAACAATCGATCTGAACTCGACTTTTTAATGGTTAAAAATTAACTGGATTGAACAGAAATTTTTGGTTCAAATCGACCCAACCCGACCCAATTCGGTTTGATTAATTTTTTTGCACACCCTTACTTATGAGCATATTTTATCATTTGTCTGTAATTTTAATTTTATTACTTTTACTGGTAATATTAGCCTATTAACGTGTTTTAGGTGCTTAAATTTGATGTTTAATCAACTTGTAGACACTTAAAACTTTGCCACACTGAAGTTTAGATTATATGTAGATAAGTAAAAAATGAAGAAAACAAAGCCGTGAAAATGGACCTCCATAGTGGAAACAAGGTGAAAATGAGCTATTGCGCAAGTAGGAAGCCTACAAGAAAAGAAACAAAAAATCAAAGAAAATTAGGTCTAATACCCTGAAAAAATTACTAATTTGATTAATACCCTATAACTAATTAAATGACTTAATCAAGTATTTAATACTGTCTAAAACTATCAAAACAACCCCCGATTCTCTCAAGTCCGCCAGTTTTTGCGTAATTGTCCGCAACTTAGCCCTACCCCATTTCCTCTGTATGAATAAATCTTATCTTGTGGTCAAGCCGCTACCCTCCACGGCGTAGTCGGTGGATGTGGTGATAAAAGTGGGGCGGCAAAGGAAGCGGACGGTGGTGGGACAAGGGTAAATGTATAGTATTGAATTGGTCTTGGAGTTTGGACTTGACCCCACCGGGATTCATGAATGTTTATGGGATTTCGACTACTATTAGTCGGATTCTGGGTTGGAATCACGGAGCTAAGCGTTTTGCTATTTTGGATAATTACGAATGGTGGAAAGATGTTAAGCTGTTGGATTTTCTCAAGGATGTAGGGAGATTTTCGAGGATGGGAGTAATGATGTCGAAAGAGAGCATGCGGAAGAGGCTCGAATCGGAGCAAGGAATGAAAAAATACCCCAATGAGAGTGAGAACCTCCCAGAACTGAGAATCTCGGCCGACACTTCGCGTTTTCCTTACAAGAACAAGCAGGGACACCGGTCTGCCTTTCGGATTTCTCGAATTGTATCGGAGACATTAAAATTGGGAATGGAGAAATCCTCCACCCTGAAATCATATGCCCTAACCATGGAGGAGCAGGAGCTGGTGGTGGACTTGGTGGAGGATTGGGAGGTGGAGCTAGCGGTGGACTGGGAGGAGGAGCTGGGAGTGGACTTGGTGGATAAGCAGGAGCAGGAGGTGGTGGTGGGCTTGGTGGAGGCAGCAGAGGATGTTCAGGTAGTGGTGTAGGTGGTGTAATGTTAGATTTTCTATAGTTTTATGGAGAAGAGAAGAGAAGGTGTATTGCACAAGGATGAATTGCTCTTTTCTTGATTTTCCGTCAGTTTTATGCACATGTAAATACATATAATTCAAGTGATCGATTACATTATTAAAAACCCAAAAATGTAACCTTTTCAAAAATGTGTTTTCCTTCACGTTTTATTGTCTTTGGAAAAACAACGAGTTTAGTGCAGACAATAACATTGTTTTTTGAATTTCGTCACTTTTGAGCGTTTGTCACTTTTTAAAAAAATTTCGTCACTTTTTTTAGTTTGTCACTTTTTGAGTGTGTTACTTTTTTTTATTGTTTGTCACTTTTTAATTTGTATAACTTTTAATTTGTGCCACTTTTTTTAATTCGTCACTTTTATTAAAATTTGACTTTTTTTTAAAAAAAATTTGTTACTTTTTTTAATGTTTCATTTTTTTTCAATCACCTTCTTGATTTCTATCACTTTTTTTAGTGTTTATCACTTTTTTTGAGTTTGTTTCACTTTTTTGAGTTTGTATTACTTTTTGAGAGTATGTCACTTTTTTTTTTTAAGTTTTGTCACCTTTTTTTAGTTTGTATCACTTTTTTTTTTTTTAAAAAGTAACAATTTTTATAAAAAAAAAAGTGATATTGTGTCACTTTTTCATTTTACACAGTATTTTTACTTCTTAAAAATCTTTCATATAATTTTTCAAAACATCCCTAATTTTAAGTGTATTTTTGTAAGTACCCCAAAAATCAATATCGTCAAAATTCGAACAAGTAAGTTCTACCAAGAAACCTAGGAACCAGCTATTAAATCGATTCGATTATGACTAAGTACCCTTTAAACTAATACTCGAAAAAAACTCGGTCAAAACCGAGGTCCAACCTCAAACTGATGACCCGCACCAATTTTCTTGATTTGACTAGTTCATTTTTTAATTGAAAAACGAAATCTCTAGGCCCAATGTCAAAAATGTTAGGGGCTCAGAAATTATTGTTTCATGGAATTTACACAAAACTAGAATTTTAAAGATTCAATTTCAAAAATCAAATATTAATTAAATTTTTTAATACTACCCAAACGCTAAAAATCCTTAAATCCCAAATCATTACCCACATCTTCATTCTCTCTATGTCTCTCTCCATCTGACGGCTCCGACGTCAACAAGTAATAGAAAGGCTGCTCCGGCGACCAACCTGTAAGTTGCACACGATCGACACAATGGTACCTTGTAGCGGCAACAACACCACTACACATGATCGTCGCACGACACCCTGACGTTCACGTAGCTCGAAGTGGAACATGTGTTGCCACTGCTCTCTATTTCCTCTCCCTCCTCCCCTTCTCCATTTTATTTTTGCAACGAGGTGTGGGGCTGTGTAAATGGTGGTGGTGGTGTGTTGTGAGTGGTGCGGTGTGTGGTGGTGGTACGTTGTGGGCGTGGCGGTGAACCTGTGGTGAGGTGGTAGTTGGGTGTGTAAATGGAGATAGAGAAGGTGCAGTGTGGTGGTGGTGGTGGTGGTGGATATGTGTTGCGACGACGACAACGATGATGGTAGGGTAGGAGATTTTTTTTTTTTTTTGTAGGATGGGGATGGTGGGGGTGTTGGTTCCGACGACGAGGTTTCGGTTGCCATGTTGTTGGTGGCAGTTGTGGAGTGGTAGTCACAAGTGTTGGTAGTTGTCACAGATTATTTGGCTGTTTGTGACCATTAAATTGATTAATATGTGACCGATGCACAATATTTGACTAATGAAAAAGATAAATTATGACTAAAAAATAATGTGTGACCTAGAAAATTGTTAATTTGTGATAATTTATAACTGTCTAATAAATTGTGACCTATAATATTTATGATTTGTGATTTATAAATAAATTGTGACATTTCAATTTTTGATTTGTGATCGATGATCAAATTGTAACCTATAAATTTTTTGAGTTGAGACGTTAAAATATTTGTGATATATAAAATTTGTGATTTGTGACCTATGAATATGTGACTTATTAATTTTATAAATTTGTGATCGATGAAAAAATCGTGACCTATAAAATCTTCGATTTGTGATCGTGAAATAATTTGTGACCTATAAAAATTTTTATTGTGATCAAAAAATAATTTGTGACCAAATTATATAAAATTGTGACATTAATATATTTAATTCATAAAATATATGTTTTATTAATTAATTTATAAATAAAATTTTAAAAATCTGATATTTGAAATTTTAAACCTTATGTTTTTAAATTTGAAATGGGTAAAGCTTAACCTATTTTATTTCCCTGTGGTTTTCGTCCATCCTATAGTTGCTTCCTTTAACCTTTTTCACTGCTAGTTTGGATATGGGATTGTTTAATATTACGAATGGATACACCCTTCCAGCCTTTTAAGTTTTTAAAACCTTTTGGGAATAATTTAAGCAACGAAGTGCTATTTTTATTTGAAAGATTGTATAAAAAAATTTGTTCCTCAAAAAAAAATATTTCTTTTCTTAAAATGTGTGGTTAAAATTAAAATTTTGACATTGAAAAGTAATTTTTTATGTTTTTAATTAAAAAATCAAAAGCAAAACATAGGCTAAAATGCTATATAAATTGTATATTGAAACTTTAGCTATATTCTTTTCCGTTGTCTCATTTTTGTTGAAATTAGAAGTGGGAGTAATGAATATTAAATGTAGCCAAGTTTAAAAGCTTCTTAGCTACATATATTAAAAATTAAAAAATTAAGTATTTTTCTCAAATTTTTTGGTACATATGTTTTTAAGTTTATTAGAATCGGTTCGACCTTTTAACTCTGTACCCTTTGTCTTTTTCGAAAATTTCAAAACATTTCAAGAAACCCAAAACTTCTTTTTTAAGTCAACAATTCACAAATACACAAAAAGGATTATCCTTACTTATTTTAAATTATTTTATTCTCAAAATACATTTTTTATTTTTTACAATACAATGTGTTATCTTGTAAAATTATGTTACACACATTTCACGACCAGTTTCCACCAACCTCACCATCACCGCGTACATATTCTCTTTCAATAATAACATAAGGCCTTACCACCACAGAACCATCATCGTTGCCACCTTTCCTAAGCGTCACACCTCCACTCAAAAGCATTTTAAAATAGGGTTGTCCGTGAGTCGGTTCAGTTCGATTCCAAAATTTTCGGGTATTTAATAAATGGAAACGTCGGGTCCAAATATAATTATGGAACCGTTCGGTTCGGTTCGGTTCGGTACCAAAATTAGATTTTTTAACATTTACAGCAACACTACATAAATATAACTAATGCCATTTCATTCGTAACTTTTACAAATTAACATAACACAATTCAAAAATATATAAATAACTAGCTGTCGAATAATATTAATTCAATGCATACAAATATCAAAAAGTAGACATTAATATTAAAATGTCGGTGATCCATATCAATAATTCATTTGGGCTAATGGACTTTAAAATTAAAATTATGAAATGATCTAATGTATTTAATTAATTTGTTAATTTATTTAGAAAAAATAAAATAATTTAATTAATTCAATATAAAAAATTATTTAGTTTCGGTTCTTATTCGGTTATTCGATTCTTGGTTTAGACTCGAGACCCGACCCAAACCCATCGGTTCTTGATTCGGGTACCTGTTCGGATATTTAACTTATGAAGAACCGCTCGATTCGGTTCGGGACTTTTGGACACCCCTATTTTAAAAGTTCAATAATTAATAAAATGTGGTGAGTGGGTGATGTAGTGCAATGTGTTTTAGTACCACTCGAAATCATTTTAAAATTTAGTTAGTAAATCGCAACAGAGGTAAAAATTAAGTAACTAATGAAACATTTATCTCGTTCTTCTTTCTATATAATTTTAACGAAGAGTAAATTACAAAGACCTTTTATTGAGTTTATAACAATTGCAAGATTCAGAAACCTTCCATTTTAACATAAATTTTCTATTTTATTTGCTCCTTATACTATATATATTAGAAGAAATACATGAAAATTGCCATTTAGTTGTGGCAATAGGCCGAGCCAACTCGGCTCGGTCCATCTACCCATGACCTCGGCTCGTTCGAGCACGAGCTCAAGGGTCGAGCTCGGCTCAACCCACGAGCTATTTTTTTTTTTTTTTTTTTTACTTTTCTCTTTACAATTTTTATGAGCTGAGTGAACTTAAGGCCCACGAGCCGTTCGAGAGCTTGGACAAACGAGCCCGAGCCGTCCATAGGCCGAGCTTTGACGAGTTGAGCCAATGATCTACTCGGCTCTTTTGCCACCCATATTGTCGATTGACTCGACCTATTTCCATAATGGCCTTTGACTATTTAAAAAAAGGTTAAAAGATAAAATTGTAAAGTTATTTACCAAAAGCCAAAATTGCTCTCATCTTCAACAAAGAAAGGACAGGAAAGGAAAAAAGAACTCACACGGTCTCTAATGGTCGGGATCTAGTCAAAGTCGCCATCCTCATAGTCAACTCAATGCCGATCAACACACAACCCCGGCTATTATCTTCAACAATATGAGTTTGTTTTTGGATTATGAGATTGATTTTTTGCATTTATAATGTCTCAAAAACTTGTGAATTAAATTGTTGTGTATGATATTTATTCTTTATTATTTAGGTAAATTATTGGGTGTTGTGGTGATTTCCTTGTTTATATTTGCAGTAACCACCTTATTCTCGTTGGATATGAGATTGTCTCCCTCTTAGGTACTCGATTTGCGAGGCGAGAGAAGACATGCTGCCCTTGAATGCATCATTGACAAGCATCTCGAGCAGATTAATGTCCATTTGGTAGACACTCGTAAGCTGTCCTTGACAACCATCATGTGAGCATTATATATTTGCGATTTATATTGTATGTCGTTTCAAAATCTCATCACATAATCATTAACTAGTTGAAATGTCAATATGTCGCTTGAAGTCCTAACTGAGTTGACGCTATCGACTGAGTAGAGTCAATGTTTTGTGCGTGAATTAACTGTTCCTCATACTCAAGACGACCAAATGTTCGATACCATCCTCGACCGAGACTATGTATGTGAATTGAATATAATTTATTGATTAACATTTTGTATGAGTTAGCCTATTTTAATTAAGTTCATAATTTCTAATATTGTTATTTGTGTAGGAGCAACGTCTAGTTGATCGATGATCATCTTTGTTGATAAAATCTCATTCTCCTCCATCCAGACATATTCCCTTTAGATCTCCTGCACACCGTCAAGTCATTATTTCGATGATCTGTATGTTCACCCGACTGGATTTATAACGGAAGAGGTGGGTGCATTACGACGAGAATTGAGCGGAGATGTATCAAATTTATGTCATGATGTTGCAGTGCTACGAGACCATATATCAAATCTTCAAGAAGAGGTTGCAGCGCTCCGATACAATATAGTAGGTAGACGAGGGAGTGTCAGAGAGGGTGATGGAGATTGGGGTCACACACCGTTGTAGACAAATGATGGTGTACTAAAATCATTTTTATTATTTGTAGAGAGAGAAGGGGTGGCTTCGATGGGGACGAGAGATGTAGCAGATGAGGAGATTATGGAGGAGGTGAGAGTGCCTGGGGCAGGAATGAGGTAGTCCTCAAGGCAGAGGATGTGCTCGGGTCTAGAAGGGTGGCCCCGATGACAGAGGAAATGGCAAGCCCCGGGGCAGAGGGGGTGACAGATAAGGAGATGACGTCTATCGTGACGGAGGTAAGTAGCGTGTTGTCGACGTGCCGAAGCAGGTGGTCGGTAAGATGCTGAGATTGCAGTCACAGTACGTCGCTTCTCTCTTCACGATAGAGGCGAAGAGGAGGACGTTTTCGACATGACATACCACAATCTCTTTCAGGAGGTGGACCATGCCAGTAGAAAGCGTTCGAGACAGAGTGGAGAAGAATTATGCTTGGGTAAATATTTTAAGATTTTAGTAAAATATGCTACGCTAACTCATTTATACTTCTTTTAACATTTTTTATGTTTCCTTTTTCAGAGTTAGCCACATGATAGCTCAAAGAACGATCTAGAAGGCTTATAAGTGGTTTCATGATATCACGACTTCGGGAGCTTGGCTCGCCGACAATGTAAATGTAATATCGCAATTGTTATTTATTATATATACATAATTTTTTATTAAATGAAATAACTCTCCTTTTTTATTGGTGTTTCCTAATGTAGCACATCGACTTGGCTGTGGACTTGTTGTGTGATCGGGCTCGAATATATCCGAGATCATTTGACATTCCTGGACGAATCATATTGAGCACCGAGTTCCCACCTACCGTTATCATTAAGTATCAGTCGCTTATGTGTAACGAGTACACATAACCTGAATATATGCTCGAGTGGGTCATAGTGATGTGGCAAAATGTCGAGAAAAAGTCATTTTTATTGATTTCACTATATATATGTACGACTCTGATCATTTTTGTCTGACACAAGGGTAGCTTGAGCTTAACCTGGAGTCGATGACTATGATCGTTCATTTGATGGCTAGACGAGCGAGAGTGATTGTGCAGGATAGACTATCCAGCGTGCGGGACACGACGATAGCAAGACAGTTGAGATCGTAAATATTTATAATTTTTAAATATGAAAACTTAATTTTAGCTACACGATACTGAAATAACACATTATTTTTTAATTGCGGGGCGATTGTGGCACGTTCGCAATAAAAATATATTGAATTTTTGAGTATAACATATAAAGTTGATGAAATCAATTAATCTTACACATAAAATTGAAGGAATAAGTTAGATTGCAATTTGTATGAATTCAATTGTAATTCGTAAATATTTTTTATTTAATTGTGAAATAATTTTAAATATTGTAAAAAATGTAAATATTGTATATTCAATTATTTATCTAATATTGTAAATATTGTATATTTAATTGTGAAATAATTGTAAATATCGTAAAAAAAATGTAAATATTGTATATTTAATTATTTATTTAATTGTGAAATAATTGTAAATATTGTAAAAAATGTAAATATTATTCATTTAATAGCGATACCATTACATATCCGTCTAATTGTCATATACGAAAATTTGACTTGTACAAAATTGGTGAGTATACCATGTTGCTCTACACATGCTGCTCCTACGCGGACAAGAAAACTCTCCGATAGATGGTATTCTAGACATGTGTGGATGTCTATGATCAAGCGTTTCAACTTTGAGTGACAACAAACTATTGAGTGAGAGAATATGGTCGGGAACTTCTCACTCGACTTCATTCGGTAGAGGAAATCTGGTCTCAGCATATGCTCCTCTCCAATAATCAACCGTGTAATAAGGAGAGCATAAGATTCCTACCGCAAAGCTTTTATACATAGTTACTACGAATGCATGATCACATGAAAAACTCTCCAACTAAAATCGACTACAAGTGCAGGTGTTATCAGTGAAGTCCACCATATATGTGATATTACGTGCACATTTCGTGGAGAATCGCAACTTATTCGTGGTTCCATATTCAACTTCCTTGCAACCTCTGTAGTCTTGAAGCATTTATCCCCTTGAGTCGGTACTAGCACGCTTGTGCAACTCTTTGATTCCGCATGTCGGTCGTGAAACCACTACTACAACTTGTTATAAATGTTCTCAATCATTGCAATGACTATTCACTCTCGATCCTTTTTTAATAATACATTGAGAGACTCTGTATTGTTTGACGTCGTCATACTGTATCGACGTCGTGTAAAATGTGATCACTTCCAATGTTCAATCCCCATTTATGTTAGATACTCTCATGCCTGAAATGATTTACACCTATTTCCACCATGAACTTATTACATTCTTCAACATTGTTAGTTTCAGCCGCTCTCCTAAACAATGAAACTATGACTTTGCCCCAATACTAGTCTTCAGGTTGCCTTATATATGGTACATGCAATACGTATAATGTACTTGGGAAAAATCCCAGCAATACAATTAGCATAGCTTTCCTCGATCGAGCCCATTAATCCTCTAACGTGCGTTCTTTGGCCTTCCGGCCTTCTAGTAGCTTGTGACCATTCTGTACTCTTGACGGACGTCGTTCACAATGTCCGAAGGTCTGTAAATTGTCGGTGCTTCTTAATATTTCTGCATTATTCGTCGACCAATAAACCATGTTCTGGCCTGCCTGTGATCATTTCGACGAATTCCCACATTGCAAGTATGTTCCCCTGTATACCCGTGAACTACACATAACTCATTCGTGTCCATCTTCGTCGTTAGCAAATGCCAACAGTAACAGTCGTCGACACAGATAATCATCAACAATGACTTGTTTGATTTTTTCATTTTGAGCTCAAAGTTATAATTCAGTGTAATCGGTGCACATCTTCTTACAAATTTTTCTTTGTTTCAAACAGTTGCTTGACGTACAAATCCTTATCATTGGGAACCATATATGAAGAATTAGATGACGATCCACTTGATCCCGCCCCAAGCATGTTTTTAACGGGATAAAGTAATCAAAATCTCATTTGTAAATTCTTTTTCATTCACATTGTGAACTATTGACGAAATTCTGTGTAATAACGAGATTGCGATGAATAACAAGTATAACGGGAATAACCACATCATCCTCATGAGCTATCTCCGTTGTGTCCCAAAAATCGTTAGCATTGCGTTCCCCTCCATCCGAATCTTCATATTCATTTTCGGCGACATTCTTCATTACTAAAGTTACGCAAAGAGGAACTATGTACATTTTGTTCAATTCAAATAGAAAATTCACTTTAGCATCAAAATTGGTCCAACCACTTGGCAACATAATTTTAATGAAAAAAATTGTAACAGCCAACTGTTACGGCTGTTAATAGCCAGCTATTAAAACTAGTCGGAATCATTGTGATAAATATATATATATGCAAATAAATGTTTTCCTTGTTTATGCTTGAAAGATTATAGATCTATAAAAAAAAATTATATATATGTTAGTCTATGTTGAAATAAGATTCATCGATTAAAAACGTTTACTAATTTAACGAAAACGAAAGTAAACATAAGTTAATATACTTATCGATTCGAAGTGATAGATATAAAAAAATTCTTGTTCAAGGTTTGATCAATTTTTGAAATTTTGAGGTTGAAACAGATGAAAAATGAGTTTTTATCTGTGTTGGAATAAACATATAAGAAAAATTAGCTAATTTTGAGACTTTAAGTAGGAAGTGTTCTTTTAAACAAAACAATATTTTGTAATTGTATTGTTTACCTAAGGGCATCTTTGTCTTTTAACATTAAAAGTGCTATTATGGAAACATGTTTTCTTAACTTTTTTTTCTTCTTAATTTCAATTTAGACAAAAATAAATTATTTTAATTTTTATCTTTTTGTGCTGAGTGAGTTCATTTTAATATATATATATATATATATATATATATATATCTCATTATAAATGGACAAATTAAAATTGATCTAAATGTTGTAAAAGGAAAGTAAATTAGGGTTTAATGTGAATAACACATGTACCTCTGCAGCCCTAGATATTATTACCATATGTATCCCTATAGTTGTCCTATAAATATAGAGCTTTGGTTCTCATTATAACACATAGAAAAGTCTATTGGCTTTTATTCTCTCTTCTCTTTTCTCTATTTTATAACACGTTATCAGCACGAAAGCTTATTTTTTCAAAGTTTACCACGACACGAAGAGCAACATTCCAATGCAAGAAAGAAAAAGCAGAATACTGAAAGCTCAATTTCTCAAAGGCTTGTAAAGATTCACGATGGATTCTCAAGATTCTTGTTTGATTGATAGTGCAACTACACATACTATTCTTCAAGACAAAAAATATTTTTTGGATTTAACATTAGCAGAAAATAATGTTAATACGATATCAGGTGCATCGAATATTGTTGAAGGCTCCGGAAGAGCTTGTATTATTTTTCCAAATAATACAAAATTATATATTGACGATGCACTTTATTCAAGCAAATCTAGAAGAAATTTGCTTAGTTTCAAAGATATCCGTTGCAATGGATATCACATTGAGACAATGCAAGAAAATAATGTTGAATATCTTTGCATAACTTCTTTTGTATCTGGCCAGAAGCAGACAAAAGAAAAATTTTATGCACTCCCATCTGGCATGTATTATACATTTATAAAAATGGTTGAGTCAAATATTATCACGAACCAGAAGTTCGTTGATCCAAAGAATTTTATACTTTGGCATGATCGACTTGGACATCCAGGAGCTATAATGATGCGTCGAATAATAAATAACTCACATGGGCATCCTTTAAAGAACCAGAAGATTCTTTTACCTAATGATTATCCATGTGTGGCTTGTTCACAAGGCAAGTTAGTCATTAGACCTTCAACTACAAAGGTCAATATTGAATCCCCAACTTTCTTGGAAAGGATTGAAGGAGATATGTGTGGGCCAATACACCCACCATGTGGGCCATTTCGTTATTTTATGGTATTAATTGATTCTTCTACTAGATGGTCACATGTTTGTTTACTTTCTACTAGGAATGTAGCTTTTGCTAGACTACTTGCTCAAATCATAAAATTACGTGCGCAATTTCCCGATTACTCAATCAAGACCATTCGTCTTGACAATGCCGGTGAATTTAGATCACAAGCATTCGATGATTATTGCATGTCAATTGGGATTGCTGTTGAACATTCGGTTGCGCATGTCCATACACAAAATGGTTTGGCGGAATAATTTATTAAACGTCTATAACTTATTGCTAGACCGTAACTTATGAAAGCAAAACTCCCAGGTTCTGTTTGGGGTCATGCCATATTGCATGCTGCGTCATTGGTTCGTATCAGACCAACTGCATATTATCAATATTCACCTTTGCTACTAGCATTTGGTCATGAACCTAATATTTCTCACCTGCGAGTTTTTGGTTGTGCTGTTCAAGTCCCTATTTCACCCCCACAACGGACTAAAATGGGTCCCCAACGAAGACTTGGGATTTATGTGGGTTTTGATTCACCATCCATTATTAGGTATCTTGAACCTTTAACATGTGATTTATTTACTGCACGTTTTGCAGATTGTCATTTTGATGAAATGATCTTTCCAACTTTGGGAGGGGAAAAACTATATCCTGATAAACAAGGTAAAATTACTTGGAATGAAATAACTTTATCTCATTTTGATTCCCGCAGCAATCAATGTGAGCAAGAGGTTGAAAAAATCATTCATTTGCAAAATGTTGCAAATCAATTACCGGATACATTTGTTGACACGAGAAAAGTGACAAAATCATATATACCAGCAAAAAATATTCCAGCAAAAATTGATGTCCCTGCAGGACAATTTGCTGTAGCAAATGAATCTCAAATACGCCATAAGCGTGGTCGACCAGTTGGTTCAAAAGACTCTGTACCTCGAAAAAGAAAAGTACAAGAGAAAAATCAATCAAAAATTTCAGAAGAAATAACATTGGAGAAAATCGATCAATCAAATATTGAAAATATGGTTTCTGAAGATTCACAAGTGTCCGAAAATAATGAGATTTCAATAAATTATATGTTATCTCATAAATTATGGGAACGAAATAATGTTGTTATAGACAATATTTTCGCCTTTAACGTGGCTCTTGATATTATGCAAAATGATGATCCTGAACCACTGTCTGTTAAAGATTGTCAAAATAGAAATGATTGGCCAAAGTGGGAAGAAGCCATACAGGCGGAATTGAATTCCTTAGAGAAACGGAAAGTGTTTGGACATGTAGTTCGAACACCTGAAAATGTAATCCATGTTGGATACAAATGGGTTTTTGTACGAAAGAGAAATGAAAACAATGAAATTACAAGATACAAGGCCCGACTCGTAGCTCAGGTTTATCACAAAGACCAGGAATTGATTATGAGGAAACATATTCTCCCGTAATGGACACCATCACTTTTAGATTCTTAATTAGTTTGACTGTGTCACAAAAGCTCGATATGCGCCTTATGGATGTAGTGACTGCCTATTTGTATGGTTCACTTGATAGTGATATATATATATATATATATATATATGAAAGTCCCTGAAGGACTCAAAGTGCGTGAAACAAATGATACATGCCCAAGAACCATGTTCTCAATTAAACTGCAAAGATCATTATATGGATTAAAACAATCTGGACGCATGTGGTATAATCGCCTTAGCGAATATTTGTTGAAGGAAGGCTATAAAAATGATGATGTCTGCCCATGTGTTTTTATAAAGAAAACGAATATTGGATTTGCAATTGTGGCGGTTTATGTTGATGACTTAAATTTAATTGGAACTTTTGAAGAATTCAACAAAACTGCAGATTATTTGAAAAATGAATTTGAGATGAAAGATTTGGGAAAAACAAAATTCTGTCTCGGATTGCAAATTGAACATTTCTCAGAAGGATTATTGTTCATCAATCTACATATACAGAAAAAGTCTTAAAACGATTTTATATGGACAATGCACATCCATTGACATCACCTATGGTTGTTCGATCACTTGATGTAAAAAATGATCCTTTTCGTCCACTCGAAGATGGAGAAAAGATTCTTGGTCCTGAAGTACCATATCTTAGTGCAATTGGAGCATTAACTTATCT
This sequence comes from Fraxinus excelsior, assembly GCA_019097785.1. Taxonomy (NCBI): domain Eukaryota; kingdom Viridiplantae; phylum Streptophyta; class Magnoliopsida; order Lamiales; family Oleaceae; genus Fraxinus; species Fraxinus excelsior. Next base: position 2,031,250 of record CM032644.1, read on the forward strand.
TGCAAATTGTACTCGACCCGACATAGCTTTTTCTGTAAATCTCCTTGCAAGATATAGTTTTACACCAACACAAAGACATTGGAATGGTGTTAAACATATTTTTCGTTACCTAAAGGGTACTATTGATTTGGGATTATTTTATTCTCAAAAGTCGGGATCAGCTTTAGTGGGATATGCAGATGCAGGTTATCTCTCTGACCCACATAAAGCTAAATCACAAACATGATATGTGTTTACACGTGGAGGAACAGCTATATCATGGAGATCTGTAAAGCAATCATTGACAGCAACATCCTCAAATTATTCTGAAATCATTGCAATCCATGAAGCGGGCCGAGAATGTGTATGGTTGAGGAACATGACCCATCATATCCAAGAGTCATGCGGATTAGTTTCAACAAAAGATAGTCCAACAATTTTGTATGAAGATAATGCTGCTTGTATTACACAACTCAAATGAGGCTATATCAAAGGTGACCGGACGAAACATATTTCTCCAAAATTCTTTCATACACACGAGCTTCAGAAAAATGGCGACATCAATATTCAACAAATTCGTTCAATTGATAATGTGGCCGATTTATTTACAAAAGCGCTGCCAACATCTACATTCAAGAAATTGGTTCACGAGATTGGAATGCGTCGACTCAAAGATTTTCAGTGATCAACATCAGGGGGAGTAGCTGTACTCTTTTTCCTTCGCTTAGGTTTTGTCCCACTGGGTTTTCTTAGCAAGGTTTTAATGAGGCAGCATTTATATTTAATACTCCGAAATAACTGTACTCTTTTTCCTTCGTTTGTTCTTTTTGTCCCTTTTGTCCCATTGGGTTTTTATCAAACAAGGTTTTAATGAGGCAGATATTTTGTAATGTGTCATTCAAGGGGGAGTGTTGTAAAAGGAAAGTAAATTAGGGTTTAATGTGAATGACACATGTACCCCTGCAGCCATAGATATTATTACCATATGTATCCCTATAGTTGTCCTATAAATATATGGCTTTGGTTCTCATTATAACACATAGAAAAGTTTATTGGCTTTTATTCTCTCTTCTTTTTTCTCTATTTTATAACACTAAAATATTTATTATCATATGAATTTAAAAAGAAATCTGAGCTATAAAATTTTGATATCAATTTTTTTCGAATATTTAATGTCACAAAAATATTATTTTAAATTTCTAATATTAAACATATATGTCAAGAGTACAAATAATTTTTTTAAAAGAGAAAATCCTATTAAATCTAGCTATATAAAATATCTAATAAATTTTCAATTAGATTTATTAAATTATTCCAAAATACATATTTTTATTGACTTGTATTTGTCCATCACCTTTGTAAAATATAATATTGCATTTTATATTTTTAAATTTTCTAAAACATTTACAATGATATTTTTAACTAAATCTCATCTAAATCAAAATTATGAAAAAACGTATATCTTAATAAAGAATTAAGAAAGAGAGAATAAAATAAAATAAAACATTATAATAAATAAAAATTCCAAAATTGTATAAAGAGATAAAATAGAAAATAAATATTTACGTTTTGCTAATATTGAAGAATTTGTTATCAAAAGTAAACATCATGGGAGGTTTTTTTGAAATATATGAAAATAATTTTTTGGAATTTTTTTTTTTCTCTATTTTTAACTAAATTATATATTGCGTATAACCATTTTTACCGTTAGGCTTTTAATAATATGCAGAGATGATCGCCACCGTTACACTATAAAACTTGTATCATCGATCATGATGTGCTCTACATAGGATATTTCGTTGATTCAACCATCGGTAAGATGAATGTATTGAATTATCCAAAACAAAAACGTTTCTTCAGGGACAACCGGACAAGTTGAAACAAAATGTAGTTGGATGATCAAAATAAAACATCGACAAAGCAAAATATTGTAAGTAGATTTTCTCTATATATATACATTGAGAATTGGCATATCTTACATAGACACGAAAAGATTAGATAGGCAAGTATAGATCAGTTCTTGTGACATCCTAGTACCATGACAGCGTTGACAGCTACATCAGTTGATCACCATAGGATCAAAATTAGGCCGTTTATCAATTTTTGTTTAGTTAGTATCAAGGATTCATAGCTAATTGATTTGAAGATGTACATGTGGTTGTAGTAGTCACACCCTGCTGCAAATCAGCCAATGAGAAGGATCGCCATACCGGCACATTCTTCTGGGGAGAAGATGACGAGGACGATCCGGAAGAATTGCATTCGGTGGGATGCGTGTCACTTTCCGAGTTGCTCATGGCAACAGCCAAGGCCAATGTGGTTCGACTCGAGTTGGTCACTCTCTTAGAAATCCCACCTAAATTACTCCTCGAAAGGGAGCTTCTATTCTTGACATCCCAGTTAGTAATACTACAGGCGATAAGGTTTCTTCGTTTCCTCGTGTACGCATTCTCGGGTTTCGAGATGTTTCTTATAGACGACGAAGAAGCATCTATCAAACTTGCAAAGGACTTGGATTTTCCATTATAGAATCTTGAAATGCCCCTCCTGCAAACATAGTAGTATCAGCTTCACGAGAGAGCATTGTAGACTGCATGTTCGGTATGCAGTATTTAACGATACCGACTTTTCGGTATCATGTAATTCTTCCTATGACTCGGTTTAAAACTTTGCAAGCTATTGTTACGAAACAAAGTTTTATTCTCACTACAATCGAAGCTCGACTATTCGAATTTCTTTTTCCGACAACTCCGTCATCAACATTAGAGTAAAACTAAGGTCGAATTTTCTTTTTAATTTTTCCTATTTGATCTGTTCATAGCATACTTTTAGTTACGAAAAGAATCCAATGTATAATGAGAAAGTAGCCAAAGCAAACTCGTGTGACACTGTGACAGATTAATATTTTCTTTTCTTTATGAGGAAAAAATAAAAACATTAAACAACCCAAATCTGATCGGACAATGTTTCCAAAAGTTAAATATTAAAGCAATAGGAATCTAAGAAAAATCAAAATAACTTCGATGAGATCAAGGTATATAATTTAAACTTGTAATAAAAAAAATGCAAAAATGATAAAAGAAAATTTGTACCAACCAACCTTATTGGTAAAACTTCCTCCAAGGCATTCATGGCGTCCAAGGGCCCTTTATACGAACTCTGAACCTCTTCATTTTCATCAAAAATATCCGATGATTTCTCAGAAATATCGCTATTTTTTCCTATAGATGATGATTCTGAATCAGAGTTGTAAGTATCCAATCTCTTGTCTTCTTTCTCAACATCCTTAAAACCCACCTTTTTCGCCACCGGGAACCTCCTATCGCCGCCGTAAACCGCCGGCGATTCTACAGAAGACATCACGTGCATGCACCCACCACTTTCAACTCCGCCCTTGTTCATGACCCTTGTAGGCATTTTCAATCAAAAGCTAAAAATTCTATAAATGGATACAGATCATAAATATATTGAATTGAACCCTGCAAAATATATATATATGGGCAAATGATGATCAAAAGGGCATTCAGAAGAAGATGAGATCTATGAAGAGAAATATACAGAGAGGAAAGTATTGACGACAAATGAATGAAAAATTGACATAAGGGCGGATTAAATTGAATATTCGTTGTGGATGCTGCCTGGATGCTTATAATAAAATAATAAAGGGGATAAAGGGGTTAGGTCTTATCCACAAATTCTCATCCACTACTTTAGTTGATATATTTATTTATTTTTAGTAGAAGAAGGAGATAAAATTTCAGCTCCTGTTTGAACCACGTTAAAAGTTTGAGTCTTGCTACTTATACATAATTTTGTGTACATCAAGGTGCTCACCCCCTCACATGGGGGTGGGGCCCACTTGAAGATAATATTTTTTATTCAAGTGAGTCTCACCCTCATGTGAGAGGGTGGATACCTTGATATACAAAAAATTATGTACAAATAGATAAACTCAAAAAATTTTTATTCTCATTTTTCACTTCACGTTCTTGAATAAAATAATATTTTTTATCACATCAAAAAAGTTTCATTCTTTTCTAACCACACATTTTCTATCAATCTATTATTCCAAAATATATTCTCGCAATATAATGTGACTCAAACACACCCTCAATATATTAAAATATGATATTTGTTCATTACTTCGATTGGAAACTTAAATACTTATTGGTTCATGTTTTATCATATTTTAGGTAGGATTATTTGTTCAACTTTTTGATTTTGATGAGTGAGTTTAACCAAACCTTAACCCTTTTTCTAATATCTGATTATTACTACGTTCCTGTTTGGTGCACATTTTTTCTCCAAGAATACATTTTTTTAATGTAACGGGGAAATGTAGTTGAAAAAGAAGGAAATATTATTGATGTGATGAAAAATATTATTTTATTGAAGAATACATGATTGAAAATGAGTAGAAAAATGAAAATGAAAAAATAATGTGGCTCAAACAGGAGCTACATCGAAAACTGACACGAGTTGTTTAACATAAACAATTAAATTGAATTTATATTAAATTATTTCGTCAAGCACAAAACTAACTTTTTTAGGACATACTTAATCTTTAAGCAAGTGACTTTTAAGTTCAAAAGTTAATTGATTGGATTGAACGAAATTTCATTTTTTTTCTCCTTAATTTATTGCTTTTAGATTCATCTACCATTTCCTTTATTTTTAAATATTATTTTGGAAAATAATTGTGATAAGTAATTATTGAGATAAGGAGAGGTAAGATCAGTGCTACACGTACACAACAACGTGGCTCTGTACGCATTATTTGAGTGATAAGAACGTTGCTACACTTACGTGCAGCATTATTCGAGTGATAATGCTGCTTGAAATATACGGCCTGCCTGTCTGGCTGTTCATTTCAGGGAGACAATGGTTGATGGATCGATAGAAATGATTGTGTAGCTAAAGTTGATTTGTAAGTTTAGATAATTAACTTTTAAGTAAATCTAAAATTATTAACTTTTTATTGGTCAAATTTCTTATTTTGGTCAAATATTGGAAATCAGTTGTGTAAAATTCAATAATCTACAAAGTTTTTATTTTCTTAAATGGGTCCCACAGCATTGGATAAGATCATAAGGATCTTTGTCATCTTTTCTCTCTCTCGCTCTGTCTCTCTCATCCATAATTCAACCCTCTCTCTCTCTCTCTCTCTAGGGGGAAAAAAAAAAGAAAAAAAAGGAAAAAAAATTAAAATAAAAGTCAGCTCATCCACATGGGCTTTTTGTCAATCGAAATCTTATCTTAAAATTATTTAAACTTTGTCGATTAATAATTGGGAAAAATTCAAATTTTGTTCATAATTTCTTACCGTAGCATATCCCTACTAATATAAAAGAGCGAATCATCATATCACTGTTCATTTGTCAAGCATTTTGACTTCCCATTTTATCCCCCACCAATTACCATTTTCTCCACTTTATCCTACCCCGCAGGTTACTGTTCATATGTGAATCATTCTTTATTCCTACTTTATCCCACCATTTCATGTTTTTTTTCCAATTTTATCCCTATCGTTTACTATTGATTTGTGAAACAATTTTCATCCATAGTGTATCAAAATAAAAGGGCATTATAGACAAAAAAAAAAGTCAAGTTTAGTGTGCGCAGGTGAGAAACAGTAAATTAATCACGAAACTTTCATCATAATTGCACAATTCGCCAAAACATCACACTATATTATCTTGCCATCCAATTCGAATTTGTAAGCACCAACACAAATCGAGAAGCAATTATAGTTTTATAAATGTTGAGGACCTTGTCGTTAATAGGACAAGAAATTGGGGACCAATACTATAATTTTTCATTACAACTTGGGCCTATGCCATGAAAATCCCCCTTATTATTGGCTCAATTGAGAGTTATACGAAAAAAAAAAATCATAAATTAGTCTTTAAATTTCATAAATGTAAAAATCAGGTTTCAAGTTTAAAAAATGCAAAAATCATATATTTATTTATAAATTTAAAATATTTTTATTAATTAGATATAATAATATATAATTAATGGCCACATATACATGATAATATGTCACAACTTTTATTGATCAAATATAATCAAATTAATTGGTCACGGATTATTTTGATATCACAAATCAAAAAATTTATAGGTCACAGATTAAAGAATTTATAAGTCACAGTTTATCTATCGATTACATATTTTCAAATTTTTTTGTCACAAATTATCAAATTTTAAGGTCACGGTTTAACGGTTAGTCACAAATAACCAAATAGTTGGTCACATACACCAAAAAATCAACCCCCGATCCCGCTCCACCACCAATACTTGGTCACAGCACCACCGCATCCAATCACACACTATCACCACCACCACCACCACCACCAACTAGATCTGAATCCATTACAACCAGCATCAACACCACCACCACACCCCGACGCAACACCATCACCACGATTCCACTCCGCCATTGCACACACGCCAATAGCACAAAGCCGATGCATTATTGAATGTTCATACCCAAACTCAATGTGTTTTGCAATTATCCTTGCCCATTGCACACACACCGCAACACCGTCGATCTGAAGGATTGTTGCGGACTGAACAAAGCGGCACTCATTTTAACAGTTTCTTGATTTCAATTTGCAGTAAAATGATTTCATCACCAATGAAAACGAGATCAAATTTATTTCAGGCTGATTTTTTCGAATGATTTGCTACTGTACCACTCAGTTTAACAGTGGTTTCTTGATTTCAATTTGGGGCAAAATGATTTCTTCACCAACGAAAATGAGATCAAATTTATTGTAGACTGATTTTTTCGAAGGATTAGCTGTCGTGACGCTGCCGTTTACAGCAGCGTCGCGACGCTGAGAGAGACGAGGGGAGAGAGATGGAGGAATGGATGGAGGAATTGGAAATTAGGGTTAATAATATTATGTTTAATATTAATAAAATATAAAATTATTACCTGATTTTTGAATAATTAAACTTTAAACCTGATTTTTGAAAATTATTCTTTAAACACCTTTTTTTTTTTTTTGGTAATTTCCTCTATATTTAGCTCCTATTTCGTTCGCCAAAAAACAGCCGATCAAATTTTAAATTTAAATTATAAATTTTATCGACTCACAAATTTTCAATCGCGTATTCCGTTAACTTATTTCAAAATCTACTAACAGCCTAATTTTTATCTAAACCAAACAAATGCTTAATTTATTTGGGTAATTTGACTGCGATTTTGAATCATTTGACCAAACAATCTTTAGAAAGTGATGAAAATTGCACCATGAATTAAAAAAATAATTGCTCGTGCATCTTTATGTCAAGTGAGAATTCTAATAAATTTCAATTCATTGATTAAGATTTCATAAATTCTTGTTTAATTATTACGTAACTTGTGCAAAAATTATCACTGCTTATTCCAACGGAAGATTAACAGTCTTACCATTGAGTTTAAAATTTGAGAATTTTACCTTATAAAAAATTACCCAGCAGAAATTCATAATCAACAAAAAGCACAAATTGAAGAAAATAATGGGCCCATGATCAAGTATCTAGGCCCACAAGATCCATAAAAACGTAGGCCCCACATATATACCTGCCTGGATATCATTGAGCCACGTCCGATAGCAGCAGTTGAAGTTTGTCGCCAGATATATAAACAACCATGAGCCATCACCCGTACGGACGATAATTACTTCAGTTTAATTATTTCCTTTAATTTAGATTTTTGTAGAGATGGCAAAATGGTTAGTGGGCACGGCTAAAAAAAATAAAATAAAAAAATATTCGATATATTTTTTCTCGAGCTGAGCTCGAGCAAAAAGTTTCGTCTCGTGACTCGATTCATCTCGATTCGTTGACACTCCTAAATTTTTCAATCATCACAATATTTTAATCATTTTTAATTATTTCTTGCAAGCTAACACTTGGCAAGAAATCATGAAAACCGTTTTTATGTTTAGCCATAAACTTATGTTCCATTTGATTTTGTGCAATCTATGTGTGCAAAAGTGGGCTACAAAATTGTTTGACAAAACGAATGTGACAATTAAAGATACAGAAGGTGATAATTTCGATATATTAATAAACTGGAAGAACTTGCTACATGAACACATCAGTTGACACCTTGGATGACCGAACACACACATCTAGAAAGTCGGGCATTATTTTATTCACGCGGGACCCACACACTATGTGAGGTCGGTCACCTGATGTGTCAAAAAATTTCGGATAAAGTGACTTTACTCGAGCCAAAATTTAAGCAGATTAAAAAACGCCCATAGTTGAATTTGTTGATTATAAAGTCATATATATCGAACTCTGCTTAGTACCTAAGATAGAAGACTAACCTTAAAGAAAGACTTCCAAGTCATCAACAACTACATGGTCATATTAATGTTTGACGTGTGGGGCTACCTCTTACAGATGTTATGTTCTAGATATGCGTTATTATACATGAACACGCACTTCCAAAATTTAACACGCCTTTTGCATATGTTATGATATTTAAAAAAAATCATTCTAATTTAAATAAGTCGATAAATAAATAATAAGTAAAAATATAAAATATATTTGCTCACACGTCATAAAAAATGATGTAAGAAAATATATTGTACAAAGTTTTTTTTTTTTTTTTTTTTTTAGTTCTAGATAATTGAAATCATTCGCCTAGATCTTACCACACTTATTTTGTAATCCAATTTTGTAAATCAATTTTGTACACATAGCATTGTTCTCTCTTTGATTTTAGGTCTGGATTGATTCTCATTTTTTTCAAAATATTTCTCTTTTCTTTTCAATCACTCATTTTCAATAAAATAGTATTAAATGCAAATTCAAAACTTTATTTTTTATTTTTTACTCCATATTCTCCATCAAATCACTATTTCAAGATGCATTTTTGCAAAATAAAAAATAAAAAAATGACATCAAACAGGCACTAAATAAAAATCAGGTTTCTAATATTTTTTTTTATGAATATTAATTAAAAATAATTGAAAATTTGTGAATCTGCAGATATGATTAAAATTAATTAAATTTAATTTAAAATTTAATCAACTTTAATTTAAAATTTAATCACGAACTTACAAGTTTCAACATAAATTTAAAGCTATTTTAAAAATCTGTAAATTAATATACATGACGGATCCAACACCCGACAAGCATCGACTGCTGCCCATGCTGGATCTGTGTATATTCATTTATTTTCATGCAGTTGCTATTTTGCTTTTGGTTAAAGCATCTTCTTAGTAAGTGGGAGGTATTGAATTCGATTCCCTACAAGAGCAATTCATCATGCAATTATTTTAAGAGTTTTGTTATGGGCACGTAATCCATAACATAATGGTGTCCATACACCATTATGGGAAATGCTATATAGAATTTCCCTTATTTTAATTCAATGTTTTTAACCATTGTAAAGCATAATTATTTTAGTTTAATATTTTTCACCATTTTAAAGCATAGTTATTAAAATTGCAAACATGCAATGTTTGACCACCATGACATTTGGTGAATGCTAATATTAAATCCTTATTTGAGCCCCATTTTTTTTTGGTCAAATGTTTTTTAGAATAGTTTTTATTGGAGAATGTGTGGCTAAAAAGGAGGGATTTTTTTTTTTTTTTTTTTGGATTTAGATGTAAAATTATTTTATAAGAGAACGTGCGGTTAAATATGAATTTTGAAAAATGACTTTTTGAAAAAATAGGGCCAAACATAAACTAAATGTAACAGAAATATATATGTTCAGTTTTAACAAAGTAATAGATATATTATGTGTTGCTTTGATTATATTATTTCTTTACAATCAGGATAAAATGACATGAAAAGGCAGTTAAATGATGGGTTTTGCTGGTTGTACATCACAGCCCGGATGTACCCTGGTGTAAACTATCGGGCCTTTCCTTGTAAGGGCTGTCAACCGAGATGTGAACCTCAGATGTGCACCCAACAAACCCCGATAAATGATAGCATTCACTTTTTTTTACACACCCAAGTGGGAGCATAATTTGTATCAGAAAATCTTCGCAAATTTTCCATAATATATTGGGTGTAGTCCGGAACTTGCTGATAAGTGTATTTTATACACTTATTCGGGCTCTATAATATGGACATTTCGTGATTCTTTTAATGAAATTATAGCCTAATTTATTATATAATTTATTATTATATGAAACTCAATTAATGAAAGTGAATTGAAAGAAAGAAGCGAAAAATGGCAAGATCCAAAACATGGGGGGAGGGGGGGGGGCTAAAATGCAAATATCCAAAAGTGGTGTCAAAACTCACGATGAATATTCGAGAATGTTATTGGTCAAATGGATACAACTAAAGATCAAAAGGAGTGAAAACAAATCAATTTTCAACCGCGCAAGGATGTCTAAATATTTAGTTGGAGATTGAGACTCATTTTTGTCCCATTAAACGTTCGAATTGGAAAAGAGCCATTTTGAATCGCTTTAATCAAATATTGGAAGAAAAAGTTATGACAAAAATACTGAAATAGACACAGGTTGGACATCGACTCAACGCCCAGGCGCTACAAAGCTAATTATTTTCAAATTTTCAGTGCCCAGGCGCTGCTATAGATTTTAGGTTTTTATTATTTGGGCCGCAAAAATCCCCACAAAAAAACTCTAAATTGGCCAAGAACGTGTATGAAAGTAGAAATAGACCTAAGGATGCATGAAAAAGAGTTCCCACACATTGAAAAGAGGATTCCACACTTTGTAAAATTAAGAGAAAAACATAAGATCGAAGAGCGATTCGCGAGAAGAAATATATCAAGGATTCAAGTTCAAATTAGGGATTGGAAGTGGAAGAAGATCTTGGTGCAAGAGCTGATTCTTTTCCATCTTTTTTATCAATTAAATCGGTGATGTATTTGAATATGCTTATTTATTTCATCTTTTTCATCATGTTTAGCTAAATTCCTTATTATGGCAAACAATGTAATCTATTGAGACCCTTAGTTCTTTAATTCAAGAATTCTATGTTTTATTCTTCCATGTGTTGATTTTATGATGATTGCGATGCATTGAATTACTTGATCAATAATAATTTGATCGAGAGGTGAGTTTGAGACTTAGAACGTGTAATAAAACTCGATAACGAAATATAACGTGTAGAGATGTCTATACCTATTACTGTGGTCGTTATATGAATTCCTATTACCATCGCTCGTTTAACTAAGGATAATTCGCATAGAGATATAAAATTTAATTAGTGTAATAGGCTCAATGAAGACTCGAGATGGGTAAATTGAATACCTAGGAGAATTCGACCGAACACTACATTAGGCTAGAATCTTGAATTGTGAACTAAGGTGATTATTAGATGAAGTAATTTTGCCCTAATATATCTTACATACATGAATCTTTGATCCATTTGTGTTTGTTATTTCATCATAATTTTCATTTGTTTTAAGCATTTAGTTCATTTTAGAAAATCAATATTCACAACTATCACAATCCTTTATTTGTTTGTCTTTTATCAAGTGGGAGTTAGGAAAAGTAAGTTGAGACTAAAGTATAGTCCTCGTGGAAATGATAATCTGGACTTAAAGGTCCACTATATTACTTGTTACGATATCGTGCACTTGCAATATAAAAAACGCAAAACTTGCCGTTTTCCATTGGCATGTTTAACTCTGCCTCATCGAAACTGCTCTGAAATAAAAGTTTTAACCGAAAGGCAATATAGACACAAAATACTTGTGTTGACTATTGGAGTTTTGTTATTGTTGTTCAAAATCAAAAGAAAAAAAAAACAATGAATGAAGATTGTAGATAGAAGATTTGAAAAGATGAAAGAAAATTACGGTTGGTGCCTTCAAAATGGTCTATGTGACCGCGTAGACCTTCAAGGCATGCGATCGCATAGACCTATTCAGGGAATAAATGGGCGATCATGGTTATAACTATGCGACATCATAGCTATAGCCTAATGCGACTCTATGAGGTCGTATAGTAGAGAATTTTGACTCGTCGATTAAAATTTCTAGTGATTTTCTTGTGAAATGATACACCTTTTCACCATGGTTTGGAACCATTTCGTATAGGGATGATTGAACACTATAAATATAAGTTAATTATCATTCCAAAAGATGATATTTAATTTTTTGTATCATCCCCTTTTCATCCGGAAATTTTGGCCAAATTATTGTTATTCACATAATCAAATTAATACAATTTCACTTGTTCATTTTTTGAAGAATCGCATAAGCTTTTGGTGTTCTTCATTTCTAGGCTTGAAATCCTACAAACTATTTGTCATTTAATCCTCAAAAGTATTGGTGGAGGATGCAAATATCATTTGAGAACAACGATACAAACATCGTGATCAAGTATTGTTTCTATTTCTTTATTCTCCATATTTTTATAACATTCTCAAACGATATTCCATATTTTTTGCGATGGAAATGGAGTCAACGCTTGCTACTATCAAGATGATAAATCAAGACTTAGTACAATTGAATATATTTGACGGTGCAAACTTCACTAGGTGGCAAGACAAACTGAAATTCCTCCTTACGGCATTAAAGATTTTTTATGTTCTTGATCCAAAGTTGGAGCCTATTCCCAATGAAAATGAAGAAAACACCGATGAAATTTGTGCCGAAAGAAAGAAGTGAGAATTTGATGAATTGATATGTTGTGACCACATTCTAAATGTGTTATCGGATCGTTTGTATGATCTCTACACCAACACTACTTCTGTAAAGAAATCTGGAACGTACTTGAGAATAAATATAAGGCCGAAAAAAAGGTACGAATAAATTCCTAATTTCTAAATCTTTTTATGTTTTTGGATAACATTCCATTGTTGCCTTAAGTACATGAGTTGCAAGTTATAGTCAACAAACTAAAGGCGGTGAAGATCGAACTTCCCGAAACTTTTCAAGTGGGAGCAATTATTGCTAAACTCCTGAGGTCTTGGAAATATTATAGGAAGAAGATTCTTCACAATTTCACAGACTTCTCTTCGGAACAAACACAAAAACACCTTCGCATAGAGGAAGAATCAAAGACAAGAGATAAGATCGAAAGCTCTTATGATGGTTCTTCAAAAGTCAACGCCGTGGATAATGTTGAAAATATCAATAAATATAAGAAGAAAGGAAAACCTTTTGGTCCTAAAAAGGATCAAGGGAAGTTCAAAAATAAGCTTAAGGGGACCTTATTACGTTTGTGGAAAGTCGGGACACAATGCTAGAGATTGCATACATAGAAAACAACCAAAGAGGAAAGGACAAGTGAATTCAATTGATGAGATTATCGCTACGGTGCGCGAAATCAATGTAGTCCAAGGGAAAGTTCTGGGATGGTGGTATGACACATGCACAATCATCCATATTTGCTATGATAAGTCACTCTTTAAAAACTTATCATGATATTCAAGATGGTCAAGAAATCCAAATGGGAAATGAAGGAAGATCAAAAGTGATTGACAAAGGTAACGTGAAAATCATTTTCACTTCGAGAAAGAAGATAACTTTGATCAATGTCCTTCATGTACCTGAAATGAATAGGAACTTAGCAATTGGAGTTTTGTTGAGAAAATCTGGAATAAAAACTATTTTTGAATCCTGAAAACTTGTACTAATTCATAATGGGTATTTTGTTGGAAAATATTATTCTACTGATAGAACGGTCAAATTATGTATTATTGAGGATAATTCTAATAAAAACAAGTCATTTGCTTATGTTTTCGATTCTTTTAACTTATGGCATGATAAATTAGCACATATAGGAATTAGTACCATGAAAGAATGATTACATGTGGTTTGATACAATGTGACATTAATAACTTAGAAAAATGTGAAACTTGTATTAAATCTAAAATGATTAAAAAGTCATTTCATAGTGTAGTAAGATCAACATGTTTACTTGAGCTTATTCATTCTGATATATGTGAATTGAATGTCATGCTAACTAGAGGTGGTAATAAATATCTTATTACATTTATCGATGATTGCTCTAGATATACATATGAGTATTTGTTAAAACATAGGGATGGAACTTTTAGTGCTTTTAAGACTTACAAAACTGAAGTTGAAAATTAATTAGGAATGAAACTAAAAACTTTAAGAAGTGATAGATGTGAAGAATACTTCTCTAATGAATTCAATTTGTGAACAAAATGATATAATACATCAATATTCTGCACCACGAACACCTGAACAAAATGGTTTAGTTGAAAGGAAGAATATGACATTTTTAGAGATGATAAAATGCGATGTTATTGAATTCTGGATTACCATATAACTCATGGGGTGAAACCTTATTTAGTGCTTGTCATGTATTAATTAGGATTCATTTGAAGAAGAATAAGGTTTCTCCATATGAAACTTGGAAAAGTAGGTAACCTAATGTCAATTATTTTAAAGTGTGGGGGTGTCTTGCATACTATAAGAATACAGATCCTAAGAGAACTAAATTAGGTCCTAGAGGTATTAAGTGTGCATTTGTGAGATATTTTTCAAATAGCAAGGCCTATAGGTTATTAAACCTAGAAACGAATGTTATAGTAGAATCAAGGGATGTGAAATTCTTTGAGAATGTATTGCCAACAAGAAATTCTTAAAATGAAACTTATGTAGATATTCCAACTTCTAGAGAATCATAAAGAAATACATCTACAAGAGATGCTAAAAGTGGACCTCGAAGAAGTAAGAGAGTCAAAAAAGAAAAATGTTTAAGACCGGATGAACTTGATTCCCAACTTATTTCATTTTACCTAGTAGATGGAGATAAGAAAGATGCTACAAGAACAATTCTTTTGTTCTTCTAGTCGAAAGTGATCCTAAAACCTATAAGGAAGCCATGTCTTCTAGAAATTACATATTTTGGAAAAAAAAAAAAGCAATAAATAATGAGATGGATTCTATTATTTCAAACAACACTTGGGAAATAATTGATTTACCAAAGGGTTCAAAATTCATTGGTTGTAAATGGGTGTTTAGAAGGAAATATAATTCCAATAGAACACTCAATGCCTATAAAGCTAGCTTAGTAGCTATAGGGTATCGTCAAAAAGAATGAATAGATTACTTTGACACATATGCACTTGTGGCCATAATAACATCGATAAGGATTTTGCTTGCACTGACATCTATATATGATTTACATGTTTATCAAATAAGGATTTTGCTTGAATGAAGATCTTGTGGAGAATGTCTATATGGAACAACCAGACGAGTTCGTTCTACCAGAAAATGAACATAAGGTGTGCAAACTAATCAAATCCTTATTTGGATTAAAACAAACCCCTAAAAAGTGGCATGACGAATTTGACTTCAAAGTAATGTCAAGTGGTTTTAATCAAAATTTGGTAGACAAATGTCTATATACTAAAGTTAGTGATAACATAATCACTATAATATGTCTATATGTTGATCATTAGCAATAATATGGACATTATCAAAGAAACGAAGAGATTTCTATCCTCCATGTTCAAAATGAGAAATCTTGGACAAGTAGATACTATCCTTGGTATCAAAATTAAAAAGGATACTAAGGGTTTTATTTTGAGCCAATCACATTATATTGAGAATATGATAAATAAGTTCAAACATTTGAACATTAAAGAGGCTAATACCCCGTTCAATCCAAATATCAAACTGATAAAGAACGATGGAAGAGCAATAGCTCAAATAGAATATGCAAATGCAATTGGAAGTCTTATGTACGCTGTACAATGTACTAGACCCGACGTAGCATTTTCCGTGAGTAAACTAAGCAGGTTTACCAGCAATCCATGTTCCGAACATTGGAAGGCCATAGGTAGAGTTCTCGATTACGTGAAGAAAACCAAAAACCTTGGGCTACAATATACAAGATTTCTTAAAATTTTGGAAGGATATATCGACACAAGTTGGATATCGAGTGTATGAGAAAATAAATCCACTATAGGTTGGGTATTTACTCTTGGAGGAGGTGCAATTTTTGGAAGTCTAAGAAACAAACTTGCATTACTCACTCAACTATGGAATTGAAGTTTGTAGCATTGGCTGAAACTGGAAAAGAGACTGAGTGGCTAAAAGATTTGTTATATGAAATACCTTTCGATATAAAAGATATTTTTTTCAATATATATCTTATGTGATAGTCAAGCTACTCTTGCTCGAGCCTATAACAAAGTATATAATGGAAAATCTAGACACATAAGTCTAAGACACGAGTATGCAATAAAATTAATCAAGCATTGGATACTTTCTCTTACATTTGTTAAATCTAATGAGAACTTAGCAAATCCATTTACTAAACATCTCACGAGAGAGTTAGTGAGATCGACATCAAGTAGGATGGGGTTGAAACTCCTTAAATAAATCTACCAATGATAGAAAACCTACCGAAATATACTAAACATGTATATGTATGTTCAATGGGTAATAACAAGTCATTCGATTAGTGGATAGATCTCAACACTATTAAAATTATTAAAGCCTATAATTGTGAATAGTGTTGGTTGTGACCGTTGGAGGGTTGAGTTATAAACTTTTAATGAAGTTCAGTAGGGAGTACAAGTATCTCTAAAAGTAACAAAGATACTGGAAGAACTTCACCTATGTGAACTTCGAGATGGTGCCGTCTCATTAGAGAGTTTGATTTTTTCTCTCTTTAAAAGTTCAAAGAAATAGGATAAGTGCAATGCCATATTAGCACTAAGCGAGTTAGAGGAACTTGTGAAAACTTAATACTTGTGTGTGTAATTTCATTGGTATTGTCACAAGGAATAACTGGTTCAAAGCGTTTTAGTTACCTGAAATTTCGATAATACTTTATGAGATCTAAACAATGGTTATATTCAAATAAAAAGATATTTAATTCTTATGCACAAGTGTTGATATTTGATTAAGTGATTGGAGTTGATTTTGAACAAGTGGGGGATTGTTGAAATCTTATTATTGTTGTTCAAAATCAAAAGAAAATAAAAAAACAATGAATGGAGATTGTTGACGGAAGATTTGAAAAGATGAAAGAAAACCACGTTTGGTGCCTTCAAAATGGTCTATGCGACTGCATAGACCTTCAAGGCATGCGGTTGCATAGACCTATTCAGGGAATAAATGGGCGAACATGGTTATAACTATGCGAACGCATAGTCATAGCCTATGCGGTCACATGGTAGAGAATTTTGACCTTTTGATTCAAATTTCTGAAAGTTTTCTTGTGAAATGATACACCTTTCACCATGGCTTGGAACCATTTCATGTAGGGATGATTGTTGTGGTGGCAAACGAGCCGAGCCGGCTCGTCGGCTCGGCTCGTTTTAGACAAGCTCGAGCGGCTCGGGCTCGTCAAAAAGACGAGCCGGCTCGTGGCTCGCCTGAATTTTTTTTCCCCTCCTTAAAGGCTTATTACCTTAAAAAAATCAAAACAAAAATTGGTGAGCCGAAGCGGCGAGCTCGAGCACGAGCTGACCTCACCCAAGGCCAACGAGCTGAGCACCCGCTTGGCTCGTTTGCCGGCAAGCCGCGAGCTTGACTCGTTGGGCAACGAGCCGAGCTTGCCCGAGTATGGGCCGAGCCGGCTTGGTTCGACCCATTGACATCTCTAAGTGATTGAATACTATAAATATAAGTTAATTATCATTCCAAAAGATGATTTTTAATTTTTTGTATCATCCATTTTTCATCCCAAAATTGTGGCCAAATTATTGTTCTTCACATAATCAAATCAATACAATTTCACTTGTTCATTTTTTGAAGAATCACTTGAGCTTTTGGTGTTCTTCATTTCAAGACTTGAAATCTTACAAATTATTTGTCATTTAATCCTCAAAATCATTGGTAGAGAAGATAAATATCGTTTGAGGACAACGATACAAATATCAGGATCAAGTCTTGTTTCTCTTTCTTTATTCACCTTCTTTTCTTTTTTGTTCCCATTGATATTCTCCATATTTTTTATAACATTAACTGAATATAGCCCTTATATGGTGCACATATTTGCTCCAAGAATGCATTTTTTTGGTTGATGTGATAGGAAATATATTGTTGAAAAATAAGGAAAAGTTATTGATGTGATGAAAAATATTTTTTTATTAAAGAACGCGTGATTAAAAATAAGTAGAAGAATGAGAATGAAAAAAATAATGTAGCTCAAACAGGGCTATAGATGTAAATAAATAAACATAATATCTTGCATGCTCAAAAATGGTGGACTTCCCTGAATCTCCAGCACCTTAGTCACAAAAAAGAACATTCCTTGATATGTCAAATAAAAGGCTTGAGAAAGAAAGGAGTGAAAAAAGAAAGAATAAAAGATTATATACAGATTAAAATAAAGAAGGTTGAAAGGGGAAAAATAGTTTCATGAACATGACGACCAAACTAAAACTGGTAAGAGACTATGCTCTTTACTAATGTCGTTATTTTAAGTCCTGAATAAGTGTAAAAATTACACTTATCAAATACCTTCAAACTTAAACATTTGTTTGTCCCCAAATAAAATTATAACATAAATAACAACACACACAGACACACAAACATGAAAAAGTATTTGGTTAGATAATCTAACTTTTTATCTCAGTATTTGAAATTATATAGTACTAAATTTACAAATCGTTTCAAAGTCACAATAGCAAACCAATATTCACTCTACCAATAAAAAATCGACGCGCGCGCGTGTGTGTGAAGAACGACAATCATAAATTTATAAGTTGATTCAATTCCCGACCCTTTGTGGTCAAATATATCATTTCATTTTTCGTATGATTCACACATCACCAAACTTGTTTTTTTCACTCTTTTGTCAGTGTGTAATCTAAGGTTGAGTTTTTCTTTACTATCACACTTTATAGTTCATGTGGACTCTATTAATTGCAAGTCAACACAGATATAAATAAGGATTTTCTAATTCTTTGATTGTTTCGACATTTAAAACTCAATTGGCTAAGTATCCTTCATCAGAAGTCAAATTGCATCAAACAAGTGTTTGGAGTTTAACCAATGCATTTAGTACTTTCTTTTTATGCACTTTTTTTTTCAAAAGTTTTTTTTTCTTTTTGCATTCTCGCGCTTAAGTTTTATAAATGACCCATATAATACGCTTTAGGCCATAACTCTCAAGTCAGATGACTTTAGGGCACCAAGTTTTAAACATCCTTACATGCTTAATAACCTAAGTAAAAAATGTTTCGAAGAGAATTTTCACATTTTAAAAACATATGCCTTGATCAGTGCAATGTCTCTTATTAAACACTTATTCAAGCAAAATCGGCCTCCAATTTAAGATTTTCGTCAAATTTTATCTTATTAATTTAAGACAATCCACACAAAAGTTTTCATACATGGAATCTTTGTCCATATCCATATCTTCCTACAACAGCAAAATCATCCTCAAACTGTGCTAAATTTAGTCTAAAGATAAGTAATTTAGTTTGATTTGGGTAAAGTATCTATGTCCAATATATCAACCAATCCAACATATGAATCAACTCATAACATCACGACGTCTAACTTAATTCTAGTGCACATATAATATCAAGTCTTTCAAGGTTAAGTCTCAATCAATTTATCATGCATCATATTCACAATTCATAAATCAACACCAAATTTCAAATTTAATCATCATTGTCGGCCAAACTATCTAACCCACACAAGCGTACAACCTAAAACAAGAAAATATTTTATTTATTTATTAATTTATTTATTTTATTGGTGTTGAAAATTTTCGTTCTTTTTTATTTTGCTATTATATACTAAAACAATAACGAAACACAAAAACACAAACACTAAAAAATACACGAAAAGTAAAAACTCAAAGATTTTCCCATCTCCATACTTAAAATCGACATTATCCTCAATTTCATAAAACATAAATAAGAATATAAGGGAATAAGGGGAAGGGGAAGGGGAAGAAGGTACTTCCTGAATTTTTCCGTTGAATGAATGAGGCATTATGTGTGATGGGTAGACAATCTTTTCTATCATGTTTTTCCCTTGGTCTATGTTGGTTTGAATATTCTGCAACGTCATGTTCCTGCACATATCGGTTAAATCAAATAATAAAGATCAAATAACATAGAACACATATTATTTAGCCCAAACAATTGAAACAACCAACAATAAATTCCAAGGCCTAAAGGAAAACATACTAGGATGATGATACCCTGTAAATTGAAATATGCATATAACTAATGCAACATATTAATCAAAAATAAAACTACATGCAATGAAATATGAAAAACAAAATAAATAAAAAGATTAGAAAATTGGGTTGCCTCCCAATAAGCGTTGAATTTATAGTCTTTAGTTAGGCTGTATGGAGGGAAGGATCATGGTGGTTTACGTTGGAGTCTTGCAGCCTTACAATTCTTGCAATTGACAGCTTTACATACTCTTTTTCCCCTCTAGACTATGAACACTTTGTTTTTTTTGAAAAACCTAATTTTTTTTAATCCATCCAAATTGAGGCCTAATAAATTAATATTTGCTTTTTAAATCATCAACTCTTTCACATAATGCAAGTTAGTTTTTATAATTTGAATTTTGCCATTTTTGCCACTTTTTTGTTTCTTTCCTTCAATTCCATTTTCATCCATAGAGTTTTATCTATTAAACATAAAATATAATTTAAAATTATTTTATCTAAAGAACTATCAAATGTCATTATTTTAGGTCCCGAATAAGTGTAAAAATTACACTTATCATAAAGATAGACCAGAAAATTGTAGATTCCATTTACATTGGTTGTGCACAGAATAATAGTGCTTATCGATTCCTTGTGTATTAGTCTAAAATTCCAGACATACACAAACATATAATAATGGAATCGAGAAATGTTTCATTTTTTGAATATGTATTTCCGTATAGATCCAAAGAGGAAGCAAGCTCTTATAAAAGGACACACAAGACTATGATTGGAAATAGTCAGGATCAAAAACTAGAAGGGGATGTTAAGATTGAACCAAAATGTAGTAAAAGAAAAAGAACAGAAAAATCCTTTGGTCCTGATTTTTCGACTTATATGTTATAAAGTGAACCTCAAATCTTTTAAAAAGTTGTGAACTCTTTAGAAGGACCTAAATGGAAAGTGACCATTAAAAGTGAAACAAATTACATCTTGCAGAATCATATACCGGAGTTGGTCAAACTTCTTTCATGAAGTAAACTACTAGGCTACACATGAATTTCCAAAAGACAAATGAAAGCAGATGGAACTATCAAGAAGTATAAGGTCAGATTAGTAATGAAAGATTACAGACAACGAGAACACCTTAATTATTTTGATAAATATTCTCCGGTGAAAAGAATAACATCCATTAGGATGGTTCTTGCAATTGCGGCTCTGCGAAATCTTGAAATACATCAAATGGATGTTAAAATTACATTTTTAAATGGAGATTTAGATGAAGAAATTTATATGAAACAGCCTGAGGGTATTTCATCGCTAGGGAAAGAAAAGAACGTCTGTAAATTGATGAAATCTTTATATGCTTGAAACAAGCACCAAAATTTGATAATGTCATGATATAATGTGGATTTAAAATCAACAAGGGTGACAAATGTGTTTACATAAAAAAGTAATGAAAATAGTCATATCGTTTTATGTCTTTACGTTGACGACATGCTTATTGTTAGTAGCAACGATAAAATAATCAAATCTACTAAAAACATGTTGAATTTGAGATTTGACATGAAATATATGAGTTTAGCTGATGTGATACTCTAGGTTATAAGTACAAGAGTATTAAATGGACTCGTTCTAAGTCAGTTATATTATGTGGATAAAATTTTGAAAAAGTTCAACAAGGATGATTCTAGCATGGCTAGAACACAAATAAATACAAGTCATCATCTATATAAAAATAAAGGTTAAAGTGTCTCTCAAGTAGAGTACTCGATAATCCTTGAAAGTCTGTTGTACTTGATGAGTTGCACAAGACCACACATAGCTTACACGATTAGTAAATTGGGTAGATACACGAATAATCCAAGAGCTAACCACTGGAAAGGAATAGTAAGGGTACTAAGATACTTAAGATATACTCGTATCTATGGACTACACTATACTAGATATCCGTATTCATTGAATGGTATAGTGATGTTAATTGGATATTTGATATAAAATACTCAAAGTTCATTAGTGAATTTGTGTTCACGATAGGAAACTATATCATAGAAATCCTCCAAACGAACAGTTATAGCTAGATCTACCATAGAATTTGAGTTTATAGCTCTAAATAAATGTGGTGAAGAGGTTGAGTGGTTACGTAACTTCTTAAAGGATATTATGAGATTGTCTAAACATGTAGCAATGTGCATACATTGTGATCAACAATTGGAATAGTACAGAATAACATGTATAATGAAAGTCTAGCCATATACGTCGTAGACATAATACCATAAGGCAACTATTCTCAATTGACTATGTAAGGTCAATTAAAGGGTAAAAAAATAGTTCATTGGAAAATTATCGAAATGAATGAGATGTTCACGAAAATATATTTCAGATTTAAATCACCGCAAGTGCACGGTTCGTTGACAAGTAATGAAGTGGAAATCCTAGAATTTCGAGAATCGTTCCCACGGGGATTGATTTAACTTGATTTCTATTATTGTGACCTTAACCGAATCTATTCAAATTTGGAATGAGTTCCCAAATTTTATGATTAAACTAAAACCATTATGCAAATTAGACTAAAATCACTAACTAAATGCAAAAGTAATGGTTGAATGCAAAAGTTGAAGAGATGAATATATGAAAAGGCGTACTAGGATCGCGAATCACTAAACAAGTTCACTTTTAATCCATATTTCACAATTTAATAACACGATAAATTGGTTGAAGAATTAATATTTCTAACTTATCCAACAATCTCTTTCAAGTAGAATTGAATCTATTTTAGCATACCATTTGACTATATTTCTATGACAAATGCAATATACAAGAATGCGTGACGTTTTGTAAACACTTAGAGATTTACGTAAAGCATATCGATATATTTCTATCCTCTATGAACTAAACGATGATTTATACTTTGTTGAGTTTATTTCTCTTCTATCGAATGCATAAAATAAACCACTCAAACTCACATAATCACATGCATTTAATTATGGAGGCAAGAAAGCGTATATAAATCATTTAACATCCATCAAAGTGTTTAAATATCAAATTGTAAAATAAAGAATTAAAAGATCACAATGTGAGGTTCATCGTAAATCCTAGTACATATAAATCTAGCTTAACATGGTAGTGAAATTAAATAAATAAAAGTGGAATGACATCACCAATAGTTGATGAAACGTAATTAATCCTGGCCAAGAATAAATCTACTCCGCATCAAGAAATTAATCTATCGCATCCACTTTTTTCTCTTCAGTTCCAAGTCTGCGTTTCTTTCTTCCTCTGCAGCGGGTTCCAATATGTATATTCTGTTCAGCGGCTGGTTTCTGTGTGTATATTATATTTTCATCCACAAAACCCTTTTTTCTTTTCTCCAGCGGCGGGACCTGTGCGTGTGTATCTTAATTTCAGCCCCCAATTCCCTCTTCTTTTTGGGCGGCCCTAAGGTTTTAAAATACCCCCAAGATTTGTTTTCATAAGAGTTGAATTCAAATTAGGAAACCAAAATTTTTTTCTGGCCCAGGCCAAAATGGGGCGCTCGCCCAGTACAAATTTTTGTTTCTGTTAGTGCTTTTGAAGGTTGGGTGACCTCCCAACAAAGATAACTGGGCAACCAAGGTTGTTTCGGCTAAATTTTCGAAACTTTTCTTTTTTTCGCCATTTTCTTCATTCTTTCTTCTATCTTGGTCCTCCTCATCAAATTTCTCCAACTTTTGTGTTTCAACTCTTACCCAAATGCTTGTTTGTCCCCAAACTTCCATCAATTTGCCGATTTATCCTTCCTTCTTTCCCAATTGCTTAGAATCAGGTCCAAAACTGAAATAAGATAATAAATAACATAAGTTAAGTACAATCCAATAATAAAACGATACAAAAACTTAGTAAAATGGCTCTGAATAAGTGCACAAAAATGCACTTATCATGAGACTTAAGCCTTTGAACGAATGAGTCAATACAAAGAAAATCTAACATAGTTGACTAAACATCCCAAGATCTAGGTTTAAAGGAACAACATAATTATAAAGGCTTAATGGAGTCACTGTGGGGAGATATAATCTCCTATCTATTTTTATAATGTAACAGTAATGCATGTAAGGATGAAGGATATGCAATAGACTTTTAATGATTCTTATGCGTTGAAGATCGAATAAAGTAATGTTGGTTACGTGTAATAAGAAATCACCTATGTGGGAGAAAAGTGAGGCTGCTTCTAAGGAAATTGTATAGGGTTCAATTCTTAGAAACTCTCACAGCTAGTGAAATGTTCATGGCTAAAATGAACACAACTATAAAAACTGAGGTGTATTAGGAAGAAATTTGTGTGGGGCATGTCATCGTTAAATGACATAATAGTTCAAGGTCTATATATCTACTAATTAATTAGTAAAGTAAATATACTTACACAAGGGAAGGTTCAAAGGGTAACACCTACCTATCCTATGCATGTTTTGATCGTTGAATTCGATCACCATGTGTCTGTCATTGTTGTTAAGTTCATTTATGTGGGGGATAGTTAGAAAATAATATAATAAATTAATATATTAAAGTAATATATTTAAATTGAAGGAAATTATAACAACAATTCATAGGTTTAAAGTCCAGTCAATTCTATAGTTAATTTGTATTAGAATTGGTTCAATTCCATAATCAATTTGTGATTACAAATTCATTTATGGCTATTGTAACATTATTCTTTTTTAAATGAAAAATTAACTAAAAATCTGAAACCCCCATCATCCTAGTACTATATAAGGAGTTGTTCTCCTCCTTATTCTACACATCAAAAACTTTGAGAGTTCTTTCTTTACTCTAAGTTTCTCTCTTCTCTTTCAAGAGTTTAGTTCTTAATAATTTAGATAGTTTGGTTCTTTATTCTGTCTTGTTGATAAAATTGTGAGCATTCTAAGTTCGCCTCAATTAGTGATGAGATGTTAGTCAACAACTTTCAACCGTTGTATTTCGAGATACAGACGCTATCAATTCTCTTGCACCACAGTGGGTGTGAATCTATTTTGAAGAAACTATGTGCAACACATGCCTCAGTTCCTTTCAGTATCGCTACTGCCTCAACAACCATTTCCTCTAATTTTATTGTTACTATGTTTATTGTAATGTTTCATTCCATTATTTTATTTATACAATTTCAGCAATATTTCTAAACTCCTTTTTGTTTTTTCCTAACAAGTACCACGCTAAATATTTAGCATAACTAAAAAGATTGATGTTCATTAGCAAGCACTAGAAGTTTTTGAATATGCTTCTCGGCCTTTGTTTCTTGGTCAATCGGCCTTTCTATTTCCGTAGTCCAAATTTATTTCACAAGCAAAATAAATGCCAAGAAGATGTGAAATTAAGGCAAAGCAGGAAAAACTATAAAATTTTATAATATAATTAGATATTAAGAAAAGTTGGATTATTAAGAAGGATTTACCTCTTGGCTTGATTGTAATTTCGATGTCCACTGCAAAGTGAGCACATCCTTTCAATAACGGTGTTACTATAATAATATGATAAATGTCCATATAACTTTCCCAAACGCAGAAAATAAAAGTACAATTGCTTTCCATTATCGATATCATTATCTTCTCGAAATGTTATTAAGCTTCAAAGCCCTCAAATACCGACAAAATCACAATATGATGCTGTTGGGATTTGGAGGCTATCTTTCCTTTGGATTTAGTTAAGAAATCTAGAAATTCAATTGAATGAGCAGAAAAATGAGAAGAATCGTCTAAAGTTGAACTTACCGTATATGTATGATACATACCGGAAATCACCTCTCCATACCGGATATCCTTGCAACTCACCGTATTTGCACTGAGGCTTAAAAATGATTCTGAACAGCAACAGACTTACAGAAAACGATTACCAGCAAAATTTAAACACCAAAAATGATTTAACCAGGAAGATAACCTCTTCCTAACACTTTATTACCAAAGCAAAACATGATTTACACTCTTGAAATCATACAAGAAAGACTTTTACCCAGATTTATAAGAATTATACCATTCCTATACAATCTCACTTTCTATCCTTATTTCACCCCTGAAAACTTCTTTTTATTTACACTACCTAAAGCCCCTATTTATAGACCTAAATGAGGTTCTTTTTCCGATTGTTAACTACTAACAAACAAAACTCCAAATTGTTGAAGATTCTAACCAACTAGCATCAGTTGAAATTGTAAACAGAAAATTGATTTTATTATAACAGCTTTGTGAGTGATAAGGTTGTCCTAATTCTTCTTCAAGCATCAGTTTTTCTAACAGATGCAACTTCCTTTTACAATAATTTTTTCCCTTTAGCTTCAAAACCCTAAGTTAAGTATTAGAAAATTATCAATTCATCCCACTTCCAAATTTTCATTTTGAATAAAATTAATGTGCATATCAATCATCAATGCATGCCAGATAAAAAAAAAAATGAAGAGAGAGAGAGAGAAGATCGATCTGTGGAGAGAAAGAAACATTTTTGACTGGCGCAGAAAGTATGCGACAATCCAATTTGGTCAAATATGTTGACTCAATTTGATCTCATTTTTCACTTTTCTCCTCTTTTTTCTATATTATAATACTATTGAAATTTGTGTTTTCTTTATCATAGCCATTTCGATCTCATCCTTGCAACTTTTTAAAACGTTTCCAGGAAAAAAAAACCGCTATGTCTACCTAATAACTCGTTTTACCCTCTAATTAAATTACTTATTGACCAATACAAAATTATATGTTTTAGAACTTGCTCGCAAGTAAACTTTTTAATCTCAGCCAAACATGTTATAGAGAATAATTGTACAAGAGAATATAGTTAGTTATTTATAATGGTTTATCCCATTAGTTAATTCAGCCTGAATCAAATTTATGCCTGGTTGTTTAAATGGAGCACGATCAAACGACTATACCGAGGAGAAGAAGATTTTCATCACATGATCTCAAGCTATTGGCCATAGGATTATCAATTCTTGCTATATTATCTCCATTATATATAGATAGGAGATCCATATTTGAGCCAGAAATTGAAGAAGAACCCATAATTCTTTCTTCCTGTTTTCCTCTTCTGCTGCTGGTTCTGATATTGGGCATTGCTTTTTCAAGTTTCATGGAGACTGGATTCACCAGGTTTGATCGTTACTGGATTCATAGGGTTGGGGGTTCTTCAACTGGGATTATAATTGTTTTAGCCGTTCTCGGTTTAGTTTTAAAGTTTAAATCCTCTTTGGTATGAACTCAGGGTGTATCTAGATCGTGCAGACACTATAATAAATAAGATTTTAACTTTTTTTTTTCTTTTTTAATTTTTTAAACTGGAGTATAAGTCTTGGGCTACGTCCTAGAAAAAAGACAGATGTATGATATCATTGTTTTAGGCGTTCTTAGTTTAGTTTCGAACTATTAAACCTAATAAAAAAAATGTTTGATAAGTGATACCGTACAATAAATAAGACAAGTTTGGGAGTGTAAAGCCTCTAGTTTCTAGTATGAACTCATCCATGAACTTTGGTACATAATACTGACATGGGAGGCAAAAAAGGGAAAGGGAGGACGGCGTTTCTCTCGCTTTTGGCATTTCACAACCACTGATGAAGGATTTCTCAAAAAGTTAAACGATTGATTGGACTCCTAAGATGATTAAAGCAAATCATTTGAAGTTTAGATGCAGCATGATACTCTTTCTACAATTATGTTAATATAGAAATGAGTTTCAAATGAATATGTTCTCTTACCTGCTTATGAATTCAGCAGCAGTTTGAAAGGTTGTCCTATTTGAAAATCTTTTAAACAATATTGTGTTATCTTTACAGGTGTGTGATTTACAATTAAATGTATGAAAATAATAAAGATCATTAGCGTTCACGCTCTTTCTTTTCAACTTTCTGTGTTGATAATTGTCCTTGCTCTTTAATAATGGTCATTTTTCTGTCTTTTTGTCTTAACTAAATAATCTAGTATAAAGTATATTATTCCACCTTTATTATTCATATTTAATTCTACACTTTCTAATAGTACTTGTTCTATGTCTGTGAATGAATCTACACTTATTTACATCAACACTTCAATAAACAAGATTTTGACTGTTATTCCCAAATATAGTCATACACAAGAATTGGTTCATTGGAATCAAATATTGGACAAACTGGTAGGAACAGAGTTCAAGAAAAGACAAATGTATAATCATTTGCAGAGCAAACGAGTGTGAAATTTTGCTTTGTTCCAAAATTGTTGCCTTTTCTTTTCACCAACTTCAATATATTTGTCAAGAATTTGCATGATGCTATCAACGAAATTAAAGGTTCTGGATGGCTAAGGTAATTTAGGGAAGAAGGTGAAGAAGCCGTTTAAGGCACGTACATTTGTAGATTTTAGACGTCCCTCGAGCCTCAGCTTTTAGACCCAGTTTGACCTGACTTTTAGACGTGCCCAAGTCAATCTCTACCAATGATGTGGAGTCACCTTATCACCCTAGGTTGGCACGATTATTTCATGCCGTATATGTAGTGTAACAACTTTACGAACGGCTCACAAAGACTTGATGAGATGCACGATAAAAGAACAAATTGAATTTGGCGAGCATCAATTCAGGAATGAAGGGTCATGCACAAGAGGTCAAAGCTCAAATGAAAAATCTGTAGAGGCTTCAAAAGACAGGTCAGAGCTCAAACAAGAATCCATGAAGGCTTCGAAACTTGAACGAAAGATCTGAGAACCGTCTATAAAACCAACACTTCAAAAGCATACACAACTCATCATGTACACACGCCCAAATAAGAAACGACTCGTCACAAAATCTAGGGACGTGACCCACCTTATGAAGGAAGGGTGTAGGGCCATCTCATCAATATGTAGAAGGACCCCAACTCTTCACCTATAAACACATGGTCTGAATAATGTTATTTGTAAGCAGTCATCTAAGTGGCAATGGGGTCCCTACTGCATTCTCTAATAAAGTAAAATACATCCCAACTTCATTAGAAATTGTGATGCCGACACACTGCCACATAGACTTGTTTGTAAACACGGCTTAGAAAAATCTTTACTCTTGAAACTTTGTTCGAATGTTTTCTTGGTACTAGGAGCAAATCAGCAATCCACACTTTCAATGGTCGAGCTCCCTTACCAATATTTGTTTTGCGGTCTTATCCAATGGATTACTGCTTCCAAGTTGAAAGGAGTCGGTCAAGTAAAATTTCATCATCAACAAAATATATATCAAGTCCTTGCAGTTCTAAGCAGCCAGTCAATAGGGACGTCAAATGTTAGACAAAAATTATGATCATATAGGCGTAAACGTTATAATCATGTTCCATGACTATCTTGTAGATCAATATGTATATATATATATTGAAACATTATATGATGCATTTATATTCAATAAAAATCACACATTTAAACTCAAGATCAATTGAATGAACAAACAAATACAGAGTCTACACCGTGCCTAAGAAAGTTGCCTTCCGAAGGCACATACCAATGCAATTAAAGCTCCTAGAGCAATTGGTAGAAGATGAGGGGATTGGGATAAAGCTGGAGCACCACTGCACTCATCATTGGCACCACTGAAGCATCCGGGTCTACTTATCTTAGCTACACCTTTCTCAGGGACAAAGCTATGGTTGGATTTGCCATTGCTGAACAGCACACACCAGAAATAGGGACCACCACCATCAGAGCCACTCGCGGCAGCACCCACTTCTGTGTGATTCTTATTATGGACTATTTCCAAGCTCTTATCATTCTTCATCAGAATTTCAGAAAATGCTTCCGATGGCTTGGCATATTTTGACTGGCATCCCAGTAGTCGGCCGGTGATTGGAGTTAGGGTCGAGGCCTCAACATCACAATTGGGTGCAAAAGTTTCAGCAAATAGAGACTCGGCTGGTTTTTTGGCATCTTCCCCACCCACCGCACTACAGTCACCTTGGTATGCTTTTATGTATTGTAGAGCAATGCATGCAAGGCCTTGATTGTTGTACAAAGACGATGATTTACTTGCGGTTCTGTTACTGTTAATCAATGCTACTAACTGATCAGCAGGATTATCTGTCACTTTGTCTGCATTTCAACCACAAATGTAATAACTTTGTTAGATCCATCTGTTTTGCAGTAGTCTATCATATCAAAATAGAATAGCCGTCTGGATCATAAAAAGGCAATCATTTCAAAAGACAGCTTAGACACAAGCTTTAGCATTTGTTATCCTCTGTTGATAAAAAAAATATAAATTATTTCCTTTTATATCACTTTTTGTGGGCATTGAGAAGCAGGAGGTTTAGTGTTCACTCTAAATAAGTATTCTCTTCATCGTGCTCTACGTGACATAAAGCAAGATCTTTTAGTTCTTACTATTTTGTTTTATTTATTCGCGAATCTGATAGAGTTATCACTCTTATTTCTTTACACTGGTTATTAGAGGTAATAATCTCTCTACCATTCCGGTCTAAATCAATATTTCGATCCTCTAAGTTACTCTTTAGGCCAGTATTAATTATCACGAGCTAAATATGCCTCTAGCTTTATCTCTAAGCATATGCTCAAGAGACAATTTGTCGAAAAACCTAGCATATAGTAAGCCATTCATTGAACACTGTAATCTTTGCAATTCCATACAAATTTTTTCCAGAATCCCAGGAAATTAACCATTAATCTAAAGATCTGTCTTCAAATTGACTACAAACACAAATAAAATTCATTGAGAATCACATTATTTTACTTAAAACCGACACAGAAGTGTTAATTATCAAATAAAGAGGAAAAGATTTAAAGAGACAGTAATAACTACTGAAATGCAGACTTTGAATACAAGCATCAAGAAACCAGTGAATTGAATGAATATAAAGAAAACCCAAGTTCAGTAACAGATCAATTTAGTACACCGACTTAAATTTCCTTGTAAAAATATTAAATCCATAGTGGGACATTGCACAGATAATAAATATTTTCTTGAAATTAAAGGAAGGACAAAAATGACAATAAAAAGATTCTTACTTTGGACATTGGCTGATGCTGAAATGAAGAGAATGGACAGAACAAGAAACCAAATTGGCATTGCCATTGCCATTGCAGTTTACAGAGAGAAACTGATGTGTCTCTCTCTATGAATAGAGAAAGTAGTTGAAGCAAGCTGTTCGGTGAAAGATCAACGGTGGCAAGTTTGTTCGTATGTCTGCTTCGATCTGATGGTTTACGAAACTAGGCATTGATATCAAAAGTAATTACGGGGATGCCACCGATTGACAGCTTGCTCCTCAAATAAATTCTAATTTATGCATGATGTTTCCAAATTGTCCCTGTGGTGCATCTTAACATCCAAAGTTCCCCGTACGAAAATCATTAAAATTAAGGCGGGACAAAAATCAATTTGAACCAATCAAATCGATTAGTCTAACTCAAATCAACCAATTTGGATTTGTTCTTTAGTTCAATTGGGTTGAGTTCGGGTTAGAAAATCAAATTTTAGGTTGAATTGAGTTCCGAGTTATCTATTAAAACTCAACCCAACCCAATAAATTTTAAAATATTAAAAATAAAATTAGTAATTAAAACAAAAAACATAAAACCTAATGATCAAAATTCTCCTCTGCCTCATGTCTTTCCTAACTCTCATTGCTGCTTGTGCCTTAGCTTATCGACTCAATTTTTTGCCTTGATTTTTGACTAAATATTTGGATTGAAGGAGGAGAGTTTGTATTGAGTTTGAATGATTTAACATATTTAGTATTTATGTTGAATTCATTTTATGTTGAAAGGGTCGAGGGGGCAACGCCCCCAAAAAGAATTTTGATTTTCATGTATGTATGGAATTGGATATTTTCTAATGTTTTTAAATTAAATTATTAATAAGTGAAGTCTCCGCACGCGGAGACACTAAACCTCATGTAATCAGGACACAACTAGTGGACGAGCCATATGAACCACAATACTCATGGAATGATAATGAAGATAATATGTACACCAACATTGCTAGCAATGACTATGGGGGAGTTCCCAAGGTTTCACGACGATGACTATCATTAAGTCGCATTTTAATGTATTCATTTTAATTATATGTTTAAGTCAAAAATTGTCATCTTGAGAAGGAAAAAAAAAATTAAAAAGCCTCTGTGCGCGGAGGCAGAGGCATGGTGTTTTTTATTATTATTATTTTTTTTTACAATTTCATTTTTGTTTATGTAAATATCTTAACATGGGAACAAAATCCGGTATTCACAAATACAAAAATATCTAAACATGCAAAATAATAATAATAATAATAATAATAATAACAAAAATAACTTTTACATATAAATACTTACTGTAAATAGCAATAAAGTTAAGAAATTCTAAAGTTTATGTTCTACTGCAATACTAGAACTTCAAAATTTGCTCATACAAGCTGAAGAAGATAATTGAGTAAAATAAATATTTTCAAGATTTCTAAAAGTTGAACGATGATGGAATAAATTTTGCTTCATTACTTCTCCAATATAAATAGACTAATATCTTCAACCGACTACAAAAAGATCAAAAGTTATTGTAAATATGAGTTTCCTTTTTAACTAAATGTAACATGAGAGGTATTCAAAAATACAAAAATATAGCACCGCCTTAGTGAAGGAAAATACAGTGACATTTTGGCACCTACATTTTTTACTCCCAGCTTTTCGGTAAAATGGGTAAACGAAAATGCTTCAAAATGAACAGTACTCGGCATGTTGTGTCGTATGGGAAATATTAAAGTCAACAATTGTAGGAATCCAAATTACCCTTAGCCCACGTGTGAATGGTGGAAGACAAATAGGGAGCGATTTGGGCTAACGAAAATGCTTCAAAATGAATAGTACCCGGAGGATTCACTCTTTCAGGAGAGTAGGATTTAGTGTTAAAATAATGTCAATTGTCAAGTTTATGAAGCATTTGTTGTATATAATGTGGTATTTTGCGCATAGTACTTTTCAGAATGTTTTTTTTAGGCCATAAAAGCTAAGGTCCAAAAGGAGCAAGCTGAAAAGGCCCAAAGTTGCCAAGTCCAAGATGTTCAATAGAGGAAATTCGCCAGCAAGTTATTATACTCTTTTTTCAGGATGTAAGGGATTCAAGCTTGCGAAATGCCTTTCATTTTTCAGTAAACAATCTTTGGACACAGGATCGAATCTATTTGGAAAAGGATAGTCAAAAAACTCTACACGAGATGTGAGTAGTTGGTAGAACTTTCAGTAAGTTTTGGTTTTTGGGGTATAACTTTTGGTAGAGATGTCAAAATCTATGGACAGTTAAGAGATGGGGCTACAATTCATAAGTTGACAAGTTTTCTCGACGTAATCTCCATCATGGAGTAAATTGTGACAAGATTCGGGGTTCGAAAATGGTATTTTTAGTTCAATCATACATCTTGAAATCCTATAACAAGAGGGGTAGTTAACCATTAATTCCAGCCCATTTCTCAAGAAATTTCGGCAGCAACTTACCAAATTAACTGCCTTTTAACACCCCATAATCAACCACAGAGCAGCTGAATTCATGCCAAATCTGATTTACTAGTCCACCTTTCATGGTTCAGACCTGCTTGAGGAGTTCTCAGCAGAGTTATCATTAATCTGAAATCTGAATGCAGGCAACAACCGATATATTCGATTATCTAGAGCTTACCCATGGTCCACCTTTCATGGTTCAGGGCTCGCTAGGAAGTTCTCTGCTGAGTCAAAACATTATGTTCCAGCATCTTCTTTATCTTCATCTATGTTATCTTCTTCATCACACCTCTTGAGGCTCTTTCCTTTCCTTTTATCTTTAAATATTTATGTTCTTTGCGGCTATGATTTTGGGTTTTACAGACTCAACTTTGTTACTTCATAAATATTTTGTAAGGTGTCTCGTGCCTTTTTTGAAACTCTGCAATTAGAAATCAAATAAATAATGTCATTATCAACAACATACAATAGTGCATATAAACAAAAATTCTTATTATCAATAGCATCAAATAGACATGAAATTCCAATCAGAAGTTTCTAAATTACTTGTACACAAACCATCAATATTGAGACCACTCACATTCCAATCAACCTTAAGAGAAGATTTACCATGTTTATTATTAGATGATTTCCAACAAAGCTCAATAAAAAAACA
The DNA here is from genome assembly GCA_019097785.1 of Fraxinus excelsior. Classification (NCBI taxonomy): domain Eukaryota; kingdom Viridiplantae; phylum Streptophyta; class Magnoliopsida; order Lamiales; family Oleaceae; genus Fraxinus; species Fraxinus excelsior. Next base: position 2,065,376 of record CM032644.1, read on the forward strand.
TATACTTTAAATTATAGAATCAAGACATTTAAATTTAAAATTCAAACCAATGTACTAGTTAGAGAGTGTGAAAGAGACATGAATAGAGGAGAGAAAGTCCACAATTCTTTCAAACTTGCACGATCATTACCAATTCCACTTGTCCAATAATCACGTGTCATGTGGATTCGAGTAATCATGTGTCATGGGAGCAATTATTTTTCACACAATAGATTTTTTGACCGTTGGAATGGGGTTGATCTCTGCCAAAATTGACATGCCACAACATTAGACCACTCAAATACATACATACATATTATGCCAATAGTCATTTCTGCCCTTTATTGCTGGGCAAGTTTAAAATCATGATGGGGCACTCATGTCACTTACACACCCACAACATTTGACCATTCAAATGGTCACCATATTGGTTCAATAATTACTACATATTCGGATCCCACTTACCTTCGCAAACGGTAAAAAAACGAATTAAAATTTAGCCAAAATAGCTCCCAGACAACCTCTAAACCTTTCTCAATTAGAAATACGAAAAGTTTTTGACTTCATCTCTAAAGAATTTGACCGTTGGAATGGGGTCGATCTCTGCCAAAATTGACATGCCACAACATTAGACCACTCAAATACATACATATTACGCCAATAGTCATTTTTGCCCTTTATTGCTGGGCAAGTTTAAAATCATAACGGGACACTCATGTCACTTACACACCCACAACATTTGACCATTCAAATGGTCACCATATTGGTTCAATAATTACTGCATATTCGGATCCCACTTACCTTCGCAAACGGTAAAAAAAAGAATTAAAATTTAGCCAAAATGGCTCCCAGACAAGCTCTAAATCTTTCTAAATTAGAAATACGAAAGGTTTTTGACTTCATCTCTAAAGAATTTGATAATAATGTATTTAACGTGATTCCTTATGCCGAAATCTTGCATAGCAGTAAAGCTGTTCATATGGAAAGTTAACAATCAAATCTACATTGATATATGGTATGTTTTCTGAGTCAGCCGACTCGATGTGAATCACTGAGTTAATCAAAAGATGTGGTGCAACAATGTTGCTCTTAAGTCCATAGATTGGATCACTCAGTGATGATCGAATGTTATAAAAAAATTATTCTGTTCAAATTAATATTCAAAGATGAACAATTATTCTAAAATCAAATAAAAAAATAATTAAATCTAAAATCAATATAAAATGATGTTAAGATTTGAGGTTCCATCTTAAAAGGTCAACTTTATTAAGAGAAGTAACTCAATTCTTTATAAGTTGGTCTATGTTTTCATCTTTATTCGATGTGTGATTTTTATTCCTTAACATACCCTCGCAAAATGATGGCTTGTTTGAACAGACCAATTTTGAAATTCGAGTGCTCAATTTTTTTGAGTTTTAATCGGATCGAATCACTCGTTAAAACTTAACGGATTCTAATATCTGTTAAGATTTGAGATTTCATCATAAAAGGTGAACCTTATTAAAATGAATAGTCCAAATCTTTATAAATTGGTATATATTTTCATTTTTATTCGATGTGAAATTTGTATCCCTTAACAATAATACCTGATATGTTGCACAGTATCTTTAGTTTACAGCTTCAATTTGTTCTTTATCTCGACATTTCTAAATCATTATTCAAATAACACCAAATCCGTGAAGTTTTATCGATTATGGATTATGTTTTCCAGAAATTAGGAAATTACATTGGTGTTTTGGAATGAATAGAGCTCAATTGAAGAATTCTGGCAAAACAAGGCCCATTTTGTGATTTGGCCAGGTTGAAATAACTGGATTTCATGATTTGATGGTTTACATTTGGGGATCACAACCTGCGAAATTTTATGGGTTTTGCCTGTGTCCAGTCCGTGTTCGTGTCATCGCAACATAGGGTATACCTATATGTATATGGAGGTTGTGAATATTTATATCTACATTTTGAATAAATGATACAGAAATTGTTTGCAGAAATAAGAGAAGGAAATGAACGAATTGGAGAGATAGCAAAACAATTTCCAAGTAATAAAGAGATAATGAAGAAAAACTATTTTAATCATGAAGCAAACTGGAAAACACGAAAAGATGAGCTTACAGTAAGTCAATAATCTAATGGATGATCAGGATTCAATAGATGTTCCGCTGGTAACGAGTTATTGAGGAAAAGAATTGTACGAAAAGCCAAATTACATGATATTCTCAAGGTAAATCGAGCATAATGAATTTACATTTCACCCAAAAGAAAAATTGGCAAACAAAATATTATTTTGATTCCTTGGCCAAGACAAATAGGCAAGGAACTTTATAGCAAGTGTAACACAAACTTAGATTGCACACGATCGTTTGTCCAATACGGTTTAATCTTTCTTATCAAACATGTAATTTATAGCTTGTGCAATATTATTGGTGCACCATATTGAGGTTGGAGGGTTATTATAGTATGTGGAGCATGTGTATAAGAAGGTGAGAGCTCAAATGAAAAATGCTGCAAAATCATTGCCAGAGCCAGTCTTGCTTCCATCTGAGCAAAGCTTTGGCCTAAACAGATTCTTGGACCCCAACCAAATGGATAAAATGCCAATTGATCTCTTGATGATGCCTTGGAAATTCCTTCAGAAAATCTCTCTGGTTTGAATTCCTCAACATCTTCACCCCAATATTCGGGATCGTGATGAAGAAGAAGAGTTGGTAAAACTAATTCAACCCCAGCAGGGATAAGCATTCCGCCCAAGTCTGTGGTTTGGACCGTGTATCGAGTGAGGCCGGTAAAGGGCGGGTATAATCGGAAGACTTCTTGGAGCACCATTGAAACCTGCAAGCAAGATATCATAATCAGATCAATGGCTTGTCCACCTTATGTGCATAGAACAGCTTTTAAAGCAACTTTTATTTAAAAAACTCCCGAAATAAGCAATTTTAAGCTTGGCCAAACATGCTACAAGCGTATTGTCTTGAGTCCTTACAACAAAATGTCTTGCATTAAAAATCAACTTCTTGTAATGAGGTTTATTTAGAAGATTCCTCGACTGAGTGACAACAAGGGGACGTCAAGCCCCTGCGTAGGATTTGGATAGGGGCCGGAAGGTACTGAAACATAAGGAAGAAAAAATAAGTTTAATTCATACTTACAATTCTGAGTTGGTTTATATCTTTGAGATCAGGTGTTTTCTTTCCACATATCTGAAGAACCTCTTGTCTGGCTTTTTCTTGCCAATTTGGATGCATTGACAAGACAATGATGGTCCAAGTAAGCCAATTAGCAGTTGTCTCTTGCCCAGCAAAATAGAACAATTTGCATTCTTCTATTACATCCTCAATTTTCATGTCATTATTTGTATGATTTTTACATTGTAATAGCAAACTTAGCAAATCATCGTTTTTCGATTCTCCATTTTGCATTGCCCTCTCTTTTCTTTGGATCATTTCTTTCAACATTGCCTTGATTTTGTTGTCAATTTCATATCTCCTTTTGTTCTTCTTTGTGGGTAAAAATCTGCACCAAGAAATAAATATTGTTCATGGATCAAAATATTGCAAAAATTTGACTTTTACGCCAAAATAAGTTACTTATTTCGACTTTAATCAATAACAACTTTTTTTTTTTTTTTTTTAGCCAAACTACTATCAATTCTTGGCCAAGTTTAGAAAATGCATTCACCTGTAACCCGGGAGATATATAGACATAAAGGCATCACGAACGAGCACAGCTTGTTCCTTTTGAAGTTCAAATATCCTTTTTCCATCTTCAAAGTTGCTTCCAAATGCTGCTCGAGAAATAACATCCGCTGCAAGATTTTGCATTTCTTGAGCAACGTCGAGTTCAGATGATTCTTTCGAACCAACCAAATTCTTCCATTGATCAATCAAGTTACAGCAGCTGGTTAAAAATGCTGGCAACATCCCCTGTTAGTGTAGTGCATTGATCATTAGGACATCGACTCATAAATAGTAGAGACTCCAGGATTAAATGGTTCAACTGGGACGACAAACAAGATTTTAGCATTTTTTTCTTAGTTTTTGTTTGTATCTAGTACTGTTGAGTCAAATGCACCATAGATCGATAGAACTACCTGTAATTTCTCGTGGTGAAACGCAGGAGTCATTAGTTTTCTGCGCTTGGCCCATTTCTCCCCTTCCAAGGTATTAAGTCCTAATGTTAGAAGACAAACCAAAGGGTTCGCCCGTTGCTTTTGGAAGTGACCATTTTTATCATTTAGTATCAATCTCATCAGCTCAGGGTCTGCTATAATCAGCCTTGGTCTTCTTTCAAGCCAACTCAGAGATATTTTTCCTATTTATAATATAACATAATCAGTTGGAATGGCAAAAAGCAAAAAGGAAATAAATTTTGATTCATTCTCAAAGGCAATTATAGCAACTTTTTATATGCTGGACCGAACTAAACGAGATTAAAGGCGAAAAATATGTCAAATATTTGACCGTTGCCGTTTAATCTATTCCAATCTAGCCCGTCTAGAAAGGCCGTCTGTGTCGAGTCTTCAGGGGGTTGTGAAGAAAAGAAGGCTTACCATACTTGTGAAACATTTGGTGCCACATAGGGTTAACACGGTGTACGATGGCATGGTTTAAGGGCATGGGCTTGGACCAAGCTTCAGCTATGAGTTTCTTAGTCTCCGTCATGTCTCCATACATAAGTGTGTAAGAATTGCCTCTAATTCCAAGCTTCTTTAAATGTTTCTCTAGGCTTTTGGGTTTCCACCAAATGACATGAAAAACTTTTAGAATGCAGCACAAGATTACAAAAACAACAGACAAACTGAGATATTTGAAGATGAGCCCTTCCATCGTGCTGTTTATTTTTGTGTACACAAACCTTTTGTTTTGACCAGTGCACTTGCTGATGAGCTGCAATTTATAGAATTTTTGTATAATGGATCCAACCAACAGTGGGACACGTGTCACTCATCAAGGAATTCAATCTACTTGACCCAATAACAACACAAAACAGAGTAAACGCAAGTCTTTTTGAGCTGAAAAAGTAAAAATTACCTTTTGTTTGAATACATTATATAGTATTATTGTTGTTTAGCACTAGTTTACGTGACATTACAGTAAAAAGTCCAATTAAAGAGATTTCATAACCCTTATTGGTCCTATCACTTAACTGTATGGTGGCCATTTTTCAACAAAAAAGAAGAAAAAATGATCGTTGAAGAAGTCAAAAACGACGGCTGTGAGAGAAAAAAGTTGGCTGAATTTGATTTCTAACGGACAAAAATGCATTATTGGGTCTGAAAAATGGCTATCAAACAGAAGTTTAATGACATTATTCTAAACACCTTTAACTTTAATTTTTTCTACTTTTAAGTGGATATGTCAAAATAAATAACTTAGGTCATGTTTGATTGCAACGAATTTCATGAAAAATGTTACATCCGAGGAAAACGAATTTCACTTTGATTGTTTGATTTTAATGTGAAAATAGAAATCGAATTTCAAAGTACAACCACTTTAAGTTACATATTCTTTATTTTCATGGAATACGAAATCCTGTGAGTCTGGTAGGGTTTTTTTTTTTTTTTCAATTAACATGAAATTGAAATTCATCTCCGCATTTACCTGTCATACAGATTCTTTTCTTACTTTCAGCATTGGATTCCTGATCCCAGATTGCATACATGATTCAAGATTAATAGATAGAATTTTAATTATATTATGGTGTGTTTGATAGATATTATTGATGAAAGAATATATTTTAAATAATGATGTGATGTGAAATATGTGGTTAAAAAGTAAAGAAGAGTTATTGATATAATGAAAAATATTATTTTATTGAAAAATGTGTGGTTGAAAATGAGTTTTTGAAAGAATATACTTTTAGAGCATGTGTGTTAAAGAAGGGCTTAATTTATATTTTGTCGTGTAAACAATCATGTTTGCTAAAATAATTTCTTTTATGGTTTTGCTAAAATAATTTCTTGATTAGAAAGTCCAATTATATCATGGGACACTCGGTTTGACTAGTTAATGCTATCTTTTTTCTTATGGTCATGTGGATCAAGGAGTCAACAATACATAAAACCATTAAGTCCTACCTTGATGTCAAGGTAGGGTAGGTAACATTCGATCGAACCCATCAAAATCGTTTAAATCGAACCAACTCGATCGATTTGGATTGATTTTTTTAGTTGTTTTTACATGGGTTTGGTGAGTTGGTTGTGTATGCGGGTCGGGTCGGGTCGGGTCGAGTTATGGTTAACTCGTGAAAATCGAATAAATCCGCCCAACTCAACCTAATCCAACTATATTTATGAACTTTATAAGTGTTATGATATTGTTTGGAAACTTTTGGAATAATATTATAAAATTTGGATAGAATGCATTTTACGAAAAATAGTATAAACAAATACACAAAAACATTTTAATTGCCAAAAAAATTTCTTAGTTTCATATAATTTAATATCAATATGTCCATGTAACATTTTCAAACATGAAGTGCCAAAATAATTCAGATTTTTTGTTCATTGCAACTATAGAAACCTAATATTATATAAGTCATGAATCAATTATAAATCCATCTAACCTGACCCACATGCTTTATATGAATCAATTATATGATTTCAGGTAATTTTCTCCAAAAGTAATATCAATTTTTGAAGTCCACACCCAACACCATGGTGTTTTTTTTTTTTTTTTGGTGGGTTTTTCAATTGGTGGTTGTGGTAAATGTTCGTGCAAAACCCGCAAGTGTACGGATCGTTGACAAGTAATAGAATTGATGAGTTGAGAGTATCATCCCATAAGGAATAAATTTAATTCAAGTTTACTACCATTTTATGGGATTCGAATTGTGTAAAGAAAATAGAGTTTGATTATGTTTTATAATAAATTAATCTAAAAAGCGGTAAAAATGTGATTTTTATCAATTTATGGATGATTGTATTGGATCATGAATCCGCTATCTATTTTAATTCTTGATTTGTAATCTAATTCCGTTCATGCGTTCTTGACAATTGATAATTCTAATGCAATTAATTCTCTTTTCCAAGATAAATTAAATCTATCTAACCACGACCTAAATCTATTCCTAGTTTGAATTCGAATGATTAGAAGGCATTAAAGCCTAAATTATCTATATGATTGCACACGTGATAAATGTTATTCCTAACACCTATTGCACATATGTTAATTTATCGCGCTCTAAACTTATTGTGGGTCTCCCAGCACTACAACAAGCAACTAATTATCTAATTGATGGTCAATCAATTAAATAATGCGATGACTATGCAAAATTAATCAAGAAACACATGAAATAAACTAAATTACTAGTCTTGAATCAAAATAAATAAACAAATAGGTTTCATCTTCATCTAATACAAAAACGGATCTAACCTAGCATGTCAATATATAAATTACAAAAAGAATAATAGAAAAATATCACCCGGATCATAAAATAAATCAAACAATGTTGATCTTCAATTCCAATGTTGAATTCTTCAAAATCTTATTGTAATTGACCTACAATTCCTTGCTATGGCTTGATCTCCTCTCTCAAAATATAGTAATAAGCCTCTTGTTCTTGATGAATTTGATGAAACTATGGTATATAAAAAGGTAAGAGAGGTTTTTTTTTTCTTCATGTGTATCACTTATTCTCTATTTATAAGAACCAGAAAATAAGTCAAAATCCCGTCCAATTTGATTTTCAAAAGAGTTTGAATTGCGAAAGGAAACTAAAAACAGTAGGTCAATAATTAAGTCAATTGTACTTTTTAAGTTTGAATCATATATGGTCTAATGGATGATCAGGATTCAATAGATATTCCGTTGGTAACCAGTTATTGCGAAAAAGAATTGTACGAAAAGCCAAATTACATTATATTCTCAAGGTAAATCAAGCATAATGAATTTACATTTCACCTAAAAGAAAAATTGGCAAACAAAATATTATTTTGATTCCTTGGCCAAGACAAATAGGCAAACATACAAGAATCTCCTTACTCGAACTACAAGGAACTTCACTGCAAGTGCAACACAAACTTAGATTGCACACGATCGTTTGTCCAATACGGTTTAATGTGTCTTACCAAACATGTAATTTATAGCTTGTGCAATATTATTGGTGCACCATATTGAGGTTGGAGGGTTATTATAGTACGTGGAGCATGTGTATAAGAAGGTGAGAGCTCAAATGAAAAATGCTGCAAAATCATTGCCAGAGCCAGTCTTGCTTCCATCTGAGCAAAGCTTTGGCCTAAACAGATTCTTGGACCCCAACCAAATGGATAAAATGCCAATTGATCTCTTGATGATGCCTTGGAAATTCCTTCAGAAAATCTCTCTGGTTTGAATTCCTCAACATCTTCACCCCAATATTCGGGATCGTGATGAAGAAGAAGAGTTGGTAAAACTAATTCAACCCCGCCAGGGATAAGCATTCCGCCCAAGTCTGTGGTTTGGACCGTGTATCGAGTGAGACCGGTCACGGGCGGGTATAATCGGAAGACTTCTTGGAGCACCATTGAAACCTGCAAGCAAGATTTCATAATCAGATCAATGGCTTGTCCACCTTATGTGCATAGAACAGCTTTTAAAGCAACTTTTATTTAAAAAACTCTCGAAATAAGCAATTTTAAGCTTGGCAAAACATGCTACAAGCGTATTGTCTTGAGTCCTTACAACAAGATGTCTTGCATTAAAAATCAACTTCTTGTAATGAGGTTTATTTAGAAGATTCCTCGACTGAGTGACAACAAGGGGACGTCAAGCCCCTGCGTAGGATTTGGATAGAGGCCGGAAGGTACTGAAACATAAGGAAGAAAAAATAAGTTTAATTCATACTTACAATTCTGAGTTGGTTTATATCTTTGAGATCAGGTGTTTTCTTTCCACATATCTGAAGAACCTCTTGTCTGGCTTTTTCTTGCCAATTTGGATGCATTGACAAGACAATGATGGTCCAAGTAAGCCAATTAGCAGTTGTCTCTTGCCCAGCAAAATAGAACAATTTGCATTCTTCTATTACATCCTCAATTTTCATGTCATTATTTGTATGATTTTTACATTGTAATAGCAAACTAAGCAAATCGTCGTTTTTCAATTCTCCATTTTGCATTGCCCTCTCTTTTCTTTGGATCATTTCTTTCAACATTGCCTTGATTTTGTTGTCAATTTCATATCTCCTTTTGTTCTTCTTTGTGGGTAAAAATCTGCACCAAGAAATAAATATTGTTCATGGATCAAAATATTGCAAGAACTTTGACTTTTACGCCAAAATAAGTTACTTATTTCGACTTTAATCAATAACAACTTTTTTTTTTTTTTTTTTAGCCAAACTACTATCAATTCTTGGCCAAGTTTAGAAAATGCATTCACCTGTAACCCGGGAGATATATAGACATAAAGGCTTCAATAACGAGCACAACTTGTTCCTTTTGAAGTTCAAATATCATTTTTCCATCTTCAAAGTTGGTTCCAAATGCTGCTCGAGAAATAACATCCGCTGCAAGATTTTGCATTTCTTGAGCAACGTCGAGTTCAGATGATTCTTTCGAACCAACCAAATTCTTCCATTGATCAATCAAGTTACAGCAGCTGGTTAAAAATGCTGGCAACATCCCCTGTTAGTGTAGTGCATTGATCATTAGGACATCGACTCCAGGATTAAATGGTTTGACTGGGACGACAAACAAGATTTTAGCATTTTTTTTCTTAGTTTTTGTTTGTATCTAGTACTGTCGAGTCAAATGCACCATATATCGATAGAACTACCTGTAATTTCTCGTGGTGAAATGCAGGACTGATTAGTTTTCTGCGCTTGGCCCATTTCTCCCCTTCCAAGGTAGTAAGTCCTAATGTTAGAAGACAAACCAAAGGGTTCGCCCGGTGGCTTTTGGAAGTGACCATTTTTATCATTTAGTATCAATCTCATTAGCTCAGGGTCTGCTATAATCAACCTTGGTCTTCTTTGAAGCCAACTCAGAGATATTTTTCCTAATTATAATGTAACATAATCAGTTGGAATGTCTAAAGCAAAATGGAAATATATTTTGATTCATTCTCAAAGGCAATTATAGCAACTTTTTATATGCTGGACAGAACTAAACAAGATTAAAGGCGAAAAACATGTCAAATATTTGACCGTTGCCGATCTATTCCAATCTAGCCCGTCTAGAAAGGCCGTCTGTGTCGAGTCTTCAGGGGGTTGTGAAGAAAAGAAGGCTTACCATACTTGTGAAACATTTGGTGCCACATAGGGTTAACACGGTGTACAATGGCATGGTTTAAGGGCATGGGCTTGGACCAAGCTTCATCTATGAGTTTCTTAGTCTCCTTCATGTCTCCATACATAAGTGTGTAAGAATTGCCTCTGATTCCAAGCTTCCTTAAATGTTTCTCTAGGCTTTTGGGTTTCCACCAAATGAAATGAAAAACTTTTAGAATGCAGCACAAGATAAAAAAAACACCAGACAAACTGAGATATTTGAAGATGAACCCTTCCATTGTGCTGTTTATTTCTGTGGACACAAACCTTTTGTTTTGATAAGTGCACTTGCTAATGAGCTCCAATTTATAAAAATTGTATAATGAATCCAACCAACAAGTGGGACACTTGTCACTCATCACGGAATTCAATCCACTCGACCCGATAACAACACAAAACAAAGTAAACACGAGATTTTTTGAACTGTTTGTTTGAATAATATTGTATGGCATTATTAGCGTTTAGCACTAGTTTACATGACATCATAGTAAAAAGTCCAATTAAAGAGATTTCATATCCCTACATCATATTGGTCCTATCATTTAATGACATTATTCTAAACACCTACAACTTAATTTTTTCGAGTTTTAAGTGGATATGTCAAATTAAATAACTTACTTCTTTTCTTACTTTATGCAATAAAAAATATTTTTATATTAAAAAGATTTGGATTCTTGATCCCTGATTGCATACAGGATTCAAGATTAATAGATGGAATTTTAATTATATTAATTTATATTTGGTCGTGTAAACAATCATGTTTGCTAAAATAATTTCTTTTGTAGTTTTGCTAAAATAAATTCTTGATTTATCAGTCAAGTTACATCTTGGGACCCGTGGTTTGACTAGTTAACGCTATCTTTTTCTTGTGGATCAAGGAGTCAACAATACATAAAACCACCAAGTCCAACCTTGCTGCCCAAGGACATAAAGTGGGTGTTTGGGGGGATTAAAATTAGATTTTTAGTAGATTATGATATAATTTTTTAAAATGTGTGGTTGAAAAGTTGTGGGACCCATAAAAGATGTGGCTAATTTTGATTATTTGACTTTGATTTAGATTAAAATTTGATTTTTAATGCGAAACAAACGAGACCAAAAATGCCAAATGAATGAGGCTAAAAAGTTGCAAGCATATGTTGTTGGATGTGGAAATTTAATCTTCACAATAAAAAACCGATTTTCCCATGAAGATTAACTCAAATGCATGGTGAATCTTAGATCACATTGAGCTCAAATTTATAGAAGTTTTGTATAATGGATCCAACCAACAAGTGGTTTTTATAACTGAAGAATCCAAAATTTTAGCATTTTCGTTCAGTTAATAATTATAAGCGGGTTTAAAATATTACATTCCCTTGCAATAAAAGGTCTCTCACCCAGACACTCCAACACTTAAAGAACCTGAAATCTCAGTAATCCAAGGAAAATGCACATTATGAAATCTCATGAAAGGTGAGGAAAAAATGGTAAATACAAACCTCCCACCGGGACCCTCCCTCCGCCCCTGAGTGGGACAAGTGTCACTCATCACGGAATTCAATCTACTCGACCCAATAACAACACAAAACAAAGTAAACGCAAGTCTTTTTGAGCTGAAAAGGTAAAAATTACATTTTATTTGAATAATATTATACAACACTATTGGTGTTTAGCATTAATTTACGTGACATCATAGTAAAAAGTCCAGTTAAAGAGATTTCATAACCATAAAATTTATTGGTCCTATCACGGTGAAAGATCAACGGTGGCAAGTTTGTTCGTATGTCTGCTTCGATCTGATGGTTTACGAAACTAGGCATTGATATCAAAAGGAATTACGGGGATGCCACCGATTGACAGCTTGCTCCTCAAATAAATTCTAATTTATGCATGACGTTTCCAAATTGTCCCTGTGGTGCATCTTAACATCCAAAGTTCCCGGTATGAAAATCATTAAAATTAAGGCGGGACAAAAATCAATTTGAACCAATCAAATCGATTAGTCTAACCCAAATCAACCAATTTGGATTGGTTCTTTAGTTCAATTGGGTTGAGTTTGGGTTAGGAAATCAAGTTTTAGGTTGGATTGAGTTCCGTATTATCTATTAAAACCCAACCCAACCCAATAAATTAAAAATTATTAAAAATAAAATTAGTAATTAAAACATAAAACCTAATGATTAAAATTCTCCTCTGCCTCATGTCTTTCCTAACTCTCATTGCTATTTGTGCCTTAGCTTATCGACACAATTTTTTGACGTGATTTTTGACTAAATATTTGGATTGAAGGAGGAGAGTTTGTATTGAGTTTGAATGATTTAACATATTTAATATTTATGTTGAATTCATTTTATGTTGAAAGGGTCGAGGGGGCAGCGCCCCTCGTGGGGGCTAGGGGGCAACGCCCCCAAAAAGAATTTTGATTTTCATTTATGTATGGAATTGAATATTTTCTAATGTTTTTAAATTAAATTATTAATAAGTGAAGTCTCCGCACGCGGAGACACCAAACCTCATGTAATCAGGACGCAACTGGTGGACGAGCCATATGAACCACAATACTCGTGGAATGATAATGAAGATAATATGTACACCAACATTGCTAGCAATGACTATGGGGGAGTTCTCATGGTTTCACGACGATGACTATCATTAAGTCGCATTTTTATTATATTCATTTTAATTATATGTTAAGTCAAAAAATTGTCATCTTGAAAAGGAAAAAAAAATTAAAAAGCCTCCGTGCGCGAAGGCGAAGGCATGGTGTTTTTCATTTATTATTATTATTTTTTTACAATTTCATTTTTTTTATGTAAATATGTTAACATGGGAACAAAATCTGGTATTCAAAAATACAAAAATATCTAAACATACAAAATAATAATAGAAACAAAAATAACTTTTACATATAAATACTTACAGTAAATAACAATAAAGTTAAGAAATTCTCAAGTTTATGTTCTGCTGCAATACTAGAGCTTCAAAATTTGCTTATACAAGTTGAAGAAGATAATGGAGTAAAATAAATATTTTCAAGATTTCTAGAAGCTGGACGATGATGGAATAAATTTTGCTTCATTACTTCTCTAACATAAATAGACTAATATCTTCAACCGACTACAAAAAGATCAAAAGTTATTTTAAATATGAGTTTCCTTTTTAACTAAATGTAATATGATAGGTATTTAAAAGTACAAAAATATAGCACCGCCTTAGTGAAGGAAAATACAGTGACATTTCGGCACCTACATTTTTTACTCCCAGCTTTTCGATTAAATGGGTTAACGGAAATGCTTCAAAATGAACAGTACTCGGCATGTTGTGTCGTATGGGAAATATTAAAGTCAACAATTGTAGGAATCCAAATTACCCTTAACCCACGTGTGAATAGTGGAAGACAAATAGGGAGCGATTTGGGCTAACGAAAATGCTTCAAAATGAATAGTACCCGGAGGATTCACTCTTTTAGGAGAGTAGGATTTAGTGTTAAAATAATGTCAATTGTCAAGTTTATGAAGCATTTGTTGTATATAATGTGGTATTTTGCGCATAGTACTTTTCAGAATGTTTTTTTTAGGCCATAAAAGCTAAGGTCCAAAAGGAGCAAGCTGAAAAGGCCCAAAGTTGCCAAGTCCAAGATGTTCAATAGAGGAAATTCGCCAGCAAGTTACTATACTCTTTTTTCAGGATGTAAGGGATTCAAGCTTGCGAAATGCCTTTCATTTTTCAGTAAACAATCTTTGGACACAGGATCGAATCTATTTGGAAAAGGATAGTCAAAAAACTCTACACGAGATGTGAGTAGTTGGTAGAACTTTCAGTAAGTTTTGGTTTTTGGGGTATAACTTTTGGTAGAGATAGCAAAATCTATGGACAATTAAGAGATGGGCCTACAATTCATAAGTTGACAAGTTTTCTCGACGTAATCTCCATCATGGAGTAAATTGTGACGAGATTCGGGGTTCGAAAATGGTATTTTTAGTTCAATCATACATCCTGAAATCCTATAACAAGAGGGGTAGTTAACCATTAATTCCAGCCCATTTTTCAAGAAATTTCGGCAGCAACTTACCAAATTAACTGCCTTTTAACACCCCATAATCAACCACAGAGCAGCTGAATTCATGCCAAATCTGATTTACTGGTCCACCTTTCATGGTTCAGACCTGCTTGAGGAGTTCTCAGCAGAGTTAGCATTAATCTGAAATCTAAATGCAGGCAACAACCGATATATTCGATTATCTAGAGCTTACCCATGGTCCACCTTTCATGGTTTAGGGCTCGCTAGGAAGTTCTCTGCTGAGTCAAAACATTATGTTCCAGCATCTTCTTTATCTTCATCTATGTCATCTTCTTCATCACACCTCTTGAGGCTCTTTCCTTTCCTTTTATCTTTAAATATTTATGTTCTTTGCGGCTATGCTTTTGGGTTTTACAGACTCAACTTTGTTACTTCATAAATATTTTGTAAGGTGTCTCGTGCCTTTTTTGAAACTCTGCAATTAGAAATCAAATAAATAATGTCATTATCAACAACATACAATAATGCATATAAAAAAAAATTCTTATTATCAATAGCATCAAATAGACATGTGTTCACGAAAATATGTTTTGAATTTAAATCACCGTAAGTGCACGGTTCGTTGACAAGTAATAAAGTGGAAATCCTAAAATTTCGAGTATCGTTCCCACGAGGATTGATTTAACGTGATTATTATTATCTCGACCTTAACCGAATCTATTAAATTCAAGATGATTGTTCTAGATTTTATGATTAAACTATGACTAACATACAAATTAAACTAAAATTACGACTAAATGCAAGAGTGATGGTTAAATGCAAAAGTTGAAGAAATTAATGTATGAAAAAGCGTACTATGATCCCGAATCACCAAGCAAGTTCACTTTTAACTCCTATTTCACAATTTGACAACACGATGAATTGGTTGAAAAATCAATATTTCTAACTTATTCAATAATCTCTTTCGAGTATAATTGAACATATTCTAGCATACCATTTGACTATATTTCTATGACAAATGCAATATACAAGAATGCATGACATTTTGTAACACTTAGAGATTCACATAAAGCATAGCGGTATATTTCTATCCCCTATCAGACCTTACGATGATTTATACCTTGTAGAATCTATTTCCCTTCTTTCGAATGCATAAAATAAATCACCCAAACTCATACAACTATTGTGCATATAATTGTAGAGACAAGAAAGTGTATATAAATCATTCAATATCTATCAAACTGTTTAAATATCAAATTGCACAGTAGAAATTAAAAGTTCACAATACGAGGTTCATCATTCACCAAGTACATAAAAAGTCTAGCCTAGTATGAATAAAGTTAAAGAATAATAAAAGTAATAAAGAGAAGACATCACCAAAGAACTAGAATTTAAAGTTTGAATCTTGAATTTTCAAGTGAAACACTTGTTCTCGCCTTTCTTCTTGCTCTTCAATGGTGTTTTTCTCTCTAAGAATGCATCAAAACCTAGTCTAGGACGAGTTTAGGCTTTTATAGTTGTCCTAGAATCATTACCATAAGAGTTGTAGTTGGATAAGGAAACAAAAGATTTTCTCGCCCAGAATACCCCTTGCTATAGCAAGGTATATTTTCATGTTGTAGCATGGGCAAAGTAAATGCTTTCTGAAAATCTCTGTTGAGGTCTGGGCTATAGCAAGGTATATTTTCATGCTATAGCATGGAAGAATTTTCGCTTCTAGTGCAAATTGGTCCTCAATTTTCTTTTCATTCTACTTTTGGCTTTTCTTCCTCTTCCATCTTCTTCTAGTCATCCATAATATTGACAATTAGATCTTTAGCGAGGTTCCATGTTCGGTTCATCGTTCGGGTCAACTCATGAATAATTGTGATTTAGTCCCCGAACTTTCATTTCCTTCCATTTTGGTCAATTTCACCTTTTTTCGCACACATTTCATTATTTTCATCAAAGTAAACCTACAAACACAATTCATATCGGATTAAGCCGTATTCAAGCATTTATATCAACAATTAATCATGTTTTGTCGCATAATTAAGTGCGCAAAACGCACTTATCAAGTCCCCCAAACTTGAATTGGTGTTTGTCCTCAAACAAGATGACCTAATTTTACGCAAAACATGGTTTAACAGCCTGCCGTATCTCAGGATTAGAATTCAGTAATTAACTAATGAACAGTTTCCACAGTGTAAACTCAAATCAACCTCCACCTATCATATGCAGAACTTGATGTGTATGTGTGTGTATACTAATGCAAAGCATACCAAACTGATGATATGTGCAAATCCCGACCTGCAGTAGTTAAATTTTCTTTCTGTCTTCGCTCGAGAGATTCACACCCCCCCAAACTTATTCTTTTCACTCAACGATCCATGGGTGTATTCTAGAGTATAGTTTTGATTTACTTAGTCCTCACCCTCTCTGTTTGGATAGATCTCGCGGTCATGAGTTCACAATTTGACAAGTATGGATTCTCCTATTTTTTTTATTGTTTCAACCATTAAGATTAGACTAGGTTATTTGCTTCGCATCAGAGATATAATTCTATCAACAAAATGTCTGGGGCTAATCAACGCATTTCATACATAGAAACATGTATAATTTCATCAAATGATAGATTTTTGTTCTTTTCTTCCTTTTTTTTATCTGACACCTTCCATTTGCTTTCTATATAACCCATGTAGCGAGCTTTAGGCCGATGACTCCCAAATCAGATGACCATAGAGCACCAAGTTTTAAACCCTTACAGGCTTAATCACTCGAGTGATACAGGCTCAAACAGATGTCTTAGCGATTCAATGATTAGTGCAATGCCCCTTTTCTTTTAGACACCCAATTTCTAGATCCAATCTCTGACTTGGAACTTTTACCTCGTTTTTTTCTCATTGGTCTAATCCAATCCACACAATATAATTCTCGCACATGGAATCCATACTTATCTCAATGTTCCCCTATAACAGCTAAATCATCTCCAAACTTCTAAAATGATGATTTTTCGAATGGTGCAATAGAAGTTTTCGAGGTTGACCTATCATGTTCAACTCCAATATGACTCAAACATCCCATCATTAGCTTAGTATGCCCAACACAATTATTGTGCGCAAAAATGTCAAGTTCCACATAGACAAGTATCGATCAATTAAGCATGCATAATTTCCCATATTCATAGCTATACTGATTCCAATATGCTCATCATTGCCGGCAAGGCCATTAAACTCACACAAAAATACAATTTTTTTTTCACACAAACGTATATAGAACAACATTGTCCCACCCTCAAACGTATATAGAACATTGTCCTCAATGTTTAAAGAATAATAAAATACAAACTTAGCAATGCATAAAATCAAGGACAAATTCACAGGAGATAAAGAATAGAGGGTGATGAATACTCCTCTGATCGATAGAGATGCGAATGTGAAGATGGTGGAGGAAAAATAATGTAGACCATGCATATGCTCTTTTATTACCTGTAGAGACGATGAAAAAGTAATCTTATTAAAAATTATAAAAAACTTGAAAAAGAAATTCATGATCTAATGCATAAAGCGAAATAAATAAAAGGGAAGAATTGTTAGGTTGCCTCCCAATCAGCGCTGGTTTATAGTCGATAGCTTGACTGTACTGTGGTGGTCTGTTAGGGTACGTCGAACATAGCCTTGGAGGTCCTGATTAGCTTCTTCAATGACATTTTCTTTCTTACTGCAGCGTTCCTCCAAACTTCAGCCTTAATGTTGTCCGTGTCATTTGATTCTCCCTCATAAACTGTCTCGAACTCAACAATGTAGCCTTCTTGCTTCTTAAGATTTTGTTCGAGTTGAAAATGCACATTATGGTCATCAGCAACGTTTGAAAAGTTTTGAAACACAATTTTCTTCTGCAATACCTCCCCTACCACATCAATTCGATAGCACTTATCTGACTTGACATGCTCATCCATCATATTGAAAAAGCTGAAAGTGATCTGTTCCTCGCCAAATCTCAAATTTAACTGACCATTTTCAACGTCTATCAAAGCTCTGCTGGTAGCTAGGAACGGTCTGCCCAAGATTAGTGGGATATTCTTGTCTTCTTCCATATCCAGAATGAAGAAATCTGCTGGGAAAATAAATTTGTCCACCTTGACTAGTACATCTTCAATTATCCCTCTCGAATGTGTAAATGATCGATCAGGTAATTGTAGTGTCATTGTAGTTGCTTTGGCTTCCCCTAGTCCGAGTTTCCTGAAAACAGATAGAGGCATTAAATTAATACTTGCACCAAGATCACAAAGAGCTTTTTCAAAATAACATTCACTAATAGTGCAAGGTATAGTAAAACTTCCTGGATCTTTCAGTTTTGGTGGGAGTTTTTTTCTAAATTACGGCACTGCACTCCTCTGTTAGCATTACTGTCTCATGCTCCTCTAGCTTTCGTTTCTTGGATAGAATATCTTTCAGGAACTTGGCGTAGCCAGACATTTTGAACAGTACTTCGACAAATGGGATGTTTATATGGAGTTTCGTGAAAACTTCAAGAAATTTCTTGTATTGTTGCTCCCATTGATGCTTCCTCAACCGTTGTGGGAATAGAATGGGTGGCTCATAGGGATTTACCAAATTATCTAGCCCTTGTTGTGATTTTTCTAGACTTTCTCTTCCTGATGTCTTCTTGGTGTTGTCAACCTGCTTCTCATTCTCTTTTTCAGAAGACCCCACTTGCTCTTCATTTGCACCTGGTCTCTTGACATGTATCTCAGGTAGCTGAACTCCACTTCGTGTAGTAATGGCTTGACATTGCTCCCTAGGATTAACTTCTGTGTTACTCGGTAATGCACCAGGTACTCTTCATGTCATATAGAGAGCTAATTGTCTCACTTGATTCTCTAGATTTTTAATTGCTGCACCCTGATTTTGGAAGTTTGTTTCAGTCTTCCTCATGAATTGATTTGTAGTTTACATATACTTGTCGGTATTCTCCATGAACTTTGCAAACATGTCTTCCAACTGAAGTTTCTTCTCCTGCTGAAACTACCCATGAGCCCGATTATGATTCTGATTATGATTCTGGTTTCCACCCCAAGAGAAATTTGGGTGATTTCTCCATCCTGGATTGTATGTTTCAGAATAGGGGTTGTTTTACTGACGTTGACCCCATTGGGAAAATTCCACATGTTCCAGTCTTTGTGTAAGGATAGGACAGTCAGCTGTGAGGTGTTCTGCTCCACATTCTTCACAAACCAATCTCCTGGCCTGTGATGAGTTCACCGTCTGTGTCATGTTCTCCATCTTATGAAACAGTGAGTCAATTTTGCAGACAATGCTGAGTAGCTATCCACCTCATACACTCCGACTGCCTTCTTTGTGCCTTCTCTATCTGTAGACCACATGGCTGAAGTATTAGCCATTCTTTCAAACAATTCCCAAGCTCCAGCAATTGACCTAGTGCTTATGGAGCCGTTTGATGATGAATCCACCATACTTCTGGACGACGGAGTTAGTCCCAAATAGAAAAACCTAACTTGTGTTTTTTGATCGAACCCATGTTGAAGACACTTCCATAGCATGCTCTTGAATCTGTTCAGCGCTTCATCGAATGACTCGGTATCATTTTGGCTAAATATGGATATGTCGTGCCTCATTCTCGCCACCTTGGCTGGTGGGAAGTATTTGGTGCAGAATTTATGAGCCAGGTCGTTCCAAGTAGTTATACTTGCCACCGGAAGTGAATCGAGCCATTCAAGTGTTTTATCCCGAAGAGTGAGTGGGAACAACCTCAGTCTGATTGCATCTTCTGATATCCCTTGGTACCTGAAATGTTGACACATATCCAAGAAACAGGATACATGTGTATGTGGTCTGTGGATTCTCGTTGGCTGTCCCGTGGAATTGCTGTCCATTCTGAAAGAGTTGAATGACATTTGTCTTCAGTTGAAAGTTTGGCTACTCGAATGCTGGGTAGACAATGCTAGATTGGCTCTGAATAACAAACGGTGATAAAAAAATCCCCAAGCAAAGCATCCCCATCATCGTGTGCTACAGCGTTGGCTGGAGCTGCAAGTGCTACAATCGGTTCCAGTTGTTGATTAGCCATTGTATTTGTTCCTGATAGTCCTGTCGATAATAGTAGCACTTAGCTCAACCCAAGTAAATGAACTAAATGGAAAACAATAAATAAACTAAAATGAAAAGCAAGTTCGAATTAGTGTCTAAATAACAAAAATCAAGTTAATACTCAATCCCCGGCAACGGCGCCAAAAACTTGTTCACGAAAATATGTTTCGAATTTAAATCACTGCAAGTGCACGGTTCGTTGACAAGTAATAAAGTGAAAATCCTAGAATTTCGAGTATCGTTCCCACGAGGATTGATTTAACGTGATTATTATTATCTCGACCTTAACCGAATCTATTAAATTCAAGATGATTGTTCTAGATTTTATGATTAAACTATGACTAACATACAAATTAAACTAAAATTACGACTAAATGCAAGAGTGATGGTTAAATGTAAAAGTTGAAGAAATTAATGTATGAAAAAGCGTACTAGGATCCCGAATCACCAAGCAAGTTCACTTTTAACTCCTATTTCACAATTTGACAACACGATGAATTGGTTGAAAAATCAATATTTCTAACTTATTCAATAATCTCTTTCGAGTATAATTGAACATATTCTAGTATACCATTTGACTATATTTCTATGACAAATGCAATATACAAGAATGCATGACATTTTGTAAACATTTAGAGATTCACATAAAGCATAGCGGTATATTTCTATCCCCTATCGGACCTTACGATGATTTATACCTTGTAGAATCTATTTCCCTTCTTTCGAATGCATAAAATAAATCACTCAAACTCATACAACTATTGTGCATATAATTGTAGAGACAAGAAAGTGTATATAAATCATTCAATATCCATCAAACGTGTTTAAATATCAAATTGCACAGTAGAAATTAAAATTACACAATATGAGGTTCATCGTTCACCTAATACATAAAAAGTTTAGCATAGCATAAATAAAGTTAAAGAATAATAAAAGTAATAAAGAGAAGACATCACCAAAGAACTAGAATTTAAAGTTTGAATCTTGAATCTTCAAGTGAAACCTTTGTTCTCGCCTTTCTTCTTGCTCTTCAATGGTGTTTTTCTCTCTAATAATGCATCAAAACCTAGTCGATGACGAGTTTAGGCTTTTATAGGCCCTAGAATCATTACCATAAGAGTTGTAATTGGATAAGGAAACAAAATATTTTCTCGCCCAGAATACCCCTTGCTATAGCAAGGTATATTTTTATGTTGTAACATGGGCAAAGTAAATGCTTTCTAAAAATCTCTGTTGAGGTCTAGGTTATAGCAAGGTATATTTTCATGCTATAGCATGGAAGAATTTTCGCTTCTAGTGCAAATTGGTCCCCAATCTTCTTTTCATTCCACTTTTGGCTTTTCTTCCTCTTCCATCTTCTTCTAGTCATCCATAATATTGACAATTAGATCTTTAACGAGGTTCCATGTTTGGTTCATCGTTCGGGTCAACTCATGAATAATTGCGATTTAGTCCCCGAACTTTCATTTCCTTTCATTTTGGTCAATTTCACATTTTTTTCGCTCACATTTCATTATTTTCATCAAAGTAAACCTACAAACACAATTCATATCGGATTAAGCCGTATTCAAGCATTTATATCAACAATTAATCACGTTTTGTCGCATAATTAAGTGCGCAAAACCCACTTATCAACATGAAATTCCAATCATAAGTTTCTAAATTACTTGTACACAAACCATCAACATTGAGACCACTCACATTCCAATCAACCTTAAGAGAAGATTTACCATGTTTATTATTAGATGATTTCCAGCAAAGCTCAATAAAAAACATATGCGCGTATCAATTGATTTGAGGGGAAAAGGAAAAAATTCATTAGAATATTTCAATTTTGTAGTGGTACTTCTTTCTTAAAAAATTCTTATAAAATTTTCGTTACGCTTGATCTCACTTATAAGATATTGAACTTGTTCTCATACCAGTTATGAATTTAAAAACTAGGTAATTATTGATTAATTAAGTAATATTCAGAATTAATTATCATATGATATTTCAGCAAAATTGGTTCTAATTATCTGACGAATTATCAAACTATCGATTAACTAATCTTGCAGTTCTCATCTACTCTTGTACTTCACCAAGAAGTTCTAACTATTTTGCGACCTACAAAATTTCTGGATTCACTAAAATAATAATAATATATTACAGTAAAAAGATTAAGAGTATGTTTGGTGGAGCTAAAAAGCTGATTAAAATTAAAAATATGGTCGTTATTGAGTCTCGCTCGTCTAATAAGAGTCAAGAATAACGGTTAATTTTTCAATTTTAATCCGATTTTAATCTCTACCAAACACACTCTAAGTTAGAGAGTGTGAAAGAGACATGACTAGAGGAGAGAAAGTCCACATTTGTTTCAAACTTGCACAATCATTACCAATTCCACGTGTCCAATAATCATGTGTCATGTGGATTCGAGTAATCATGTGTCATGGGAGCAATTATTGGATAACTCTATTTTATCCAAGTTGGGATACAAAAGGGCACCGGCCGCCCCCTCCAATAGGGGGACGCCAAATCATTTGGACAACCCTCTTTTGTAACCCAACTTGGACATTGTAGCACAACTCACAATTATTTTTCACACAAAATAGATTTTTTGATCGTTAGAATGGAGTTGATCTCTGCCAAAATTGACATGCCCACAACATTTGACCACTCAAATACATACATATTATGCTAATAGTCATTTCTACCCTTTATTGCTGGGCAAGTTTAAAATCATAACGGGGCACTCATGTCACTTTACACACCCACAACATTTGACCATTCAAATGGTCACTATATTGGTTCAATAATTACTGCATATCTGGATCCCACTTACCTTCGCAAACGGTAAAAAAACAAATTAAAATTTAGCCAAAATGGCTCCCAGACAACCTCTAAATCTTTCTCAATTAGAAATACGAAAAGTTTTTGACTTCATCTCTAAAGAATTTGATAATAATGTATTTAACGTGATTCCTTATGCCGAAATCTATTCATATGGAAAGTTAACAATCAAATCTACATTGATATGGTAAGTTCTCTGAGTCAGACGACTCGATGTGAATCACTGAGTTAATCAAAAGATGTGTTGCAACAATGTTGCTCTTAAGTCCATAGATTGGATCACTCAGTGATGATCGAATGTTATAAAAAAATTATTCTATTCAAATTAATATTCAAAGATCAACAATTATTCTAAAATCAACAGAAAAAACTAATTAAATCTAAAATCAATATAAAATTATTGTTAAGATTTGAGATTTCATCTTAAAAGGTTAACTTTATTAAGAGAAGTAACTCAATCCTTTATAAGTTGGTTTATATTTTCATCTTTATTCGATGTGTGATTTTTGTCCCTTAACATACCCCCGCAAAATGGTGGCTTGTTTGAGCAGACTAATTTTGAAATTCGAGTGCTCAATTTTTTTGAGTCTTAATCGGATCGAATCACTTGTTAAAGCTTAATGGGTTCTAATACCTGTTAAGATTTGAGATTCCATCATAAAATATCAACCTTATTAAAATGAATAGTCCAAATCCTTATAAATTGGTATATGTTTTCATCTTTATTTGATGTGAAATTTGTATCCCTTAACAGTAATACCTGATATGGTGCAAAGTATCTTTAGTTTACAGCTTCAATTTGTTCTTTATCGCAACATTTCTAAATCATTATTCAAATAATACCAAATCCGTGAAGTTTTATCGATTATGGATTATGTTTTCCAGAAATTAGGAAATTACATTGGTGTTTTGGAATGAATAGAGCTCAATTGATGAATTTTGGCAAAACAAGGCCCATTTTGTGATTTGGCCAGGTTGAAATAACTGGATTTCATGAATTGATGGTTTACATTTGGGGATCACAACCTGCGAAATTTTATGGGTTTTGCCTGTGTCCAGTCCGTGTTCGTGTCATCGCAACATAGGGTATACCTATATGTATATGGAGGTTGTGAATATTTATATCTACATTTTGAATAAATGATATAGAAATTGTTTGCATAAAACTACTAAAGAGAAGGAAATGAACGAATTGGAGAGATAGCAAAACAATTTCCAAGTAATAAAGAGATAATGAAGAAAAACTATTTTAATCATGAAGAAAACTGGAGAACACAAAAATGTGAACTTACAGTAGGTCAATAATTAAGTCAATTGTACTTTTTAAGTTTGAATCATATATGGTCTAATGGATGATCAGGATTCAATAGATATTCCGTTGGTAACCAGTTATTGCGAAAAAGAATTGTACGAAAAGCCAAATTACATTATATTCTCAAGGTAAATCAAGCATAATGAATTTACATTTCACCTAAAAGAAAAATTGGCAAACAAAATATTATTTTGATTCCTTGGCCAAGACAAATAGGCAAACATACAAGAATCTCCTTACTCGAACTACAAGGAACTTTATTGCAAGTGTAACACAAACTTAGATTGCACACGATCGTTTGTCCAATACGGTTTAATCTTTCTTATCAAACATGTAATTTATAGCTTGTGCAATATTATTGGTGCACCATATTGAGGTTGGAGGGTTATTATAGTATGTGGAGCATGTGTATAAGAAGGTGAGAGCTCAAATGAAAAATGCTGCAAAATCATTGCCAGAGCCAGTCTTGCTTCCATCTGAGCAAAGCTTTGGCCTAAACAGATTCTTGGACCCCAACCAAATGGATAAAATGCCAATTGATCTCTTGATGATGCCTTGGAAATTCCTTCAGAAAATCTCTCTGGTTTGAATTCCTCAACATCTTCACCCCAATATTCGGGATCGTGATGAAGAAGAAGAGTTGGTAAAACTAATCCAACCCCGGCAGGGATAAGTATTCCGCCCAAGTCAATCGTTTGGACCGTGTATCGAGCAAGACCGGTCACGGGCGGATATAATCGGAAGACTTCTTGGAGCACCATTGAAACCTGCAAGCAAGATTTCATAATCAGATCAATGGCTTGTCCATCTTATGGGGTGCATAGAACAGCTTTTAAAGCAACTTTTATTTAAAAAAGTCTCGAAATAAGCAATTTTAAGCTTGGCCAAACATGCTACAAGTGTATTGTCTTGAGTCCTTACAACAAGATGTCTTGCATTAAAAATCAACTTCTTGTAAGGTACTGAAACATAAGGAAGAAAAAATAAGTTTAATTCATACTTACAATTCTGAGTTGGTTTATATCTTTGAGATCAGGTGTTTTCTTTCCACATATCTGAAGAACCTCTTGTCTGGCTTTTTCTTGCCAATTTGGATGCATTGACAAGACAATGATGGTCCAAGTAAGCCAATTAGCAGTTGTCTCTTGCCCAGCAAAATAGAACAATTTGCATTCTTCTATTACATCCTCAATTTTCATGTCATTATTTGTATGATTTTTACATTGTAATAGCAAACTAAGCAAATCGTCGTTTTTCAATTCTCCATTTTGCATTGCCCTCTCTTTTCTTTGGATCATTTCTTTCAACATTGCCTTGATTTTGTTGTCAATTTCATATCTCCTTTTGTTCTTCTTTGTGGGTAAAAATCTGCACCAAGAAATAAATATTGTTCATGGATCAAAATATTGCAAGAACTTTGACTTTTACGCCAAAATAAGTTACTTATTTCGACTTTAATCAATAACAACTTTTTTTTTTTTTTGGTACTAGTAAACTTTTAGCCAAACTACTATCAATTCTTGGCCAAGTTTAGAAAATGCATTCACCTGTAACCCGGGAGATATATAGACATAAAGGCATCACGAACGAGCACAACTTGTTCCTTTTGAAGTTCAAATATCCTTTTTCCATCTTCAAAGTTGCTTCCAAATGCTGCTCGAGAAATAACATCCGCTGCAAGATTTTGCATTTCTTGAGCAACGTCGAGTTCAGATGATTCTTTCGAACCAACCAAATTCTTCCATTGATCAATCAAGTTACAGCAGCTGGTTAAAAATGCTGGCAACATCCCCTGTTAGTGTAGTGCATTGATCATTAGGACATCGACTCATAAATAGTAAAGACTCCAGGATTAAATGGTTCAACTGGGACGACAAACAAGATTTTAGCTTCTTTTTTTTCTTAGTTTTTGTTTGTATCTAGTACTGTTGAGTCAAATGCACCATAGATCGATAGAACTACCTGTAATTTCTCGTGGTGAAACGCAGGAGTCATTAGTTTTCTGCGCTTGGCCCATTTCTCCCCTTCCAAGGTAGTAAGTCCTAATGTTAGAAGACAAACCAAAGGGTTCGCCCGTTGCTTTTGGAAGTGACCATTTTTATCATTTAGTATCAATCTCATTAGCTCAGGGTCTGCTATAATCAGCCTTGGTCTTCTTTCAAGCCAACTCAGAGATATTTTTCCTATTTATAATATAACATAATCAGTTGGAATGGCAAAAAGCAAAAAGGAAATAAATTTTGATTCATTCTCAAAGGCAATAATAGCAACTTTTTATATGCTGGACAGAACTAAACGAGATTAAAGGCGAAAAACATGTCAAATATTTGACCGTTGCCATTTAATCTAGTCCAGTCAAGCATACCTATCCCGTGTCTTGGACGAGGTCCAATCTAGCCCGTCTAGAAAGGCCGTCTGTGTCGAGTCTTTAGGGGGTTGTGAAGAAAAGAAGGCTTACCATACTTGTGAAACATTTGGTGCCACATGGGGTTAACACGGTGTACGATGGCATGGTTTAAGGGCATGGGCTTGGACCAAGCTTCATCTATGAGTTTCTTAGTCTCCTTCATGTCTCCATACATAAGTGTGTAAGAATTGCCTCTGATTCCAAGCTTCCTTAAATGTTTCTCTAGGCTTTTGGGTTTCCACCAAATGACATGAAAAACTTTTACAATGCAGCACAAGATAAAAAAAACACCAGACAAACTGAGATATTTGAAGATGAACCCTTCCATTGTCCTGTTTATTTCTGTGGACACAAACCTTTTGTTTTGATAAGTGCACTTGCTAATGAGCTCCAATCCATAAAATTTCTGTATAATGAATCCAACCAACAAGCGGGACACTTGTCCCTTATCACGGAATTCAATCCACTCGACCCGATAATAACACAAAACAAAGTAAACACGAGTTTTTTTGAACTGTTTGTTTGAATAATATTATATAGCATTATTGGCGTTTAGCACTAGTTTACATGACGTCATAGTAAAAAGTCCAATTAAAGAGATTTCATATCCCTACATCATATTGGTCCTATCATTTAATGACATTATTCTAAACACCTACAACTTAATTTTTTCGACTTTTAAGTGGATATGTCAAAATAAATAACTTACTTATTTTCTTACTTTCAGGAATAAAAAAATATATATATATATATATTAAAAAGATTTGGATTCTTGATCCCTGATTGCATACAGGATTCAAGATTAATAGATAGAATTTTAATTATATTAATTTATTTGGTCGTGTAAACAATCATGTTTGCTAAAATAATTTCTTTTGTCAAGTTACATCATGGGACCCGCGGTTTGACTAGTTAACGCTATCTTTTTCTTGTCGATCAAGGAGTCAACAATACATAAAACCACTAAGTCCTACCTTGCTGCCCAAGGACATAAAGTGGGTGTTTGGTGAGAATTAAAATTAGATTTTTAGTAGTTTGTGATATAAGTTTTTAAAATGTGTGGTTGAAAAGTTATGGGACTCATAAAAGATGTGGTTAATATTGATTGTTTAACTTTGATTTAGATTAAAATCTGATTTTAATCCGAAACAAACAAGACCAAAAATGCCAAATGAATGAGGCTGAAAAGTTGCAAACATATGTTGTTGGATGTGGAAATTGATTTTTCCATGAAAATTAACTCAAATGCATGGTGAATCTTAGATCATATTGAGCTCAAATTTATAGAAGTTTTGTATAATGGATCCAATCAAAAAGTGATTTTTTTCTGAAACATTATCTGTTAAAATGAAGAAAGTTGGTACTTTGTGATGAAGAAAGGAAACAAATGAACAT
Organism: Fraxinus excelsior; assembly: GCA_019097785.1. NCBI lineage: Eukaryota > Viridiplantae > Streptophyta > Magnoliopsida > Lamiales > Oleaceae > Fraxinus > Fraxinus excelsior. Next base: position 2,093,635 of record CM032644.1, read on the forward strand.
AAATTAATGTACATTAGTTGAAGCATTAAAAGATGATAATGTTTTCATGAAGATATGTCGGTAATCGACCCAATAACGACACAAAACAAAGTAAACACAAGTCTTTTTGAGCTGAAAAGGTAAAAATTACTTTTTGTTTGAATAATATTATACAACACTATTGGTGTTTAGCATTAATTTACGTGACATCATAGTAAAAAGTCCAATTAAAGAGATTTCATAACCCTACAATTTATTGATCCTATCATTTAGTAACTGTTTGGTAGCCATTTTTTAGCAAAAAAGAAGAAGAAAATGACTGTTGAAGAAGCCAAAAAAGACTGTTGTGAGGAAAAGTCAAAAAAGTTAGCTGAATTTGATTTCTAACAGGCAAAAATGTATTATTTGGTATGAAAAATGGCTATCAAACAGAAGTTTAATGACATTATTCTAAACATCTATAACTTTATTTTTGCTACTTTTAAGTGGATATGTCAAAATAAATAATTTAGGCGCTATTTGATTGCAACGAATTCCATGGAAAATATTATATCCGAGGAAAACGAATTTCAATTTGGCCGTTTGATTGCAAAATGGAAAAGGAAATCGAATTCCAAAATACAACCACTTTAAGCTGCATCTTCTTTATTTTAATGGAAAACGAATTCCTATTGATTTGATGAGTTTTTATTTTCCAACTAACATGAAATTGAAATTATTTTCGACATTTACCTATCAAACGGACTCTAGGCCATGTTGGATTGTGCCATATTTTTCATGGAAAATTGAAATTAAATTTCATTTCCACCTTTTTTTCATGTTTGATTGACTAAATTTTTCATAAAATTGGTTTTCCACATTTTCTTTATTTGTGAGGAAAAGCTTTTCTCATGGGTTTGGTGGGAAAAGCTTTTCTAGGCAACTTTTTATTTTTTATTTTTTTTACAATGGAAACAAATTTTATCCCCAATTATTAGGGCTGGACAAAAGTCACGAACCGAACCGACCAGTTCTTCATAAGTTAAATACCTGAACGGGTACCCGAATTGAAAAGCGATATGTTAGGATCGATTCTCGATTCTAGACCAAGAACAGAATAATCGAATAAGACCCGAATCTAAATAAACTTTTTTTTAAATATTGAATTAATTAAAAAAATTAAATTTTTTTAAAACAAATTAATCCAACCAAATTAATTTTTTGTAATTTTGTTAGCCCAACATTTGTGCATTATTATTAAATCTTTTTAATTGAACAATTTTTAGTTTATTTGTATTTGTTAATTGTGCTTTTCAATTATGTTTGTAGAGTTTCTTACTATGACTAGTCAAGCAATTGATGATTAAATCAAATAGTTGGTAAGTATTACCAATACTTAAAAAATATTTTATTTTGATAACTTTTAATTTATATTTCGTTTTCTTTATGCAGACTGCTTGAAGCAAATGAATTATTGATATGGATCATCGATGTTTTAATATTAGTATCTATTTCTTGGTATTTGTGTTAATTGAATTAATCTTATTGGACAGTTTATTATTTACGTGTTTTTAAATTGAGTTACGTTAATTTGTAAAAGTTACAAATGAAGATGTCATTAGTTGTATTTATGTAGTGTTGTTGTAAATGTCAAAAAAATTAATTATGGTACGGAACCAAATAGAACCGAATCCGAACGGTTCTATAATTATATTTGGACCCGACGATTTTGGGTCGATTCGGTTCTCTTCAAAACCGAACCGACACATGTCCCGCCCTACCAATTATAATAAATTATATCATTTTAATAGACAATTTTCATGGAAAAAGTCAAACGAACACCAAAAGATCCAAAATTTCAATATTTTTCAGGTGAAAAATTATGCCAATTAAACACAATTAATTGATAATTCTCACTTAAACAAGTTCTAGACAATTCCATTTCCTGAAATTTATTTTTTTCCCACCCATTTTCATTCTTGCAATCGGACCCTTATTGTTTTGCTAAAATAATTTCTTGATTAGACAATCAAGTTACATCTTGGGGCCCTCGGTTTGACTAGTTAATGCTATCTTTTTCTTGTGGATGGAGTCAACAATGAGTTACGCTACACGTACCTAATTTTTTACCTAACGGATTATCGAATTGACAAGTGGTGGCGGCCCCCTATCACTTGTCAGTTCGGTAAAACATTAGGTAGAAAACTAGGTACAAATAGAATTTTCCGTCAACAATACATAAAACCAGGAACCTTGCTGCCCAAGGACATAAAAAAGCCAAATAAACGAGGCTGGAATGTTGCAAGCATATGTATCCACAAAGGAAACCTCGTTTTTTTTTTTTTTTCCCTAGAAAATAAACTTTAATAACTTTTAAATGAAAATATACCATATTTAAAAAAGAAGGATTAAAGAAAAAAAATTTGAATATCTGTTTTACCCTTAATATTTAGTTGTAGGTCAAAAGTACCCTTAAAATCTATTTATTTTATTTAATACTCGTCACATTTTTCCGAGAACTCATTTGTTACTTTATTTTAATTATGCACATTTTGCTTTAGTGATATTGGAGCACTAATTCAGGTGACTTTAAGTGATAAGCTCAATGAAATGTAGAATTAAGTGATTCATTTAATTATACTTCTTACTTAACTCCACATTAGTGTTATCTAGATTGGTGTTTTAACAGCATGATGTTAAATATCATTACTTTATTTTTAATGGTTTTTTATAATTTATTTTATTTTAATGGCTTTATTTCCTATACATACTTCCTCTACCCTACCATCTTTTCTCTCGCTCCCACTATCTCTTCTTCCCAATAAATTATTTTGATAAAATAAATCAAGATAACTATTAATGAAATTGTGTGTTTCTGTTTCTTAAATTGTAAAGAGAATAAAATTTAGAACTAACTTTTTATTTTAAGTTTTTACCAATTATTTATGATTTTTATCATCATCCCCTTTTGGTTTTCATAGGATTATTAGGAGAGAGTTGTATATCTCCAATGATATAGAATCTAATCGAGTCGAATTGAATTGAATTGAAATGAATCAAATATGTTTACTTGGATTTTAAGCAAACCAAAGCAAGAGAAACATGTGTACATACTTTACTTTTTAAATTTGATTCGACATATTTTCTCACGTCGAAGTAAGAATTTTATAATGTATTTTGAAATTGCCATTTACAATGAGGCTGAAAGGGTAATAAATCAATTTTAGAGATTTAAGTATTCAAGTTGTTTGTAGAAGTGGTAGCATTGATTTTTTTTTAATAAGCTTACTTATTTTTGTTGGCAAATAATTATATTACCGTGCATTGATTTGGGCAGAATAACGTCGTGCAAAAATGAATGATATAAAATGTCAATGGTCGAGGCAAGAGTTCTACTATTTCTCCTTAAGACGATAAGCCCCGCACTAGTGCTTACGGTATTCCGGCACTCGTCTCCCAATATATAACGACATCGACTTGTAAAAGCAGCACTCCAAATTACACGACGCGACGAACCTACTCACGTTTTGATCTCTCTAGAAAATCTTAGGACTAAACTACATGAAAATAATTTTTGAGACTGAATTGCAAAATATGAATAATGTGGGGACGAAGGAATAATTTTATAAGAATAATAAAATCATAATTGATTTTGGAGTGAATGAATATAAATCTTTCTATATATAAAAAGTGGCTATTAAACGGAATATGTTGGTTTAACGGAAAAACTAACGGAATTTCTTGATTTAACGGAAAAACTAACGGAATTTCTTATTTTAACGGAAAATCTTTTTTTACCACCCTTACTTTCAAAATTATAATTAAATAATAATAAAAATAAATTAGCTTTTGATAATTCTTTCAAACTAAAATATCTTGGAGCTAACTTATCCGAATCGACTTTTTCTCGAATCTGATTTATGTATCTAATTACGATTTATCCAACGAGACCAATATTTATATATTTACAATAACTCCATCAATATCTAAATATTTGACACAAATAAAATATAATTTAATAAATGTATCTTTTAGTCCTTAACTTTCAAAATATTAAAATATAGTATATAAAAATTGAATTATATTTTATGAAAATTTTCAGGGTATTACATTCTCACCCTCTTAAAATATTTTCGTCCTCGAAAATTTACCCGTCACTTACCAATCCTAAGTCTGACACATGATATACATATATTATCGTAATACATATCATACTTTAGCGATAAAATGAATTGCATTATTACTTAAAAAGAGTAAAGATTTAAACCATGCAAAAAGTTTAAACCTCCGTTTGTTTCTCATTAAAAACCCATAAAAATAAAAAATATGACCGTTATCCATCACAGCAATCTATCAATTTTGAATTTCTATCTCTTGTGTGGGGTCCAATAACAGCTATATTTTTCATTCTCATTCTACATTAATGAGAATCAAACGGAGCCTAAGTAAACTCATCTTCTTACCCCTTAACATACCTTGAGTTTTCTGTTTGTGATTTTGAGTTGGAAATGACAGAGATAAGCACTTTATTTAATTATTTATCAATTACATAAATATTACATCATTAATTATTTAATTAACCAAAAAAATTACATCTTTATTAATAACAAATTAATTTTTAAACAAAACTATTAAATATAAACTAAGCAAACGTGCATTGCACGTTGCTTGCACCTAGTAAATATATTATTATTTTAAATAATAATAAAATAATATAATTCAAATATTATTTTTAAAAAAATATCAACTTGGCTCAAGACCCGACTGGCTGGACGTACGATGACGGCGGCGAGCGCGTGTGGATTTTGGCTCAACCTACTAGCATGTACGTTCTTTCCCCTTCAAAAATTATTGGCACCCCTTGGAGTCTAAACACAAGTCCCAAATTTGAGCAATATAAAGTGGTTTATACTCTTCTAGTTTGCATATTTGTAGATTATGTGAACTATAAATAAGAATGTTGTGAATATTTTTATTCGATATACATTTTTGTATATTATGTGAATTATAAATAAGAACTTTCATTCGATATTTTGGTTTGTTTAGTATAAATGAGTTTCTCTATTTTTTTATTTATTATTATTATTTTTTTTTTTTTGAGACTTGGATTATTTTAAAATTTTAAATTATGGTAAAACCAATGTTTTAAAAGCCGGCACGACCACTGATCCGAAAAAGAGAAAGGGTCAAGAGTCAAAAGGTCTAACCATGACTTTATAAAAAATTAAAAATATACATTTATAAAGAAAGAAAAGAATGAAAGGTAATTTTTTTCAAAAAAAAAAAAAAAATCTTATCACAAAAACAATCAACGAAGTCAAGTGCTACCCAATTCAATTATATAATGTAAAATAAGTAAGTAACTATATAAGTCATTAACATAACGTAAGCAATAATGTCAATTATAAAAACTTAAATAGTTAAAGTTTAAAAGTTTCACATAGCCTATCACCGATAAAAGAATGTCAAGTAATAATTGGAACCAAAAGTGCACTAAACATAAAAGATTAAACAATTAAATTTTGCCTTCAATCATTTTCATCTAGAAGCCTTAATCTTTGATAATTTCCACCATCACTTGACCACCAAAACGACGAAGAACGTCCAATATATCTAAATCACCCAAATTTTGAGCATTAAGCTCGTCATTATTTTCATTGTCATCTACAACACAAAAATAAGAAACATGGTGAAGCGCGTGAAAACATGGTGGGACTTGATAGCTCAAGAATAACTAATCGGGGTGAATTGGATTTAAAACTTTTTTGAAAAATTAATTTAAATTCAAGTAAATAAAAACTAAATAAATTAGTTCAAATAATAAGTGCAAATATGAAAGCGATAATTAAAATGGAAAAAAACAAAGAATGCAAATGATATAGTTGTGGATATTCGATCCAAAGCACTAATGTACGTCCTTCGTTACTAAACTCCCCGGCATAAGCAAGACATTTTCACTATATCGAGTGATTTATGGTGCAATGCAACCATTTACAACGCTTTCGGTAACTTACAAATAAGGAGCACCGATCTTTATACAATATTGAATTTCACAATATCTCAATATAACCTATACTATTGAGCTTTACGGGATTTCAATATGACCCAAACAGTGACTTACAACAAGGAACATCGATCCTTATACTATTGAGCTTTCACGGGACCTCAATACGACCCACAAATTTAGAGCAATAATTCTACAATGAAATTTCTCTCTTAATAAATGATACAAAAGAATTAAGTATTAGGAGAGACAAACACTTCAACGAATAGCAATAAATGATAGCTCAATTCTTAGATAAATTTTTTGACGAATATGATAATTAACAATTTTATTCAATCAATCAAAATTTTTAAATGAGAAGATGAAAAAGAAATAAGTATAATGTAAGTCCAAAAATATTCTCAAAATATATCTCTCTTTTAATAAATCATTGTAATAAAATAAGTATCAAGAGAGAACTAAGAAAATTTGATTAATATGACGATTAACAAGTTTGATTCAATAAATTAAAGTTTTCAATATTAAGAAGTAAAAGACATATATGCAATGTAAGTTCAAAAATCTCTTTCAAAGTATATCTATTTTTCATAAGTAATAGAAACAAGTTTAAGTACAAAAGGAGAGATGAAATTTTTTGATGAAGATGATGATTAAAGAATTTGAATCAATCAATTTTTTTTATATAAAAAAAGTAAATGAAATGAATGTAAACATAATATTAAATAAATCTCTTAATATATCTCACTTTGATACTTTTGAAAGTCTTATGAAGAATGGAAGAGTGAGTATATTTATAGAGTTCAAAATGTTAAAAAAATATGTGAGATTGAACAATTCATCATGCTAACCGCCCATTGCCCGAATGACCAATATAGTCATTTGTACAATAAAAATCAAATATCGGAACGGTCAAATTTTGGACCGTTGAAAACTTTCGTTCAACCGGCTCTCCCAACCGGTTAATCGCCCGACAATTTGGGTCTTTTTATGTTTTAGCCCCGTTTGATCTTATTCGAAGGTTTTGAAGGGTATGGATTTTTGGAAAGTACATCTAACTAATTTTCAAGATAAAAACTATGTTTCAAGTTAAAATATCATTTTAAAACTTATTTTTATATTTGATAATAAACAAAATTGTTTTTAATTCAGAAAAAAATTTTGAGCTTAAGCATTCAATGGCAAATATCAAAGTGTCGGTACATTTATACTTTATCTAAAAAAATCAAGCCTTTGATCTAGTTTCAAAATTTGGCTTTTAAATTCTTGAATGTATGACTTCGATCTTGACCTCCTTCATGAGTCCAATTTGTAATGATAACTTTTGACAACCATCGATCAATTTTATAGTATGGTTTGAAAAATTATAATCACTCGAATTCAACTTATTAGTAAACAAGATTAATTTGTTTATTATAATCAAAACTTTAAGGTTATAATCAATCATAGATCAACATGATTGATTGCTGCTACTGATTTTCTTCAATTATGAATTTTACTTAATAATGAGAAAATTACACTGATGATGAGGGCAGAGATCCTAAAAGCTCCTTTTAATGCCTTTCATGTTGCTGGAGAATTTGTTGGGGATAAATTTCAAGATATGCATGTAGTGCCAACTGTACAAGAAAGGTGAAATATTTTTGCTCTTTCGACTCTCTTCATTTTAATGATGAAGTATTTGTTGCGTTTTTTATATTGCAAGTGTACAATATCGTAACAAGTAATATAGTGGACCTTTGAGTTCGGATTATCGTTCCCACGAAAACTATACTTTAGGTCTTAATTTACTTTTTCTAATTCTTATTTGACAAAATCAAGTAAATATTTATAATAATTTTGACTAACTATTTTTAACAAACTGAAAATATCGAATAATTTCAAATAACGAATAATTGGAGAAACAGACACGTGATAAATATTAGGGCAAAACAATCTCATCTATTGATCACATTTATTCTTAATTCAAAATTCATAATTTAATGTAGTGTTCGATAGAATTCTTCTATTGTATTCAATTTACTCCTCTCGAGTTCTCGTTGAGCCTATTTAACTAATTTAATTCCATATCTCTATGTGAATCAACTTAATTAAATGAAACATTGGTTCTAAGAATTCAAATTATGATCGCAATAATTAGTACATGTATCTCTACACGTTATACTAATTTATCGGGTTTTATTATACGGTCTAAATCTCAAATTCACCTCTCGATTCGTAAGAGACTCGCATAATCATTAAATTATTGATCAGATAATTTAACGCATTAAATTCATAATAAAATCACGACACTTTTTTCCCAAACTCTCCTCTCTCTGATTCGGCTTCTCTCTTTCCTCTTTCTTTTCTATTTTTTTCTTCAGCCGCCTTCTCTATTTTCTGGTCTCAGATTTTCCGTCTCTGTCGTACATCTCCTCCCCTTGTTTTTTGTGTAATGTGTGCATATATAGTATAATATATATGTTTAAAAATATATGGGTTTAATTTGGGCCCTAATTAAAATTTATAATATAGAGGAAATTACATCCACACATGTATTTAAAATTTTCAATTCAAAAATAAGGTTTGGAGTTTATTTATACAAAAATCAGGTATTTTATTTTAAATATTAAATATTAATTATATAATTTTCTTTCCATTCCAAACCCTAATATCGCAGATATTTTCCCTCCTCTCTCTCGTCTCTATGTCTTTCTCTGTTTTCCCTCTCCGGCTGCCAAACCACCACCAAGCGACACCGCTCCCTCCGACGAAGTCAAGCACAACATTGCTTTGCTGGAGAAAGCGAGCAGTGTTTTGAGGTGCCTCTCTTTTCTTCCCTCCCCCTCCCCCTCCCCCTTCTCCATCTCTCTCTATCATGGCCGCCACTTTGAGTTCTGATTTGCAGGCTATTTTCTTTAGCACAATACACAACAGACTGGATTTGGGATTCTTGTACTGGTGTAATAATGAACAATGGTTTAGGACTTTCAGGTGATGTGAATCTTGGATTTTTTTATAGAGGATTGGAGGATTGATAAATATGGAGATTTATTTGATTTTGGAGTATAAACAATGTCTGAGATTGAGGTATTATCGTTGGAATGAAGGGACAGACATTCAAGAAAATCATTGTGGTTGTGAGAAGCAGCTGTCCAGGAGCAACATAAAATGACGACAGAAATAAGTACAATGAATGAAGAAAAAGTTTGGTAAATTTGGTCCAAGGAATTTCTGATATATAAGAAAGTCCCTCATAATCATGGCCACCACTTCGAGTTTTGATTTGCAGGCCATTTTCTTTACCACAGTACACAACAAACTAGATTTATGGCAATGAATTCACGACAATGGTGGTATGTTTTTGGGTGATGGTGGTGGCAGATCTGCGATGAATCTATGACGATGGATTTATGGCAGTGGAAGTGGGGGATCTGTGGTGCATCTATGAGGTTGATATATTTTGGTCGTTTTTTGTTATTATCGTGACAGTGGTTGTGGCGGTGTCGTGACCAGTTGAATGATGGTGGTGGTGGTTTTTTTGGTGTTGCAATGTATGCGAAGATTGGTGTGGTTTTTTTTTGTTATTGTGGCGGTGGTTGTGGTGGTATTGTGACGGAGTTGGTTTGGGTAGTACTATGGCGAGGGGAGGGTGGGGTGGTATTTGTGACTAATTATTTGGTTGATTTATGACGAATAAATACCGTGTGACCTACGAATTTATTTATTGTGATCAATAAAAGTAATTTGTGACCTATAATTTGATGTTTTGTGACCATAAAATAAGTTGTGTACCTTATAAATTTTGTGATTTGTGACCGATGAACAAATTGTGACTTCTAAATTTTTAATTTGTGACCTATGAACGAATTGTGAATTTTAAAGTTTTTGAATTGTAACCTTAAAATTTTTGAATTGTGACTAAATTGCATAGATCTGTGACATTTATATATTTATTAATAAAATATATAATTAATTCATAAAGAAACTTTAATAAAAACCTGATTTTTGAAATTTAAAATATCTATCAATAATTTTGAAATTGTGATACTTAAAAACCTGATTTGTGTATTGTTCCCTAAAATATAAGTCTATTGAGGCCCATTTAATGTAACACACTTAATATATTATTTCTTTTCAAGGAATTCATCTTTAGACTTTGACATTTTTGGTCACTTTTGCATTTTTTTCATCACTTCTTCATTAAATATAAAATTTTCCCTACAAAACATAATATAACATAAATTAGGTAGAATTTAATTCAAAAGACAATAAAATATCATGATTTAGGACTACAAATAAATGTACAATCTACACTTATCACACCCTCAAACTTGAATATTTGTTTGTCCTTAAACAAAATTAAAACTAAACAAGCACACGAAAAACAATGTTAATTATCTAATTGATGGTCAATCAATCAAGTACAACAATAAAATTTAGCTAGCTAACCTGACTTTTTCTCTTAGTATTGAAATCATAATATCAAATATGTGCACAACTTCAAAATCAAAATACATAAATTAAAATTCACTTTTCCAATGTAAAATCAACGTGTGTATGTGGAGAATTAAGTATAGCATTATGAATTCATGAGTTGTTTCAATTCCCGACCCTCAATGGTCAAATATGTTCTTTAATCACTCGTGAGATTCACACACCTCCAAACTTATTCTTTTTCACTCATTTCTAGTGTGTAAACTACAATTTTATTTTTTTACAATCCTCACCTCTCTAGTTTGGCAAAATTTTGCCAATTGCAGTTCAACATTTCAATAAACAATGATTCTCCATTAATTTTGATTGCTTCAATCTCTAGGACTTAATTAGGTTAACAATCTCTTATTAAAAGTCAAATTTTCTTAAACGGGTATTTGGGACATTACCAAACATTTGGTGCGTCCTTCTGTTTCTTGCACCTGTTTTTTCTGATTTTTTTTCGATATTTTTTTTATAATAATTTTTTTCTTTATTTGAAGCATTCTCTCCATTAAACTTTCTAAATGACTCATGTTCCAAGCTTTCGGTCGATGACTCCTAAGTCAGATGACCATAGGGCACCAGGTTTTAAAGACCCTTACAGACTTAATTGCTCGAGTCATAAAATCTACAAAAAGAAATTTTCTAAAATATTTTTTTATACATTGATTAGTGCAATGTCCCTTATTTAACACTAATTTAAGTAAAGCGATATCTAACTTGAGATTTTCACTCAATTGCATCATATTGACCATAGACAATCCACACAATATTTTTAATTTCACACATGAAATCCCTATTTATTTCAACAATTTCCTATAACAGTGAAATCCCCCAAACTATTCTAAATTTGGTCCAAGAATATAAAATCTAGTGATTTTGAGTTTAGCATCTATGGTCCACCATTTCAACATATTCAATCAGAAATCAACTCATTCCTACACAATACTTAACTTAATTCACTTGCTCAATATATATAAAATTTCACATGAAAAAATAAAAATTAATATAAGCATGCAACTTATTCACCATTCATAAATTCATGATTCAATATATTCGTCATTGTCAGCCAAACCAACTAACTTATACAAGCATACAAAAAAATCATTTTTTTTTTTTTTTGAAATTTTTGACAAATTTTTTTTTCGACTTTTCAAACTCTTTTTTTTAAACAATAAAAGCATACAAACACAAATAAAGAAAATGAAAACTCATGTTTTCCACTCCCAAACTTAAACTAGACATTGTCCTCAATATCTTTAATCATAAATCAGCATATAAAGGGATGGGGAAGAAAAGACTCCCCTGATATGGCCTGAAATTCAATAGCTAGCTTTCATACTGCTCATGTTAGTACATTGGTTAATATTGGTTTAAATGTTTCGCGACGTCATGTTCTTGAAAATTCAAATAAAGCAGTAGGATTAAATAATTGGAACAGTGTTACTTAGTTCTAATATTTAATAAACCAACTAACATATCAATGATATAAGAGGAAAAAGGGTTATGGATAAGGAGTCACAAATAAAAATTAAAATAGATTAAACCATCCTAAAACTGAAAAAACATAATAAATAAAATGGAAAAAAGTTTGGGTTGCCTCCCAGGAAACACTTCTTTAACGTCATTAACTTGACGTTGTGTCACGTTTGATTATGGTGGTTCGAACCAAGTTATGTCATCATTGCATTTTGTGCAATTTTCATTTATGCACCCCTTTTTTGCTCTCCATATTTTGATATTTCCATTTTCATCTCTGCCAAGAAATCCACCATAGTTTGATTGTCTATTCTGACAGCTTCGTTGATCAGGTGGTTCTTCTTCATCAATTCCACAACACTTCTTGTTTTTGGAAGGTTTCTCAAGTGTGGTATAAATATTAAATATCTCTTACTTGTCCTCAACTCTCAATATTAACTCACCCTTCTCCATGTCAATTAAAGTTAGACTTGTTGCTAAGAATGGTCGACCCAATATAATTGGAATGTCTCGATCTTCTGGTATGTCCATCACAATGAAGTCCACCAAAAATATTAAATTTCTCGCTTTTATGAGTACATCCTCAACTTTGCCACGTGACTTTGAAATTGTTGTATCAGTTAGTTGTAACTTTATTGATATCGATTTGACTTCACCCAATCCCAATTTCTTGTAATTAGAATATGACATTAGATGTATACTAGCACCTGTGTCACACAATGCATTCATAGCCCAAGAGTTTTCAATTGAAATAGGCAGAGTAAAACTCCCCGGATCTTTTAACTTGGGAGGCAATTTGTTTCGCACGCTTGCACTACTTTCCTCCGTTAATGCCACAACTTCAAACTTCGGAAGCTTTCTCTTCTCTGTTAACATCTCTTTCAAAAAATTTGTGTAACTTGGAATTTGTAATATCGCATCGATCAATGGAATATTGATCGAAGCTTTTTGAGAACATCAAGAAAATTTTCAAATTTTGTATTTTGTTTGTTCTTCTTAAGCCTTTGAGGAAAAGGAATTGGAGGCACGTAAGCCTTAATTGGACTTGGTGCCTTGGCAGTGGATGCGTCTGTACTTTCTTTATTCTCAATTGAAGCGGGTGCATATTTTTCCTCCATTATAGTTTCATCAACACGTTCTCGGTCCTCCATTCTTTCTGGTCGTTTCACAGTAATCTCTGGTAATTGTACCCCACTCTTTGTAGTTATAGCATGAATATTTTTCTCTATTTACTTCTTTCGAAGTCTTTTGGGGAATGGAAGTGGAGGTACATATGTTTTAACTTTTATAGGAGCCCTGGGTGGATCGTCTTCTACTACCTTTATTGTCATTACTTGCTCTTTAGGATTTGTCATTATATTACTGGCAATGTTCTCTGTGGACGTTCTGCAAGTTGTTGAGCTATCTGACCAATCTCTATTTCCAACTTCTTGATAGATGCTTGCTGATTTTGAAAATTGGTATCAATCTGTTGGAATACTTCGTCCATTTTCTGTACATATTGATAAAACATCTCCCCCAAACTTGGTTTGTTCTCTTGCTGAACATTATTTGGAAGATTCTCGGGCTGATTATCAGACCATTTGTAGTTTGGGTGCTGTCTTCATCCTGGGTTATAAGTTTGTGAATAAGGGTTGAAATTGCGGGAGCCAATCTGAATGAAGTTGACTTGTTCCTCGGGAAAGCCCGTAGACATATAGCTTTCAGTTGAATGATTAGCTCTAAAATTTTCACATGATGGGTCACTCATCACTGCATGTGCTCCTCTCGTTTGTAACTTCACCAACAACTCTACCTGTTTTGTCAAAGCTACTATTTGTGCATTTGTAGATGTTGTGTTATCCAATTCATACATTCCAGATGCTCTCGGTGGTACCACTCTTTCTAATGAAAACATTGAGTGTGTAGTGGCGATTAGCTCAAATAGATACAATGTTTGTTGTATTGATTTTCCTATAATTGATCCACCCGCAGAGGAATCCACCTGAGATTTTGACAGTGGTGAAAGTTCGGTATAGAAGTACTGCACTTGATTACTAATTGGGATCCCATGATTTGGACACTTTCGCATCAGCTCTTTAAATCTATTCCATGCCTCATGATAGCTTTCTCCATCTTCTTGTTGGAAAGTTTGAATTTCCAATTTGATTTTAGCTATTTTTGCCGATGGGAAGAATTTATTGCAAAATTTTCTGGTCAGTTCTTCCCATGTAGTAATGCTTCCATGAGGTTCGACATCTAACCACTCCAATGCGGCATCTCTAAGTATATATGGGAATAACCGCAATTTAATAGCATCTTCATTGACTCCCGGAGAATGGAAATTTTAATAATTTTAGAGAAATCTGGAGATGTGTGTATTTGGATTTTCATGAGGCAACCCATAGAATTGAAGAGTATTGCTCACAAATTGATCAATTCTGCCCTCATTTGAAAATTGTTTATCCCGAAATCTGGATACACAATGCTGGAGCGTGCCGCACGGCTATTGGTGTTAAAAACATTGAAATTGGCAGGTCTCCTTCGTTTATTTTCCTTAGCTCCTGTTGCTGATCCGGTACCACCGCTATTGGCTGAATAGGAATATGAATATTTTGATCGTCAAACATTTGTTATTGTTTTGTTTATGTTCCTTGCGTCTTCATCTGAAAGTACGTTATATTTTCGAGTCGAACGGTTCAAGATTGTCGCCTTGGGTACAGAGCATACAATGAACGCTTTTTTTATAAATGAAAGTAAAATCAAATAATAGTTAAGAATAAAATAAACTAAGATTAAAAGTAAATAGTCTCCGGTAGCGACGCCAAAAATTTGTTGCGTTTTTTATATCACAAGTGTACAATATCATAACAAGTAATATATTGGACTTTGAGTCCGGATTATCATTCCCACGAAAACTATACTTTAGGTCTTAATTTATTTTTTCTAATTCCTATTTGACAAAAGCAAGTAAATATTTATGATAATTTTGACTAACTATTTTTAACAAATTGAAAATATCAAATAATTGCAAATAACTAATAATTGGAGAAACAGACACGTGATAAATATTACGGCAAAACAATCTCATCTATTGATCATTTTTATTCTTAATTCAAGATTCATAACCTAATGTAGTGTTCGATCGAATTCTTCTATTGTATTCAATTTACTCCTCTCGAGTTCTTATTGAGTCTATTTAACTAATTTAATTTCATATCTCTATGTGAATCAGCTTAATTAAACGAAACATTGGTTTTAAGAATTCAAATTATGATCGCAATAATTAGTATATGTATCTCTACACGTTATACTAATTTACCGGGTTATATTATACGGTCTAAATCTCAAACTCACATAATCATTAAATTATTGATCAGATAATTTAACGCATTAAATTTATAATAAAATCAACACATAAATAATTAAACCACATAAATCTTGAATATAAAAATAAAGGATCACAAGTCGATTAAATTATTTTTTCCTAAATATAAAAATTAGTTATTTATGTTGGAAAAATAAAAATAAGAAAAAGTGGAAAGAAATCACCAAAAATTGATCAAACGTAAAAAAATCTGGAATAAATCTTTTGCCCCGTTTCTGGCTCTTTATGTGTTTTCTACGTGTGCATCAAATTCCCTTTTTCTTGATTTCTTCAATCAGTGTGTACCTATATAAATCTCCACGGCCGGCACGTGTATGTATATATTAATAATCTCACGGCACTTTTTTTTCCCAAACTCTCCTGTCTCTGATTCGGCTTCTCTCTTTCCTCTTTCTTTTCTATTTTTTTTCAGCCGCCTTCTCTGTTTTCTGGTCTCAGATTTTCCGTCTCTGTCGTGCGTCTCCTCCCCTTGTTTTTTTGTGTAATGTGTGTATATATAGTATAATATATGGGTTTAAAAATATATGGGTTTAATTTGGACCCCAATTAAAATTTCTAATGTTAGTCTATTGAAGCCTATTTAATTATAATTCACTTAATATATTATTTCTCTTCAAGGAATTCATCTTTAAATTTTGACATTTTTCGTCACTTTTGCATTCTTTTCTCCGCTTCTTCATTAAATATAAAATTTTCCCTACAAAACACAATATAACATAAATTAGGTATAATTTAATTCAAAAAATAATAAAATATCATGATTTAGGACCACAAATAAGTATACAATCTACACTTATGAGTATTTATGTCCAAAAAACTTAGATACGAAAATGTCCCCAGATCAAAAAAAAAAAAAAAACATATTATTCGAAACCTACAAAATATTGTTGTGAGGGGGGGGGGGGGGGGGGGGGGGGGGTCTTATCCCTAAATTAATTGAATCTTGGAGGAATTATGAAAAAATGGAACACAATGAATTAAAATCAAACCAGCTATAATGTTGAAGCTCAAACATTTGTAATCAATATGGAAGAAATCAGCCAAGAATTAGAACTTGGAATCAATAATCAAGCAAAAACTTGGAAGAAAAGATATTGTTTTGAATTCTACGGCATGTGGAAGAGAAAGAGATGGATCGAAGGTAAGAAAAAGGGGTTGCCGTGTACTTAGATTTGTGATTTCAATTCGTTAAGAACTTAATTCTGAAATGTTGAACCAGTGGCGGGTCACAAATTTTGTCTAAACTTGTCGGTTTAACAGTTATTCAGGTGGGTTTTAAGTTAGAGGGTTTATGAGACAAATCGGACGGGACATGGGCCCGGTTCCTAGTTTTTCTGGTTGAACCAGCCAATCCAATCCAACTTTTAAATTATTGGATAAAACTATCTCATTACTTGTAAATAACCAAAGATAGGAATATCTTAGTAAGTTAGTGTATTTCTCCTCCCTTGCTAATGATTTTTAACGCACATTAAAATGAGAATCCAAATTATATGTAGTGCCATCAACTTATTTATGTTAAAATTTAGTCTAATAATTATCTCGTGTAAATGAGTTAGCAATCCAAGTTATTCTCAATTTATTTACAAAGTTTAATAATTGCATGTTTTGTAATTTACATTTGTTGCAAAGAGAGGTATATGAAGTTGGTTTATCACAACGAAGTCTTTTTTTCGCTCATTCCATTAACTCTAGAAAATAATGAAGGATGTCCATTCAAATTCAAAAGGAAACCATTTTCATGCTTTACAATGACCATTAACAAGCCTCAAGGACAAACAATACCTAATGTTGGAATGTACCTTTTTAAATATGTATTCTCTCATTTGTAATTATATGTCGCACTTTCTCTTGAAATTTCAATGCAAATAATGAAAGTCTTGGTAAAAGCAAAAAATTAAAAGAAGAAAAACTGTGGGACATTGACAAGAAATATCGTGCACAAAGAAGTGTTAATATAATCAAAAAATTACATTTCAATTTATATACCTAATTTAATAATAATAAAAAAGTATGTATATATATACTAGTTTCTGCCCGTGTGATGCACAGACTGTGTTATTTTGAAAGTAATGTTAACGTGTTAAATTATCGTAAATTACATCTTGAATGTTAGATATTGACAATTTAAATTATCCCAGCAAATTTGCAATTGATGTTAAATAAATTTTATCTGGAGGTGAAAGTTATCTTATTGAGTCAAGTTTAATTTTCAAGAAAGGTTGAGTGTTGTTTAATTTAACATTATGTGTCTCAATGTAACTATCAACTTGACCACTATTTTATGTATTTTGGTAATACAGACAAGCTATAAAAAATTGTAGCTCACGAAATCTTGCGGTAAAAAGAAAAAAATAACTTATTTTGACGATTTGGAAGGGAAAACAGCGAATTTTGGCCTCGAAAACAACTTGCACCCAGCCAAGCTAGAGGTCACGACATGTACGTTGAAGAGAGATTTCTAAATTGGGGTCATGAGAGCGATTCCAATAACCGTAGCCAAAGTTATAGTCAAAATACTAAAATACGTATAAATATTTTGTCAATTTAAGTTATTTTCTCCTTTTTACCGCAAGAGTTCGTTCATTCCATAATAATGTCTTTTATTTTTGTATGATTATTGAGTTTTTGCTATTTTTGATAAAATTTCGATAATAGTTTTTTATTTTAGCTGCATTTTTTTATATCTTTTATAGCATCTTTAGTTGTCTATATTACCAAAATATATAAGATAGTGGTCTAGTGCGTAGTGATATTCAAACGCACAATGTTAAATTAAACAATACCTAACATGTCTTGAAAATTAAACTTGACTCAACAAGATAAAAGTAACTTTAGTAGTATTTGACAAATTTACTTGTATTAAATTACTCAAAGTGAAAGAAAAAAAAGGTCCAACTTAAATTTGCCCCTTCTACATTTACAATGTATAATAATCATCTATTATATTTAGGAAAAAGGAAAAAAAAAAATCTTGAACAAAGTGAAAAGAAATGAAGCAACATCCAATGAGAATCTACTGTAAAAATATTAACTATCTAACAGAATTGAAGCCTCATTGAGAGCAATGTTCATCCATGAGCTTGTCACTTGTTGCAGAATTCACTGGTTCAGACGCCATATTTATGATCCCACTGTAAGAAATCATAGCAAGTTAACATCGTCGAGATATAAATCGAAGTATAAGTGTAAAAACACTAGTCAAGTTTCAATATTTTATGAGTAATCTTATAATAAAAAGGAATGTTATGTAATAACACAAGTCAAGTTTGAGTAAAATTAAGTTATATAGTCCTTTTAAGTGTTACATAATTTTTTTTTCTTGGTATGTTTTTGGTGTTTACAGAAATAAAATGAAACAAACCACTAATTTGTTTGAGAGAGCAAATAAGCAAACATTTTTCAATATCTATGACATCTTTAGCAAATAAGAAGAAATGAATGTGTACCTGTAACCAAATGTTTGCTGAAAATATAAGTGCGTGGAATATCTCGAGAGTAAAATTCCTCTTCTCTAGACCTCCTCATTGACAAAAGACATTCAACGGAGAGTTCTTAAATAAATGAGCACCAACAGAATACAAGAGAAATTACCTTCCAAAATCAGGCAATATCTTGAAGTAAAAAATTATAGTGTCCATAAGTATGATTATAAGCTCATAGACAAAATGGAAATGACTAAAATTAAAACGACATATGGTTAATGGAAAAATTTATACCATACATTAATAACGATTAGAACAAAAAGTAATAATAATTAACCCGTTATCAAGAGTATAAACACGAGATTTTTCGAAGTTCTCTTAGCTATAGTTGCTTCCATCATTTTTATAACTTTAGAGTACCATGTTACCATAAATTCAAGTAAATGTGAAAAATATACACAAGTATTATAAAGCCAGAAATATTCCAAAGCTAGATTAGTTCTAGAAAAAAAGAAATAAAAGAAATCGACAATATAATTATAACAATGAGCGATTAAGATATGTGACAAATATTTACAAATAAGTTATACTTCTACAAATGAATAAATGAATGCAAGAATTTAATTGTATACAACATTCTTTGTATATGTACTGTGTAAATAGACAGTACTTGACGGTTTTAGTAAAACCTTTAAAAATTTGCTTGTTTTAATTCTTGACAATGCTACATAAAGCCGACCATAACATAAAACTGGTTTAGGAAGATACAAACCAACGTAATCAAGTGTCTGACATTCTGCTTTATTTATCATTATTGCAAAATATGGTCTAATCGAGAATCGAGTTCTTATAAAATGGATTGAAGTTTGATCATTTTTCAGAAGTACAAAAGGAATTCTTGGTAAGAAAATATGTTTTCCACAATATTCACCAGTTGTAATTTTAGCAAGAATTACATTCTTATCAAATTTTCTGCAAGTAAAGCGTGTTCCATTGCATAACCCTTCAAAAGGATTGATATTCTGCAATAACATTACGTGACAGTTTATCTTAAGTTTCAATTCATGCGGTGGAACACCATTTGAAGTCAAAGTATTCAAGAAATCTTCCTGTAAGCTTTATTCCGATTTGTCAATTGCTTCATCAAAACTATAATATGTGAAAATTTCACGAGGAATCTGATCAAGTAAAATTCTGTTAATATGATCAACACATTCATTTTTAGACGTAAGAATTACTCGATTTCCGATCGTATGTAAATTATCAACATATGGTTCTATATATGGAAAAACATGATTTATCAAAATTCTCAGAGATGTAATTTCATCCTTAAATTGTACAACTATATTGTTTAGAAGCTGAATGCAATTACAATTGTGTTATTCCTCTGTTCCATTTCCAACTCTAAGCAAACAATCACAAAATGTGGGATCCAATTTTGGTCGCATGTTCTCAATCGACGGTAGATGTGAATACAAATGTCATAAGTTAGAGAAGACTAAGCTAACTTTCATTGTGTCTTTTTTTTCCTCTCGATATCATTGGTAAAATTTGTCTGAAATCTCTTCCTAGAACGACCACTTTTCCACCAAAAGGTAAGTTACAATCAGTAATATCTCTTAGCATTTTATCAACGGCTTCAACGGCACAACGATTCGCCACATGTGCTTCATCCCAAAGTATTAATTTAGACATTTTTAACAAAGTCCCTAGAGCTTATTGTTTACTAATAGAACAGATAACTTCACCAACTATTTCCGTAGGAATTTTAAATCTTAAATGAGTTGTTCGACCTCCAGGTAAAAGAGATGCAGATACTCCATAAGATGTTATAGTTAAAAACAATTAAATTTTGAGACATTACACCTGTTAGGAGAGCTTTATATAAAAAAGTTTTGTTCATTCCCCTGGACCATCAATGAAATAGATCCCACTCAATTTGGAATTTACTTTTTTCATAATTGTATTGTACGCAAATTGTTGTTTATTTAAGTTTGATGTACAAGCATAGCCTCCTTCTATATGCAAATTTGTTGTCTCATCTGCAACCATTCTTCTCAATCTTTCATTTTCATCTATATTTACACTGAATGATACTATTTCATAGTCATTTATGTTTTTACCCGATGATTCTAAAAGAGGATTGATGTCTTCTAAAGCTCGTAGTTCAGCAGCCCCTTAAAGGTATATTTTCATATACATAATCATCGATCATATAAATTTTGGATGATCAGGATTGCAAAGTGTGAGAAGCGTAGCAAAAAGACGTCTTAAAGAAGTAGGCATTTTATAATAATAGCTTCAGACAGACATTCTTCACAATGATTGTCTCTGCCTTATCAAACCATGTAAAAATGCTCCTTCTCGATATGTACTAACAGTTATCCCGTTCAAAGTTCGTAACTCATAAAATGATGTTGGACCTCGAATATGATTGAGAAGAATGTTTAGGAAATATCGTTCTCTTTCGGATGGATTCGCTACGACAATTCGTCCTATAACAACGTGTTTTTTTCTTGGAATTCAAATCTTCTTAGTTGAGTTCCAAATAAAATATGTTGGAAAATCTCAATGCAACAATGTACAAGCAAATTCATTTTCTTTATTTACCTCAAAAATTTTGTTAACATTGTTCTTTTTGTATTTTCGTTGTCAATAATAGTAGATAAATCATTTTCGTCGTCATATCTTACTTGTTGATGATTTTTGATATGAAACTGTAAAGAATAAACAGTTGGATAAATTTTCGGTAAATTAAACGAGAAAATCCTCTACATAACTTCAAGTGGAGATATCCATCTAACATATTGATAAACTGAGATTTCGTCGATTTTTTTTTCCTGTTTCATTTGTGGAAAATAAAAAATGAATACGATCATGTTCTTTATACACATATTTGTACAAATATTTTATAGCTTTAATAGAAGAAGATACTTAAACATTAATGTGGTAGTCAAATTTTGCGCTCAAATAAGGATTATACAATACAACCTATCTACGATCTAACATTTGACCTAACTTTAATAGAAATACTGTTATCACGACGTTTATACAAAGGATATGAGTTATCACCGAATATAGTATTATTACAATAATCCATATGATATTTATTTTTTGGATTAACGTGTTCACAATAGCCATACATATTGTGTTTAATAATAACAGAATGAAGATAAGGATATTTGTTTTCATTTGGAATTTCACGGCAAACTATCTTATCAACATCTAGAGCAGAATATTTTTTGTGGCCATAATTGAAAATTAACAATAGATGTGCATGAGGAAGTCCCCATTTTTGAGATTCAATAACATATATATGCGCAAAAATTGGACCTAAGATTTTTTTTTATATAAATCATTTTTCAACTCTTCTAATTTTGCTCTAAATATACGTACAGTTAGATCATGTCGATTTTTAATCTCATCACTGTGTTTTAGTTCTTGCTTAATCTCTGGCCAATTTGAATTGCATGTTATAGTCAAGAAGATGTCTGGTTTTCCATAACGCTATACAATAGTCATTGCATCCATATATCTCTTTAACATATCTCTAGGTTCACATGTAAAAGACCGAGGCAAGACAAATTTTCTTCCAATTTTGTACCCTCTTGTCTCTTTATTTTGAACGATATCTACAATACCTTCGTAAAGTTTAGCTAGAGTTTTGATTTTGGTTGTTACGAAAATAGTCTAATCGTGCAGTTTCGATCTTAACATACATATTTACAACATATTGCTGGAGCAATCTTGTTATGATCCGAGGTGTGTCACTTTTTATCAAGAATTCAAAGCATGTTGGAGAGAGAATATAGCCAAGTTCAAGACTTGAAAGAGTTGATAAAGTCGATCATTTACATGGTCGAGCAATGGTAATCCATAATATTGAAGACAACATGCCAAGGGACAAGTCTCGTGAAGGAGTCGAGGGTCGGAAAGGATTGGAGGGCGAACAAATTAAGAAACCAGCCGGGGAGTGAATTTGAAGAGCCATGCGGTCGCATGGTTCTCCAAGCCATGCAGCCACATGGCCATATACCAAAGACAGAATGACAGAAATTGAGGCTTCTATGCGACCGCATAGAAAAAAACGGGAAGGAAATTTCAGTCTCAATTTGAGACCCATTTTTGGCATAGAATATGTTTGAATTTAAAGATTTGTATTTAAATAAGATATGTAGCCCTTGAAGTAAGATTTTCAACGCAATTTGAATCATTTCAATCGGATATCGGGAGATGGAGATATGACCAAAATACCGAAAGCTGTCTGGATCCAAGAAAAACTGTTTTGACATGAATTTCCTTATTTTACTATAATTCTAGTTTATGTAAGATTCTTGTAATTTTTATCAATTATTCATGTTTTTACCTTATTTTCTAGGTTTAGTATAAATAGGATTTCCCTTTCATTGTAACAAGAACTTTTGATGATGAATTAATGAGAGTTTTCTCATTCGAAACTTTGCATCAAAACCTTGTGTTCTTCCATGGACATACCGAACTTATCAAGATCTACATGATTTTTGTGGCGTTCAAAACATCGGATTGTTGGATTCTTCATTGTGTAATCAAGGGGTTCTACGCATCTCTATTATCGTTGGATTTTTTCTCACTTCGTTGGGTTCAAGTCCAAAATCGGATCTAATTAGCGTTCTCGGGTTCCGCAACAATCTAGTTGTGGGTTTCGTAGTCACCGTTGCTACGAGGTTCGCATCAAATCTACCATTGTGAAGTAAAATAGACTTACCTAAATACCTAATTTGTAATTTATATGAATAATATTTTCGACAAGAAATATGTAAGCGTTTCTTTATTCCATTAAGCACTGCAAAAATGAATTCATCATTCGCTTACAACATTGACACTACAAAACTTAGGTGAATAGACAATAACATAGATTTGCAAACCTTGATTTTATTTTTCAATAAATTCAGCTGTAGATGTAACTGTATTAGGAAATTGAACAAATTCAGACAAATGTTCAGTCCTTCTGCACCTCCCAAGGCTTTCATGCCAATCAAATTCTCCATATGAAAAAAGTAAAGGATATTGCAAAGGATCATAGCAACTGTAGCAATAATGAACTCTATGTGCATCACCAGAATGATCATATATAGTAATTGCACGAAAGCGATTATTAGCATTTTAATCATTTTCGACTTATGCAACAGCTACTTCAGATGAAGTAGGAGTATTAAATATTCTTTGATCAAGTATTGGATCACATCTTATATATATTTGATAATCTCGTAAGTCATTCATATTACTTAAAGACCGAAAGAATCTACTATAGGGAATTTACATTCGGGATTTCAATTAGAATAATTAAAGTACATTCATCAAAGTTCTCTGAAATTTTCATACGATTTTGAATTTTATTATCTGTATTATAAAAATATAATTGCATATAAGAAGACTTATTATTTTATGGGATAAGTTTGTTTACATAATGATATACTTGTTCTTAAACTCTAAATGTATAAATATTTCGGTATGCTTTAAAGAGCTCTTTGTCGTATTTGACACCAAATGAAGTGAAAGAAAATTGGTTATTATATCCATGTACAATTTTCTTAAATTCCATACATTTAGATTCTTTAGAAGTAAATAAGTTGTACAATTCAGTGGGTGAATCAGGCATAGAGAGATGAACTTTTTCATTAGAACAACATAAACATTTACTTTCTCTATAATTTTTTCTTGCACCACAATATTTACAAATATTGCATGTCAATAATACATATGCAGCTGTTGATATGTTCAATACATTAAAGCCACTTGGAAATGTAGAATTGGAAATATGAGGTGTCTCTTGGTTTGAAGTAGAAACCTCAAAATCATGATGCATTATAGATTGTTGTATTTGTACATCATTCGAATTATTATGTCTAGATGATATATGATTACATATCCTCCTACGACGATCATTGCAGCCACTTCGAAGTTGTTTTCGTCGATGCCTATTCCTTTGATTTTCTTGTTGGCAATGGGACGTTGTTTCAAAATTAAGATAACCACTCGAAGTATCCATATCGAATAGTTGGAATCCAAGGTAACTAACATGAACTAAAATAATTAAAGAAAGTTATTAACATATTTATACTTTCAAGTAAAATAAAGTTGTAGAATGGTTGAATCAACTTCTCCATCACCATATGGTACAAACATATCCATCACAACACTAACAATTTTTGTAAAATAGTTGAACTCTAACTGTAACTGTAGAAAGCAATATTTTTAGAAAGAAATAATCTTAAATACGTTAAAACATACATAGAATAACACCAAAATTTAAAATATCAAAATTTGTGAACAATGACTGAAAATATATTTTAAAAGGAAAAAAATAGTATGCACAAAGAAAGTTTGAGAATCAACAATTTATTACAAATTTACAAGTTACTATAAATAAATAACCAAAATACTACATAAATCTATAAACAAAAACCTCAATAGTTTAGTTGGAGAAACTTACCTAAAATAGAGTGCACTACTCTAGTAAATTACAACCACCAGAAAAAATAATTGGATACTGTATACAAGAGAACAATAAATACAAATTAGAGTATACAATTTGTCAATAATAGTTTAATGATAAATACTATAACAGAAACTTTAAGAAAAAAATACAAAGATTAACTAAAAATTAAACTCTACAAAATCTAAAAAAGAAGAACAAAAATATCATACTTGAAGATAACACAATAGAATTGATGTTGAAAATTTTAATATTTTTACTTTGAGAATGATATTTTGCAACCTAAAAAATTGAAAACAAATTCAATATTGAAAGAATTATGAACACTAAAATTATGACAAACTAAAGAAAATCATAATAAAAGTAAACAATCAAAGTATGTGTAGTAAATTGAAGTAAATGAAAAATAATATCAACTACAGAAAAAGAAAGTAAGAAAAAATCAGCTCAGAGAGAATGCTGAAAGGAAATTGAATGAAGAGAATGTGTAAATGAAGAGAGAGAAAGCAAAATGATTTTATATAATGCTAATGATGTAGATCAATTGTACAAACACACTAACAAACGAATTACGCTTTTCTTATTTCGTGAAGAACAAAAAAACTCTACAAGACATTTTGCAGTCTTAAATACTAAAACAATAGATAACCTACTGGCCACCAGTCCCTTCATGGAATGAGCTACAAAATAAAATAAATAAATACTGAAAATAATGAAGTAAGCAACATTAAAAGCCATTTTGACTTAGCTATGCAGGGGGAGCCGGCAGCCATTGGTAGAGAAAATAGGTTGAAATTTTATACACATTCATGCAGAGAAGACCGGCAGCCACATGAAAAAGAAAGCAAGAAAAGTTGCCCTCAGGGCACATCTCCAAGTGGTAAAAGAGGAAGGTGGAAAAATTCCAACTTTACTTGAGGCTGTCACGTCAAAAGTTCAAATCCTAAAATATGAATTTGGTCATTGGGTAAGTGCAAGTGTACAAGCAGTCGTCTACCATGTACCCTGGAGACATACCTTTGATTTACTTTCTTCATCAAAACTCAGAACATGACAGATAAGATCGTCAAGGATGCGATTCACCATTTTTTTAAGAAAGCAAGGAAAGTTGTTGTACATACAAACACACACACAAACCGAAGGACAGAGGACAAGTTGAGGTAATTTTGGTGGAAAATATATATAATATATATACACACACCGCAGGAGAAAACAATAGAAAAAGAAGAGTGATGAGAAAAGTCAAGGATTTCGGCTGGGAAGAAAAATAGAGGCTTGTGCTTTCAATTATATATACACGTACACACTGGCAGAAAGGATTTCTTTCCACTGTCTCATATTTAAATTCAACATTACGAGCGATTGAATATTTTTATGTTATGATTGATGATGAAATTTATGTTTTTATTATATGTTTAATTTCAAGATTGTTATGCATTTTTAATACTTGTTAATTTATTATTGTGTGTTTAATGCTCTAATTGTCTGCGCAACAATTAATTGATTTAGAGAATAATATTGAAATCGAGAGGTGATGTATAATTCTAACTCGAGCAATAATTGTCATAAACATTATAAGAGATCAAGATATAATTATAAACTATGCAATCTTTGTTGAATTCCTATAAATAATGCGTTTATATGTGTATGAATTTATATAAATAGAGATATAGTAAATTCGGGCATATAAATATGATTAGTATTGCTTGAGAGAGATCATTAACTATATCAAGTTAATTCGATCGTTGACATGTATAAGAAAATAGTTGAATAAATTGGAATTAAACGTATGATAAATAATCTAAGTGAAATTGGAAATCATAACTATCTAATTACATAATTTTTTCTCCATATTTAATTTGAGTTCGTTATTTTATTAAATAGTTCATTATTTTGTTTATTATAATCTCGCTTAAAAAATAAAATTTGATTTGATTATTAGTTACTATTTTAATTTAAATTAAAGTTAGATTAATTTAAAACTTTATAGCAAATAATAGTCTCTGTGAGACGATATTCTGACTTTAAAATATCAATTTTATTACTTGTCACGATCCGTACTCTTGCGAAATCTCACAAACAAACTGACTTTAATTAAAAGTAAAATGTTTAGTGCAAATAATATGAAGAAAAAGCCGCATCTACCAAAAAATAATGGGTTAATTTCGTAAACGGTCACTAAAGTTCCGTCAAAATCACAAAACAGTCACTGAAGTTTAAAACTTGCACTAACGATCACTGAAGTATCATCCGGTTTCAGTAATGGTCACTGAAGGACCTTTTTCATTGTAATTGGAACTTAATGGACCAAAATAGTTGAAATTTGAACTTTGAGAACCTAAATCTCAAATTTGACAATAAAACCAAAAATAATTAAATTAAAAAACCAAAAAAATAAAAATCATCTTCAAATTCTGGTTTTTTGGTTGGACTTGTCCTAGCCTCCAACTTCAAAAATTCATAATCCAATACTTTTTCTCCTAAGTAGAACCTTGAAATTAGTTGAATGCTATATTAAACCCTAATAAATGTTAAATGCTAATTTAACACGATTTTGTTAATCATAACTTAATAATGTTGGGTAAGGGTAGGGTGTATGGACTATGGATTGACGAAGATGTATGTTTTTTAATTATTTTTTTTTTATAATATGTTTTTTTAATTAATTGAATTTTAAAAGATCATTTTGTCCTTTTTAAAAATTGATCAAATTTAGGAAAGATTGATTTTTTATTTTTTATTTATTTTTGGGTTTTTTAGTTTAATTATTTTTTGGTTTTATTGTCAAATTTGCAATTTAGGTTATCAAGGTTCAAGTTTCAACTATTTTGGTCCATTAAGTTCCAATTAAAAAGAAAAAGGTCATTCGGTGACCGTTAGTGCAAATTTTAAACTTCAGTAACCGTTTTGTGATTTTGTTGTACCTTCAGTGACTGTTTGTGAAATTTAACCCAAAAATAATATATAAATTACAGCTAATATCCACGTCACGCGAGTCACGTGACCAGACTCCTCCCCCTTTCGAAACCGCTTTGTTTTTGACACACATTTAAATATCCCCTTCTCCCTTCTTCCGTCCCTTCTACACAGCGAAAGCGAAGCAAAACCTGAAACCCTTCTTACGTAAACCCCCCACAACTTTTCCTCCATATATATGTAGCCATAAACACTAACCCTAATTGATAAACATATACGTATAGCTCATTGGTGAAACGATTATAAACTATGTCAATTCGATTCAAATTCCGGAGCTCGGTGAATTTCGACACGGTGGACATCGATGGCCGGGATTCAATATCTATTCGAGAGCTGCGGGCTAAAATTCTTAATGGAAAAACCCTAGGCGCTGCCCGGCAACAGCAGCACGATTTCAATCTTGTGTTCTTGGATGCGGATTCTGATCAAGGTCCGATTCAGTACCCTTCTTTTTCATTCAGTTTCCCTCCGTTCCTGCAATTTGCTATTTTTTGGGGATTTTATGGATTTTCTCTTTCCATTAGCGTTATGTCCTTGTATGATATATAATATTGTTTGTTGATTAATGAGGTACGATTCGCTTTGGGAAAATTGAAATTTTCAGATTACAAGGATGATAATTTCCAAATTCGTAGCGGATCCAGCGTGATTGTTAAGCGAGTTCCTGCAGGGACTGTGCCGTCGGTTATGTAAGTTTTTTTCTCTTATGATTTGTTTGGTTTTTACTTTGTTTTGCTTAGTATTTATTCATGCGCGGTGAGTGTGTATTCACTGAAGCATGTGAAATTACACATTCAAATATTTATTTCTGTAAATGGTGCTCTTTTGGAGATATGAGATTCAGATGCAAATTTTTTTTTTTTTTGATAACCGTGGATGTCGGAGCTAACTTGCATGAACCTCGACTAATCCCACGGGGCCCTGAAATTTACGGTCAGGTATTCACCTCAGTGGCCACGTGGGGACTCGAACTTATGGTCATTGGGGAGCAAACCCAAGTGCTGATCAATTGAGCTACCCCTCAGGTTAATTCAGATGCAAATAGGAATTCAAGAAAAATAAATATCCAGTATATACTGTTAGATATAATGGCACGCGTAGGGCTGGACAAAACTCCCAAACCGAACTGGACCGAACATAGTGGTTCTTCATAAGTTAAATACATGATTGTGTATTTAAATCGAGAACTGATGTGTTTAGATCGATTCTCAGTTCTAGACCCAGAACCGAAGACCCGAATAAGAACCGAATCTAAATAATTTTTTATATTGAGAATTAATTAAATTATTTTAATTTCTTTCTAAACAAATTAGCAAATTAATTAAACAAACCAGCTAAGTCCACACCTAGCTACCCCACTCCAAATCAATTTCTAAATTCAAATTTTAATTTTAATTTTTTTGTTAGTCCAACATTTAGACCTTATCCTTCCCCTTTGACATTTCCATTCCAATTTCGGCCTTTTCCAACAGTTAGAGTTTTAGACCTTATCCTTCCCTTTTGACCCAACATTTAGGCTGCTTGAAGCAACGAATTATTGATATGGATCACCGATGTTTTAATATTAATATATGCTTTTTGGTATTTGTATATATTGAATTAACCTTGTTAGATAGCTTGTTGTTTATATGTTTTTAAATTATGCTATGTTAATTTGTAAAAGTTACGAATGAACTTGTCATTGGTTGTATTTATATAGTGTTGTTATAAATGTTAAAAAATTTAATTATGGTACGGAATTGAATAGAACTGAATGAAACCGAACGAAATTGAACTTGAACGGTTCCATAATTATATTTGGACCTGACGGTTCCATTTATTAAATATCCTAAAGTTTTGGGTCGGTTCAGTTCTCTTCAGAATTGAACCGAACCGACCCATGTCCAGCCTTAGACACGGGGGAATATAATTTTGTGTTGGATGTCGGCATTTTGAGGATCAATTTTAAGGAACTTTGTTTTTCTATACATGCTACTGCTTGTAATATGATGGTTGGAATTCATTTGTCGGTAGTTGCAAAAAAAAGGTAGATTTTCCTGCCCTGCAACTTCAGTTTTCAATCATCAGCATGCAAAAATTATGATTACAGATGACACTTATTGGATATATAGTTATGTTGCATGATCACAAAAATTAGGGACCGATAAGAGAAAGTTCGTTATATTAAACACCCATATCATTTGGAAGTTGGTATTTATTCTTTTTAACTTGCATTAATTCCGGTATTGCTGGAATCACGTGCTTCGGTTGGTCAATTGTAAAAAATGGAAGTTTATTTCAGAAATCCAGCTAATAAATAGGTTTTGACTTCAAATGCATGCAAAAATTATGATTACAGATGACACTATTTGGATATAGTTATGTTGCATGATCACATAAATTAGGGACCGATAAGAGAAAGTTCGTTATATTAAACACTTATATCATTTGGAAGTTGGTATTTATTCTTCAACTTGCATTAATTCCGGTATTGCTGGACTCACGTGCTTCGGTTGGTCAATTGTAAAAAATGGAAGTTTATTTCAGAAATCCAGTGAATAAATAGGTTTTGACTTCAAATGCAGTTTTGGATAATTTTGGAAGTTGGAGAATTAGTAGAAAAGTAGTTTTTGTGCATGCACGTTTGTTGTAGAATCTATAGATGTAACAGCCACCTTGAGTTATTCGGCTGAATTAAACATTCTTGATCTGTCAGGATTTATGGTATATTTACATTCTTCTTCTGACTAGGTTTCCTTGTAGAGCTATTCTCGTTGATAATCATGTGGAGCTTCTGCATGGAAATGCAATGAGAAATCTGTTTTTCTTGTTTGATAAAAAGATGCACAATTATCAGTTTTATTGTAAATTGTAATAATCAACCAACTCCTTTATGCTCCATTTTCTATTTTATTTATCATAAAATTTAGTCATATGGAGTATTTTTAAGATATATATTAACTCTTGCAATTTCCCTGTTGTAATTTCTTCATTACAGGGTACCCATCGAAACTGTTAAGGATTTGGGGACGAAAGACTCCTGTCAAAAGAATCCAGTTGTAAGCACGCGTCTCTTTTTTTCTTCAACTTCCATCCTTTGTTTTGTCATACTTTCACCTCTTTGAGTTTAGATCATTTCTTAAATAACTAAATAAATGCATGCTTCACATGAAGAATGTCTTGATAGATTATCATCTAGGTGGACCTGTTTTACCGTTTCTCATCTCTTTCCCCGCATATCCCCACCCTCATCTTCTGGAGTAGACTTCTTTCTCATCTTGGATGATGCCATCTTCCTTTGAAATTGTCATTTTTATTGATAGGCATAAGCCTATAACAGATTTTGCAACTAGGTTATTGACCAGGAAGCACATACACACCTTCGGCAGTGTCTATGTCCAACCAGTGTTATAAAAAACGTGGCTAGACGTGAAGCCAAGTTTCAAGCTTTACGAGTTCGCTTAGGCGAGCCTAGGCAAAAAACATTTTTTATTTTTAATTTTTAATTATTGTAAAAAAAATTCAATAATTCAAATAATACATACCAAATATCTAAAATTATAAAATACTGTATTTACTTAATAATTTCTACATAAGATAAGTTTTAAAATCATAATTACATAACGTAGATAACTTATAGCTTAAATCTTATCTAATCTAACTTTTTATCGGACTTCAACTCAATATTTTCTTCTTTATCTAATTCGTCTTCCGTATCGTCCGATACAAAGTCATATGGGTTTTATTAAAAAAAAAAAACCACACATGATTCAACTTAAGTCTCCTATATGATGGAGGTCTTGGGTTCGCTTTTTGGGGACGCGTTAGAAAGCCGTGAGGGTAAGATGAGCCTATGCTCTCCTAAAGCGGACAGTTGCCCAATTGGTACTAGTATTCAATTTAGGTCTCCCATATGATGGAGGTCTTGGGTTCGAATCCTGGGGACGTGTCAGAAAACCTTGAGGGTAAGATAGGCCTATGCTATCCCAAAGCGGACATTACATATGATATGATAGTGACTGTGGCGCCGGTCTGGTCGTTAATTGGTACTAGGCTTCAACTTAAGTCTTCCATATGATGGAGGTCTTGAGTTCAAATCCTGGGGACGCGTCAGAAAGCTGTGCAGGGTAAGATGGGCATATGCTCTCCTAAAGTGAAAAGTACATACGATATGATGATGGCTGCGGCGCAAGATCGGATCACTACGTTTTTTGTAACGATCCGATCTTGCATCGGAGCTGTCATCATATTGTACGTACTGTCCGCTTTGAGATAGCATATGCTCATCTTACCCTCACGGCTTTCTGACGCGTCCCCCAGAATTCGAACCTTAAGTCTTCCATATGATGGAGGTCTTAGGAATCCTAGTATCAATTGAGCAATTTTGAACCTTAAGTCTCCCATATGATGGAGGTCTTAGGAATCCTAGTACCAATTGAGCAATTGGGGGACGTGTCAGAAAGCCGTGAGGGGTAAGATGGGCCTATGCTCTCCCAAAGCAGACAATACGTACGATATAATAACGACTCCGATGCAAGGTCGGGTCGTTACATACTGAGTCTAGGTTGTGGGTTTTATTAATAAAAAAAGGGAAAAAATTGGGCACCCTTAAAATCTGGGCTTGAGGTGGAGGCGTCCCTAATAACTAGGCGCGTCTAGGAATACCTAGGCTAGCATTAAACGGCCAACGATCGCTTAATTTCCGCTTAGACTCAAGGCGAAGCGTTTTCATCACGCTTCACGCCTAAGTGCGCTTTTTAGAACACTGTGTCCAACCCGAATGCGACACCGAGTCTGATGCATCAGGTGGCGTATCCCCTTTTTTCTTTGGTTTTGTGAAGTTCGATATATCGCTGACACGTCTCTGACATGCGGAGTGATACTTAAAATGATAATTGGAGAACAAGTAAAAGGAAGAAACTTTTCAGTACTTTGCCTCTCTATCTCAGAATAATTGCAAGGTGCCCGCGTCGAGGAGATGGGAAGGGTTAAAGAGGGAAGTCGCATATCTGGAGGACGGCTGTGCCGTGGGTGTTCGACGAGCAGTGTTGATGGAGTTGGGTCATGTGTGATGGCGCTGTGAAAGATGAAATGGGAAACCCTCGTTCAGACAAGGCAATTGTATTATTAACTGACAATTTTGTCTTTCTTTTATTTTCTATTTTAAAAAATGCAAGAGCAGTTGTCACTTGTAAAAGCATGGTCAGTATTGCGGAATAACAGAAACTTTAAGCGCAGTACATTTGGAAATTGGACAACACTTTTTTTTTTTTTTTTGCAGAAGCAGGTCACCTTTTTAACAATTTTTAATAATGATTTAACCGTTACTTTAATTGCAAAAATACCCAATGCAGTTTTAATCCCAATTGCATGACCCAATGGATTTAAACTCCAGTTCAAAAAGACCCATAGGACTTCATATACTTCACATAATTTTCTTTTTTTATTTTCATTAATGTGTCCTACTTTTCCTGAAATAATGTGTCCCCTGTTCAGTGCTTCCTAGGTTATGGCATGACTTCGTTATATTTGCTTGCTTATGAGGGTGTTTGGTGTAGATTAAAATCAGATTTTAAGTGGATTATGATAGGAGTTTTTGTAATGTGTGGTTGAAAAAATATGAGACCCATAAAAGATGTGGTTGATATTGATTGTTTGACTTTGACTTAGATTAAAATCATATTTTAATTCGGTCCAAACAGGCCAAACATGTCTTCTTGCTAATTGTTATACTGTAACTGATGGGCATTGTTTGGTTTTTACAGAGTAAACCGGTGGATGAATTTGATGACTTTGGTGCTGATTTCTGTCCTACACCTGATGCAAACTTTCCGGACTTTGATCTAGAATTTGATAGGAATAACTTCTGGAGCAGTGAGAAGCAAGATATCATTGGTTCAAGGTATAATCCATATGGACCATTTATCTGTACAAGTCTATACAAACTTTGTTCTACTCAAATTGTGCGTCTATATCAACTGTGAGGTTTTTGGTCTACACGTGATGTTGACATCTGCTAATCATAACTGATTTGAATGGATACTGAATATGTAACTTGGTCCACATATCCTAAATCTTCAGTTGTTGGAGAAATAGTGTTTCTGTAGACTATAAAAGTGTTTGAATTCCATTTGATCTTGATGTTTATCTCTTGTTTCCAATATTAAATATTTGAATAGGAAAGTATGTCCATATATATAAATTAGAAAAGATACAAATTATTGCAGAAAGCTGCAGGAAAATTATGAAAGTTATTTGAGGAGAAAATCATTGGAGCACATAATAATGCCATAAATGATGAACTTGATATTTGAACCATTTCTCATAAAAAATTTAATACCGATATATTTCTTTTATGATAGATCAGTTTTGCAACCACCATATTTTTCCCCCTCTCGAAAAAGGACAAATTTGTCTCTATATTGGAATTCAACACGCGTCTCTTAGGATACTATTGTATTTTCTCTCGCATGTATTAATATATGATGCCCCATTTTTTCCCACCGGGTGGGAAGTTGTGGCAACTTATATTCATTCTTGCATGAATAAATATTCACGAGTGAAATATTATATTGAGTATTTGACATAGATTCCTTGTGTTATCCAGGTTAGGATGTCAAAAGCTTGAATCAAATGACCTTAATGAAGCACACCCCATAGGTTTGTTGTATTTTGGTTTATTTTTTGCTAATATTTTGAATAAGTATGAACTTATGATGATACATGTGAATCTCAGCTTCCAATCAAAATGGGAATGAGAGAAATAACTTGCAGGAACCAACCGTTGAAGAACGGATGAAAATGGCCAAGTATAACGTGTAACTTTTCATTCTGTTTACTGCTTATACTTTATACGGAGATATTCTTGCAATCGGACTTATCCTTTTCTTTTCCGGGGGCAAAGGCTGACTACCGCCAATTTGCCATTAGAACTGATGTGCTCACTTTGCAACACTTTCTTCAAGGATGCTGTGATGATACCTTGTTGCCAACATAGCTTTTGTGAGAAATGTGAGTTAGGCTTTTTGAGCTGCATGATGATGTTGCAAGCTGTGTATACACTACTTACATTGTAGTTTAAACTTTGAAGAAATTTGCGCAAGTTTGAAAAAACATGAGATGTTTTTCATATCTTCAATATTTGTACAAACATTATTGCTTCTATATTATTCTCATATTATCTTTGTTAGTGTTATTGCTAGTATCTGTGTAGAATATTTATATTTATTTGTGGCTATGGCGGCAGGTATACGTCTAGCCCTTATTGAAAAGAGAAGATGCCCAAAATGCTTTTCCAGCAAATTCAAGGTAGAAGATCTGCTGCCAAATTTATCACTTCGTCATGCGATTGAGCATTGCCTTGAATCTCAGATGCTAGCTGATGGTTTAGAGAATGCTATGGGGAAATATGCTCCTGGTAGAAATTCTTTTCTCTGACAAAGGTTGATGCGCATGAGAGAGAAGTCAAACCAGCATGGTACATCACTGTTTTTTTCTTTTAATGCAGATGGAGAATCTGGAATCCAAGTTAAAAAAGATGGTTCTTGTGCTTTAACTGTTGTTCAAAGGGAAGTAGAGTTTCCTCAGTCTTCTTCTGCAAGTGGGATAGGATCCAATCAAGTACCTATGGAATCATACTATGAGCCAGTACTTCGGAGAAATACACCATATAGGCGCTCTGACAATCATGTCAGTATAGTAGGTGGCAATGGAGATTTGAGATCTGCTATTCCATCACAGAAAGCCAAACAAATAGATGCTGTAAGGGGTGGAAATCCTCACCACCCTAATAAACAAAGAGGATTTGAAGATTTTGCACCTCCAGCGGATTTTCAGGGGGAAAATCAACCTTCTGATATTCCTCAAGTTCATATTCATGAAGAAGGTAAGTGCAGTCCTATAATCTTTTACTTGTATAGATTTTACCATGTTATGGAACTGCTTCAATCACTAAATTATGCTACAGTTTTAATTAAAACCTTTATTTTGCTTATGGAGTGGGAGTGTTTATTTAATTATGAAGGTGGCCAGTACTTTCTAGAGATGATTATGCAGATGAGTACGTCTCTGCTTTAACTTTAATTTTCCAATAGTAGACAGAACAGTCAAATTAAGATACTGTTCTACTGCAACATATTTGTCACACGTGTAGACAAGTAATGAATGGAGGGGATTAAATTTGATTATGTTGTGCCTGAAATGGTTTTAAGAGAAAAATGAGTTGTTCACTAAATTGTCTGAAGCAACTGACCAAGCTGTTTATGTATAAGAGTGCTGAAAATTCTGAACTTCACTAGTTTTGGTTTCTGTTATTCCTCCAGAAACTGTTTTTTCATTCTTCCTTCTGTTTTCATTAAATCTTTCCAAATTTATGTTACTTACTGCAGCTGATCTGACACTTGTTGAGGGGGGGGGGGGGGGGGGGGTTCTGGATTGAACTGGAGGTGCAATCAACTGCTTTAATAGCTATATACTTGATGGTGGAAATAAATATTAGTGTTTATCATGTATTTGCTGATTGAAATAATTTAATTTTCAGGTGGAGATGGAAATTTGTTGGCTAACAGTGGTTACAAAAAGGTAAATTCACAGGCTTTATCTAATTATAACTAATGAGCATGTTATGGTTTCTTAGGTACATTATATAAGCCTTTTAAAGTGTGAGCCTTGACAGAATTTGCTGGAATTATAATTTCTATATGTTCTATAGCATAAAATAAACTTCCATATTTCCATGGATCACTCAAAAACCCAACCCAGGATTTTTTTCGTCCAAGTAGAGCACAATCTTCTAAAAAGGAAGTGTTTCCTATATTATCCTAAAGTTTCTTTTCTCATCCCCCTTCGTTCAGCTGCCCTTGTAGTTTGTGGAGCACTCTAGCAGTTTTGATTTACTGTCCTCTACTGTGATTAACAAATCTGTCTGGATTTGTTAATCAAATTTTGTGTCTTGCATGCTGAAAGGTCTTTATACAGGCATGATTTCTGTTTAAGTTTCTCAATATTGTTTGACATTTTTGAAATTCAGAGGGGACGCAATTGTTACACATGTGGTTCTCCAGATCATCTCATGAGAGACTGCCCTCTTGCTTCCAGTCTACATCCCTTTCAGCCAGGTACAAGTAAAACTTTTCTACTTGACTCCTATATCCAACAGGAAATGTTCATATTATCAATTACTGCTATTATTTCAGGAAATGGAGCATTTCATGGAGGTTTGCCAGGCTATCCGCAGCCCTATTGGAATGATTCTATGTTGCCCTTCAGGCCTTATGCAAATATGTATAGTAACCCTTCAGTGATGCCTTTTAATGTCTCCATGTTTCCGATGACACCTTTTGCAGTTCCTCCATACATTACTTCTATGGGTGTTGGCTTACATGGCTGTGGGTAAGTTCAATGTGTTTTCATGTTGTACACTTGTCTTTTTCTCAAAATTACGGTCTGCGGGTTTTGAGACCAAGTGATATCTTGCAGGGGAAATATGGGAATGGGAGGTATGGGTCCCGTAGGAAATAGAGCTGAGAGGCCTCCCTACTCCAACTTGGAGCTTCAGCATTTTGAACACAGAAAGAAGCATTCTAATGAAAATCTGGGAAGGTAATTTTAATGATATAGCACAGCAGTAAGGATTAAAAGGAAGCTTTTCTCACTGCACAGACACACACAAATGCGTCGAATATAAAGTTCATTTGCTAGTTGATAATACATATGCATATTTTGATTCCATTGCCACTGTTAAAAGTTATGCTATTTGCTTACATAAAGAGAAGTTAAGCTCTTAAAAGTATCGCACTGTTGAGAATACACTGACATTATCCTTTCAACTTATGATTGCAAGCCCAGCTACCATTTTTTGAACTTTAGGTGCACTTCTCACATAGTTTCTCATTGTTTTTAAGTTCTTTCTAATATCGTCATTCATAAGCCCTCTGTGAAGAACATGTGTTCACACTTTGAAGTAGGCGGGAGGTGATGCTGTGAATTCTCCTGCAATCACGAAAATACATATGGTTGCTTGGGGTCATATACCTCATTCGTAACCTCATTTTTGTTTTCATATCAAAATTCAAATATGTTCCTGTTTGACCTCCATTTCTTAAAACTCATTTTTTTTCACTCATTTTTAACCACGCATACCATGGGACCTATTACTTTATCAACTTTTCAACCACACATTTCATAAACTTTTTTCAAAATCTACTAAAAATTTGATTTTTATCAAAACAAAATAGGAGCTATGTTGTTTCAAAGGTTGTATTATGTTCTTTTTGAGGTTTTTATGTCTGGTAATTATTTTCTTTGCTAACCAAAAAAAAAAAAAAAAACCAGTCTTGGTAAATTAAGCAATTACAAGCTTCGTGTCATGGTTGCTGCTTCATTCGTTTCTCTTTTAAGTTTGTTTTTTCTGTAATGCTTGTTCTTGATAACCAGGAAGTCATGATTCACGAATTATTTTACTGAACTAAGACTTCCATATGCTCGTGTTCAATCTGCTTGTTCCTTCTCTTCCCCTCTGCAGCCTCTATCGATGTCCTTTTCTTTCCTATATAGTAATATTATATTGTTATTGCAAATTGCTAATAAAAGCTTTGTATACCAGAGAAAAACTTTGTGAAGAAGAAGATTCTCATGACTGCCGTAGGGATAATAAGACAGATAAATCAGATCAATATAAATCGCAGAAAGAGAAGGAACATAGTTTGAGTCAATCTGAGGACAGCTTTACTCGAAGATCACTGAGAAAAAATCAGCATGACAAATATATAGATTCTGAAATTCACTACATCGATGAAAGACTTGATAAAAGCTCTCGCTCCTCTGCTGCTTTAAGAGAGAAAAAGCTGCATCGTTCAGAGAGATCAAATTCAGGCATTGAAGATATGTCCAAAAGTTCTGAAAGGTATAATGAAAGAAGGCACAAAGATCATCATGGAGAGTCAAAGCATCACAAGAAGGTAGAGAGTGACAGTGATTCAAGTTTGGATCGTTATCCGTGGAAGAAAGATGTCATAAGAAGAGACACGTTTGATGCCAGAGGCTCACATATTGATAGGAGGGAATGCGGAGAGAGGGATTCAGGTCATGATTCGAGACATTCCCGGCATTTTACAAAAAATTCAAAACATGAACAGCGGGATGACAAGTGGCAGATGGTCAGTGCCTCCAATGACTACAAAGATGAATATCGTCACCACAAGCGAAAAAGAGTATTAAAACCGGCATGATTTCTGAGGTAACATGTATATGAAATTGCATACTTGTGGTCTTGGTGATACATATGCCATCCTCACTAGGTATTTTGTATTAACTTGATTTAGTTTTAGCTGTAGTTTAACAAGGTAAATAGTTTTTTATACTTTAAAATATTTGCCAACTTATTTCAATACCTGTAGGTAGTAAGATCTAATCACAACCTCTGCTGGTTTTATTGGAGATAAATTAGATTGGTCCTGTTTGGACATTCACAGGATATTATCCTACCTTTATTTTTCTTAACTAACGCTCTTTCCTTTAATGTGAGGTTTGGATGCTAGCAAAATTGAAATAGTGTTTGGAACCTTTTTGTGCCACTCAATCGTTCTTTGTGCTGAGGTGTTGAAGCTGATGAAGGTATGTTCTTTTAAAATCAAAAAAGAAGAAAAATTCCTCTATTATGGTACTAAATTGCAAATAAGTTCAACCCCTTTTCATCGGAGAAGTTTGTCTTTTAAATCTCCATGCTTCATTTCATTGTTCAGTCTAAACTTAGTTTTCAACTAAGGAAGCACGTCTTTAAAAACTGAGAAGAGCAAAAACACTTGATATTAAGATTTAAAAACTCTACTAAAATATGGTCAATTTATATTCCCATCAAAAAATGAAATTTTGATAGTAAGTTTAAGTGGAGTTTGCAAAGACCAAATTTCTTTTAAACTTATAATTCGGCATCCGTTTCAGAATATGATTGGATCTTTTTGGAACAAGGACTTCAACTTTTGTTTTCCCCTACAAATTAGTAGGCTGAGACCAAATTATATGGGATAGGAAGAAGGACTAGTAGAAGTTTTCTTTTCCTTTTTTTTTTTTCCCAATTTAATAGCATGTAAACAAATTAATTGGGGACTCAAGATACAATTTTGCATTTGTCTTGACACCATTTGGATAGTCATTTAGTATCCTGCAGCAATTCGAGAATTTGCTTGCATCATTCCTGTAACCCTGTTGCGTGTTTGGCTTATTTGGGCCAAAATCATGTCAGATCTTTTAAAAACATAATCAACTCTTTGGTTGTAAGCTCGCTTTACTTCTTCATTATTTGAAACTTGCATTGATTATTCATGTTGCATTTTGGGCGAGGTTACCACTTTTTGTTTATTACTTGCATCATTAATTATTTTATTTTCAAGTGCAATATCTTCCTTCACATATTATATTTCATGCAGTCGTGCTTTGCTAATGTTGCGAGAATTTTGTTGGTGCATCTTTTTTTGTGCTTTTTCATCGTTGTCTTTGTTAATCTTCAAACACGAATCCCCACCCTTCCATGAGGAAAGAAAAAAAGTGTTTCTTCTCATATCTTATCACACATTCATTGCACTGGGCGTCTAGTTTCTGCATTCTGGATTGAAAGTTATATTTTGTCACAAAAGGGCTGCAAATGCGCTGAGCCATTCATGAACAATTTATGTTTAACCAACGTGTCAGGCATGAACTTACCTTTTCATTCATTATACATTTCATGAAATCACTTACTTTTGAGATGTGTTTTTTAAGTGTCACCTTATTTTGTGCTAATAAATATACAAATTATGCTAATCATTATCTTAGCTTCAGAACTCTTCCCCAAATCGTTATATTCTCAACTAAAACAGTCTTTTCTTGCAACGTTGTGCAAATGAAATCATAAAATATAGTAGGTTATTCACAATTGTGTTTTAACTTTTTCTGTGAATTTGTTCAAACGTAAGATGTTCACGAGCATGTTTGGATATGCTTAACAGTTACCTTTTTATGAAAATAAGTTAATGTTTACTTTCTAGTTTCTAGAAACAAAAGTTTTTCTAGTAAAACACTTGCTTTGTAAATCATGCCAGTCAAAGTAAGTTATTTAAAAGTAAGTTACTATTAAGCATACACTAACAGATAAAGAACGAGCACAAACTGAAGTTTTGAGCTTGG
Source organism: Fraxinus excelsior (assembly GCA_019097785.1). Taxonomy (NCBI): domain Eukaryota; kingdom Viridiplantae; phylum Streptophyta; class Magnoliopsida; order Lamiales; family Oleaceae; genus Fraxinus; species Fraxinus excelsior. The sequence continues at coordinate 2,134,914 of CM032644.1, forward strand.
TTTCTTTAGTAAATGACCAATGTCCAATGGACAGCTCCAAGTGATGGAAAGTGGGATTAAAGTCTTTTTTTTTTCTTCTCCTCCTCGGTTTATTTTATCCCTCTCCTCCGTACATACTACGATGCAATCTTTTGTTGTTCTTTTTATATACTTCCCGTAATTATTGCACGAACTTTTCTAGGAACCCTTTATTTAAGTCGTCCCTTTTTTTTTTTTTTTTTGGTTAAATGAGAAATAATCTTTATGCTTTGAAAGGTGAGGTGAAAAAGGTCAACATCCATTTTTTAACCAGTTCTTTGCAGCTCGTACTACTTGATAGGAACTGTGATTGTAATTAGTGCAATAAAATGCCCTTTTGAAGAATAAGAAATACAAGATAGCTGCTTTGGAGGATTAAGAAACACAAGGACCTGACCGGAATGATTGGGTTCGCCGGAAGGACTGGAAAAAATAGAAACCGAAATCCAGTCCAGTTTTATATGTATATTAGTGTTATGAAAGCCCTTCTTCCCCTCAAGACCAAACTGCATATCCAAAAATTGGCCTGTTTCTACCCGATTTTACCTTATTACTTTTATGAATCAATGGACTGGCTGGTTTTCAGAACATTTATAATTTCACTCGAAGTGACTGGATAGTTTGAATCATGTATGGCCTATAGAGTCCATTGATCGACTATAAATACAAAACTATTTCTGTGAATGCATGCAGCAGAAGAGATTAGGGTTAGAAATTAGTTTGTCTCACTATGTCCAAACGATCTTCAAAGTTTATACTTCCAAGTTATGACTATAATTTGGATTAATCGGATGGAAATTGGTAGATTAATGACAATATTTTCAGAAAACTCAAATTTTGCCGTGCTCTTCTCCTTCTCACCCGGCCTCTGCTCACATGCTTATCATCTAGTCCAACCATTTTGCCTATTGTTTGTCTGCTTCTTGCAATTTCCTTGTCTCCATTTTTTATCATTTTCGGAGTCTTCTCTTACCCTCATTTATTTCTTCCCATATTTCTGGATATGCCTATTGTTTCTGTCTGCTTCTTGCAATTTCCTTACTCCATTTTTTTTTTTTTAATCATTTTCGGAGTCTTCTCTTTCCCTCATTTATCTCTTCCCATGTTTCTGGATATAGCTGACACTCCAATACAATTTTTTCGATTTTCTATATGAAAGATCAGGTTAATTTAGTTTTCGAGGATTTTGTTGGTATCCAACTTTTAGGAGCAAGTCGATCTATAACTTTTTGGATTAAGTACATCACGTGCAACTCAGTTTAGTGCTTAGAAATTTGAAATTGAGAATGATCAACTAGGGTAATGTGGCGATTTGATGGAGATTTAGATGGTTTTCATAGCTGAGCCGTGATTATGTGACTATCATGCAAGTTTGAGGATCAACTTGCTCTTTTATTAAAAGTGTTGGGTTTAATTTACTATTTTGGCAATAAATTGGAGAGCTAAACTTTTTGTGTTATCCATTCCTTTTCTAATGTAGTCCAGCTTTCACGTAATTCCGTGATTTTAAAGTCCCAATAAATCCCATTTTCCAGTATCTATACTTGCAAGATCTCCCATTCGGCAATATTGAAAAAGAATTCTTCTTCGTGTACATAAAATTTGGTACATAGGGATGGATACCCTCACATGGGGTGGGGGTCCCCTATGTACAAAAAAATTATGTACTTCAAGCATGACCCATTGAAAATTAGAAAAATGATGATTGAGTTGCTAGACTCCGTGATGTGGAATATTTTTTACTTTTTATTTTGAAAGAAATAACTTGGCAATTTATGTGATCCAATCTTGTAAAAGAACTGAGAGAAAGCACAGAGGCACAATCATAACTAACGGGCCAGACTTTTGTAATTCGATTGGGCAAAGATCTTGTGAGCCGAGGGTCCCATTCTAAGAGCATTTTCAATGGTGGTGTAAATTGACATTTGAAAGTAACTTTTATCATCTTTATTTACATTTCGTGGATTAAATTCAAATTCTGCTCCAATTGGAAGATTTTTTTAAAAAAAAATAAAAATCAATTGGATTAATAGCCTTATCTCTTTTGTAGGTCTCACGTGTGTGTGTGTGTATTTTTTTCACATTTTTTAAAATGGAAAGTGTACTTTGCACTTCATTTGCATCTTTTCATTGGAGGGGCTGTCGGTCATTTTGGAGATTCAAATCATAATTTAAGTCTAATTTTGAATCATAATTTAAAGCACTATTGGAGATGCTGTAATGGCGCTAATCTGATTACACATCCCATGTTACTTTTAAACGGGCCTCTAGGACTGGGTTGAACAATTCAGAAAATCCAGGGGACTAGATTCCAGTAGAGGAAGGGGACTCAATTGCAACTATCTGAACATTCAGGGACTGTAGAGCACAGTACAGATAGTTCGGCTACATTTAGCCACAAACAGAATCTTCAGGGACCAACTTGCACCAAACAGAAATTTTCCGTTTGTCTTTGATTGGTACAAATTGACCTTGATAACATTTTTCCTCGAAAGGTTTTTTGTCATTATCTTTAGTCGGTATTTCATTTCTGGAACAGCCTGTCGGTGAAAGGGTTTGACTTAGACAGCAGCCTTTTTTCCCTTCCAAAATATGCTATGTGCACCTTCATTAGAGGACTGTAATTTTTACAATTTCTCACAGTAAGGTAGGGTTTACTAATTAATTAATTAGTGAACCCACTTTAATGTGAGAGATTGTAAAAGTTATGAATTAATTAGTGTGTCTTACCCTAATGTGAGATATTGTAAAAATTACTATCCCGATTGTAAAAATGAGTTTTTCCTTTCCCTTATTATTGAGAGCACTAGCTCAGCGGCAAGAAAGAAAGCTCCAATGTTATGACATAAAAACGCTTATTTGTTCATCATATTTTAAAATAAGTAGAAACCAAAAATAATAAAGTTTGACAAAATATTCTTCCTTCATAAGAAGCACATTTAACAGATATTTGGAAATTAATTGAAGGTTAATGATGAGAATGTAATGAAAAAAGTCAGGACAAAAGTTTAAATATGATCGAAAACTTACATTATAATTAAAATGTGGCATAGTTAAAATTATATTCACACGACAAATTTTGTTTTTTTCTACCACATTTTAATTGCACTTAAATTTTTTAATATTTACTCATTATAACACTTGTGTCTAACGGTTTTTCATATCATTTTTATCCTCAAGGTTTCTATTAATTCAACAAATTTTGTATTTCATAACGGCTTTATCGCCAAAAGTCCGTTGAAATGCATAAAATAATTTATTTATCATCATATTTTTTGAAAAACAAATAAATCAAAACTGCTAAAAAATATTTTCCCCATATTTCAAAGCATGAAAACAAAATATTCTAATATGAAAGGATGAGACATTAATTAATAGGAGGTTAAAAAAAGGAATTCGACAGAGAAAGTTTCTGAAAAATTGAGGAACTTATTGCAATTAAAATTTTGTATATCAAATAAAAACTGGGTAGCAATATAATCACCATATATTTAACTTGTTCATAATTGAAGCTGGGTAAAATGACCCACTTATCCTTCCTATTTCTTCTCACCCATATTACTTCTTACTTAGGTTGAAAATTTGGACTTTGATAGAAAATTCTCTGAAATGTTGACATATATATATATATATATATATATTATTTTTATTTTTTAAAATTCGCGCACCATTCTTCATCTCTTTTTGTCCCAAATTAAAACAATTAGTCAACGCGTTATAAAAAATCATTATTCAAACTAAATAAACTATATTTGTTGAGAGAGTATGTATCAAATTAGGTCAAATACTAAACCGTCTTAGCATGTCTAGTATGAAGTATTTGGGCGAGATCAAAAAGTATTTTAAATATAATATAATATAATTTTTATTTTATATAGTCAAATTCGTGTGCAATGAAAACTTTGAGGATGATAATATTGCATTACTAAAAATGTGAAGTTAAAAAAGTTTTGATAAAGGTCATATTCATGGGATTATAAAATCCATTGACTTAGTGGAGATGGAAGATCACAAAGAAACCTTTTAAAATTGCGAAAGTTCTTCATAATACTTACAGCCCCACCTTACACTGAACCATGTCTATTAAACGTTCTTGGTTGATATGCAAATGTTTTGTGATCTTGTCTCCCCATTACAAGGAAACCCAATGAGCACTTCTTTTTGTAATTGGTCACCTTTTAATGACATTAGTGCCCCAAAAGAAATGATCACAACTTTATTTTACATCGAATATCATATCTAATCATCGTTTTGTTAGTTATATCTTTAGTTGGATTCGTAAATTGAAAATGTAAAGCATGTTAAGTGTGTGTGGACAATTTGCTTGTGATGTCAGTGATGATCGAAGTATCTCAACACGCGTTCGTTCCATAATGGGAACTCAACTTTGATGTTATATTAATTGGTCTTTTAAAAAGTCTTGTAATTAGCCCACTTGTACGAGCTCCCAAATATAAAGAGCATTTAATTGAGATTCTAATTATTTCAATGATGAATCAACATGTCCCTAGAGTCGATACACACTTTCAAGATCAAATCTAAGTACTACTTTACATGATACTCAAACGTGTTTTGAGAGATCGTATGAAGCAAAAGGGCAAAAAGGGAAATTCACATGAATATAACTAGTTGGGGGAGATAGATAATGGAATAAGGGGGATTGTGGGAGGGTGAAGTGGGGTGTCCACAATTTCACTTATTAGTGGATTAACCGCACGCTCCATACTGCCCCTCTTACATTGGGCTTCGCCGGCCCCACCCTCGCCGGCTGCCGCATGTGTGATATATATATATATATATATATATATATATATATATATATATAGAGAGAGAGAGAGAGAGAGAGAGCACGCCTATATCTACTAATTGTTAGACGTCCATAAATTGTTTGAAATTATTAAGTTGTAGCGTGGATGGAAATGTCAACACCGCAATGTGTACACATAACACATATGGTGCATGTTTTCTACACAGTGAATTTTAATAATTTTTTTAATTTTTTTTAGAAACAAATAAATTATGTTATAAAAATTTTATGTGATATTAATTTGATCTTACTATCAATACAATTATCAATGCGATTATTCCAACCATATTGAATCATGATATATCAACATCTAAGGCGGTAAGAGAGAGATAAGTGGACGGTAGAATCCACTAGAACGTCGAGATATCTTGATTTGAGTAGGATGGGACGAGATTCGGCACGACATGATTTCAATGACCGATCCTAAAACACGTCTACCGAAAAATTTTCCATTAAATAATTAAAAAAAATCGATTTTGGACCAGACCAAGAGCCGATCATCAAAAAAGAGCCAAGCCGGCCTGCTCAGCTTGTCTGCTCATGGCTCGTTTTGACTAGCCGACTCGACTCTATTGTCATCACTACTCAGCACAGACTGTAAATTTAAACTGTGTCAATATTATGTATTAACACGCAAGTAATAGTTCTCGTTAACTGCACCTCAAAGCCATTTAATATCATTGTAGGGATATTTGAGGGGAAAAAAAACTTATCACCTAATATAAGAGAAGAATAAATATAGGCTTAGACATTATCCCGTTTTATAATCGATATCAAGTTAAAAATATTTTCAATTTTGAAAGTTACCACACTGATATGACAATGGTGAATACGAATAGTGTGTACTATGACAAGATCTTCACAACACGAAGGTCAAAGGTTAGATTGTTTCGAAAATCTGTCGGGGTAAGGAGTAAATCAATCCGATGTTGGCGCGGCAAAGTACGAATACAGAGAGGCCTCACGCAGTTCAAAACTGCTTTTTTCTAAAGATTTTGGACAAAACATGGGATTATTTCCTAATCTCATGGGATTAGTCAGCCATTAATTTTTACTAAGTAAATTATAGGACGGATGCTATCCTAGTGGACTTACATATGACCCCACAAATGTCCTTTTACCCTATCGTCATCTTACACGTGTAATTGTATGTCACAAGCGTGGGTTTCAAACGTGGGCCCTACACAAATCACGCCCTCTAATTTATTTTTAATTTTCTCTTCTAAGCAATAATTAATTATAATCAATATCTACTGCGCGTGCATGCTCTATCCTAAACGTTGTGCACACTTGGTACATAATAATCAAGAGTCAAACCCTATTCTCTAATCTTAATTCTTGGATACACGTTTCCATAGTATTATAATTGATATTTATACGAACAAAATAAGAATAATTTTATTTTTTTTTTTGGGTCAATTTGCTTGTCCCGTTAATTGACGAGATAATTATTTATTTAAAATAATTGGCATGTGTATCATTTATTTATTTCTGAGTAGTGCGTAGTAACAGTGAATAATAAGTTTCAATACTCCGAAAGTAATAAAGTAAATTTCATATCCATACGTTTAATTGGTCTTGTTCTTTTATAGAACATAAACTACTCATAGATTGATGATTATTTTTAAAAGATAATTAACATTATTCTATAGTGTGTTTATTTTTCAAGAATAATACTAGAGTCTAGATGATCAATAGTCTTCATAGCAATGAGATTATTTTTCATATTGTTCAATATCTAAAAATCTAAAAATGAAGTGAGGTTTATTGGACAATATGTTAGTGAACCCACTACCAAATACACAAATGAATAACATTACTCCTTTCTTTGATCATGTTCATGTTCATGTTCATCGTACCATGTACCATATGATCGTCTAGAGTTTTAAATGAATAACATTACTACTTTTTTTGATTATGTTCATGTTCATTGTACCAAACATTACTACTTTCTTTGATTATATTCACATTCATTGTACCAAACGTGTCGAGCGAAATTTTTACTCATTAGTGAACCCCAATGACGTGTCTGAGTTGAGTTGAGTTGAGTTGAGATTAGATGAAATAAATAAAAAATTGAGGAAGCTCCAGTAATGGCAAAAAGATAGTTGGGAAAGGAGTTGTAAACAGCTATAAAGGCAGGTTACATTTACCTCAGTCAATCCTTCTTACACACACACTCTCTCTCTCTCTCTCGAATTTCTTGATCTTTGCTTCAATCTCATATACAAATAATGGGTGAGTTAGACAAAGTGTTGTTTCAAAATGGCAATGGGTTCTCTAAAGTGCATTGTGAACCCATAAACCAGAAGGAAAATAATGATGATCTGAAAGAGGATTCTTGGTTTGAAGAAGAACTCGATGCTGATCTCAAATGGTCTTTTGCTTTGAATAGGTATTATTTGGCTTCATCATCATCATCATCATCATCATCATCTGCTGTGTATCTGATTTCTTTATGCATGTGCATGTACTGTATCACTCCACAATCAAACAAACGTTCTTTTGTAGTCTTTTTTGAATATTAGTAAGAACAAAAGATAAATAACAGTGTGTTGGCCCTGCTTAAAAGCCGTTGTACTCTTTTCGGCTTTTCTGGGCACTACAGAAAATATGTTCGGCCGAAATAATCATCTCCTTTCTCTTTCTCAGAGTTCTCCATAGAGGAACTAGTGAGTACCAGGACATAGCCCTTCTGGACACAAAACGATTTGGCAAGGTAAATTCAGAGAAATTAAGGTTGAAACTTAATTCGATATTTGTAAGAAAAATGCTGTTATTTGTTTGATTAAGAAAAGTATATTAATATGTTTTTTTGTTTAAGTTAATGTTGTCATTAATTGCATGTGTTCATGCAGGTGTTGGTAATTGATGGGAAGATGCAAAGTGCAGAAGTTGACGAATTTATTTATCATGAATATTTGATTCATCCTGCTCTCTTATGTCACTCTAAGTAAGTATTGTGTCACTATTACTTAATTCCCATTGGATTGATCCCGTAGAATTTGATCGATGATAAAATGAAATAACGCGGATTATTTAATTAAAATTGAATCCAAATTTTCGATAATTTTTTATGATCCCGCCCTATCTTGATCATGCCAAATTACCCTTTTTGACAAAAGAAAAACTCATTTCATTGAGTCAACTTGTCGGGGTTTCTTCTCGTAAACGCTCTTACAAAATAATTACATGGTGTAAATAATAATTGAATTATTTTATACTATATTTAAGAGCATAGTCTAATTTGATAGTCCATGTATGTTGGTGAATATGCAGCCCCAAAACTGTTTTTATAATGGGAGGGGGTGAGGGCTCTGCAGCAAGAGAAGCACTCAGACACAAATCCATTGACAAAGTGGTCATGTGTGATATTGATAAGGTATATATATTTATGAGTTTAATCTGCTTATTAGGAATTTTCAATTTTTTTCTTTCTGAAATGGAGTTTATAGGTGGGGACGGGATGGAGTTCGAAGATATTTATGGCATGTTCGGTATAGCTTAAAATTCAATTAAAATTGAAAATATAGCCGCTATTGGGTCACACTCGTCCAATAAAAGTCACCAATAACGGCTAGTTTTCCAATTTTAATATCTACCAAATACGTCCTTAGAGTACCTTTGATGCACTGTATTCGACATATTTGGATATATTTAATTTTTTATATTACTTGATGCAGGAAGTAGTTGATTTTTGCAGAAAGCATCTTACAGCAAATCATGAGGCTTTTCGGAATATAAAACTTAATTTAGTGATCAACGACGCCAAGTAAGGATATTTTTGAGTTAAATGTTCGACGCAATAGTCGCATGTTTGATAACGTGGATTAGACGGTCTTGCTAATTGAGTATTGTTGGTGAAGAGCTGAATTGCAGGAGAGGGATGAAAAGTTTGATATAATAGTGGGAGATTTAGCAGATCCTGTTGAAGGAGGCCCATGCTATCAACTATACACAAAGTCTTTCTATGAAAATATTCTAAAGCCCAAACTCACTGACAATGGCATCTTTGTTACTCAGGTAGATAATTCTTAAGTTTTTTTGGACTTTCCATCACATCTTTTTTCACAGTAAAGGCATGTTTGATATACCCGTCTAGACAATATATACAAGAATTTCACAAGAAACATTGCAAAAAGTCTGACTAGTGTGTGTCTGATTGTGTAGGCTGGACCAGCAGGGGTGTTTACTCACAAGGAGGTCTTCTCATCAATATACAACACAATTAAACAAGTTTTCAAATGTAAGTATTTCTCTAAAAATTTCATCTTAAAACAAGAAATAGGAAACACCCTTTATGTAACATTCTATTCTTAATGCTGATTATAGATTTATATGTATAATGCAGATGTTCTTGCATACACAGCTCATGTGCCATCATTTGCTGACATATGGGGATGGGTTATTGTAAGTACATAAATAAATATAAATGCATTTAGATATAAATGAAACAAATGAAGGAATTAACATGTTTTTGGCTACTTCAGGCTTCTGATCAACCTCTCTGCATTGAAGCTGCAAAATTGGATAAGAAAATTTCAGAAAGAATTGACGGAGAATTGCTGTACTTGAATGGAGCATCATTTGTCTCCTCCACCATTCTGAACAAGACCATTACCAAAACGTATGACATCAAATTATTCCTTGTGATGGAACTGATTTAAGTTTACTAGTTTAATCTTGTGTAATGAACTCTTAAGTTAGTGATTTCAACTCATCGACGGACTAGGTATAAGAGGATTTTTCTTGTGATGGATTCTGTTCAATACTATGTACCAAACTTGACCTTACTATAATTCCGCACACTCTTTAGCTTTGTTGTAACTCTGAAACACTTTTTTGGCCTTTTCAGGTTAAAGAATGAAACCCATGTCTACACAGAGGACAATGCAAGGTTCATCCATGGCCAAGGTGTTGCATACAGGATTTAAGGTTGTCTTGGTGGGGGTGGGGTTAGGGGCTTATTTCTATACCAAGGCAAGAAGAAGAACAAAACCTTAACAATTGTTAGAAGCTATTGGCTTTTAGACAGTAATTATGCTACTAGGCTTCTTCTGGTTGTAGGATTCTAGCTAGCTCTATTTTACCACTTCATGTAATGCTGAAAAATTATGAGGCATTCCTCCATCAAGCTTTCTTTTATACATTTTGGGTCCCTTTTCTCTTTGTTTGATTTGAAGTGTAAGATTTTGGAACTATATTTTGTCGAAAAACTGAATCGTGCAATCGATTAACATTGAAAAACGTAAAAAGGGTTGCTGTTCTCGTGCTTCTAGCTTCGTACGTCTAATTTTAATGTTTTGATTTGGTGGTACCCACCTTATTCGACAGGCACAACATGTAGACAGAAAAAAAAAATTTGTAATTTACGCATAAAAATGTGTAAACTGGAAATAAAAATTCAGAATTCTCTCACTAATGTTTAACTTCTCTCGACTGTATCAAAGCCTGTTTGGCTCATGTTTATAAACTATTTATAAATACGTGAACTACTTTTTATTAACATATTTCGAGGGATCCACAAATCCTACTCGTTTATCCACCCCTCAAATTTGGTGCACCAATGGCAGCCCCAACAATGGCCCCCAGCACAACACCAGATACAGAGATGGCTCCAATTCCGACTGCCTCTGCCACCTCCGGCACTACCATGCAGGCAGCCAAAGCCACCACACTTATTCACACAAAGGGCTTCTCCTTGACCAGGGGAGAAGCCTGGTTTTGGAGTTTGATGAGTTCATGAATGATGCCTTTGATCTTCACAGGCAATGGCTTGAAAAGTGCCTCACAAATTTGTGGCTGCACCCGCTTCTGGCTCTCAGTTATTAATGCCAACATTGCCATTGAAGCTTAGGCAATTTGTTCATTTTTTTTACTTCCCTCTTTCTATTCTACTATATGCAACAAATAACGGTAGATTGTACCATAATTGTTAGAATTTGGGTGTGACTCAAATTCCTTGTTTGAAGTATTGAAAAATTATAATTGAAGTGCACGTCAAGAAGAATTCAAGTTTGGAATATTATTGGAGTGATATGTCAAGTTGAAGTTTTATTTTGGAAGTTTATTGGGAGTTGAAAATTGGTATTGGACTTGAAGAAGAGTTCGGGATAGAGAAAACAATTTGGGAACAAAAAAAAACAAAATTTTTTTTGGGGCAGAACGTTGGGCTCTGCAGCTCCCACGTGACCTGTTTCGGGTTTTCCGTATTTTTCTCTCATTTTTTGTTTTGGACTCGATTTTTTGGCATCCTAAAACTCTACTAGGAGGGTTTGGATGTCCTTTATAAATATTAGGCTCTTTTATACAATTTAACAGGTGTGAGAAAATAGATTACTAGAATTATATGATTCATTGTAATCTTCTCTCTTCTCCATTATTCTTGATTCAACAAAATCTCTTAATTTCTCTGTCATATTTGTCTTTATTATTCTTTTCTTGATTTAATACTTCATTATTTGCCATATAAGTTCAATATCTAAATTCAGCGGTTAGTTTTACAACAAGTGACATCAGAGCCTAGGTTCGGCAATTTCGCAAGAGCGCAAAGTTTGTTTTGTTTGAGGTTTTTTCTTGATGGTTTCCATGAAGTATGAAATTTCGCTTTTGGATCGGAGCACTAGATTTTTGCTATGGCAGGTTAAGATATGTGCAGTACTTGCACAACACGATTTGGATGATACGTTGCTGAGAATTGACAAGATGTCCGTAACTTTGACTGCGGAGGAGAAATTACGGAAGAATAAGAAGGTAGTTTCTCACATTCGTCTTCATCTATCGAATACTATTCTTCTGGACTTTTTGAAAGAGGTTTCAGCGACTGCTCTATGGTTGAAGTTTGAGCAATTGTGCATGACTAAAAGTCTGACAAGCAAGTTGAAACTCAAGCAATGTTTATACTCTCATCAAATGGCAGAAGGAGGATTATTGGAAGATCACTTAGCTGTATTTAAGGAGACAGTTGCTGATTTGAAAACTTTAGAAGTAGAGTGTGATGAAGAAGATTTGGCCTTGATCATACTGTGTTCGTTGCCCGTTTCGTTTTCTTCATTTAGATACACAATCTTGTATATTCGTAATACTCTCACCATAGAGGAGGTGCATGATGTTTTATATTCAAAAGAGAAGATGAAACATTTGGCTTCTGAGGCCAACTACGGAGAAGGCCGGTTGCTCATTGTGGTTCTGGAAGAGCCAGATTGAAGTCTAAGTTAAGTAATCAGATTTGTAACTACTACAAGAAGAAGGTGCACATGAAAAATGATTGCTACAAATTATAGAAGAAAGAAAGGTTGGCTGCAAGTCGATATAGGAAGCAATTAGAGACTTCAGGTGAAACAGACTTGACAGAGAATATTGTAAGCGATGGAGATCTCTTAGCTATTTCTGGCATCGAGTCTAAACCAGAGGATGATTGGATTCTAGATTCAGCATGTGTGTTTCATATGTGTCCTAATAAGGACTTGTTAACTACATATGAAATTGTTTCCAAATGTGTTGTGGTTATGTGAAATAATGCACATGTTGGGTTGTTGGAATTAGTACGATCAGATTGAAGCTATTGGATGGGAAAATTAGAAAACTTAGGCCAGGTTCAACATATTCTATATTTGAAGAATAATCTCATCTCGTTGTCTATCATTGATTCAAAGGGTTATGAGTTATTTGGTGGATGTGAAGTTTTGAAGGTTTGTAAGGGTGCCCACGTTGTATTGGAAGGACAAAAAGCGTCTTAATTATATATCTTGCAAGGTCGTGTAGAATCTAGAAGAGTCAATTAGCACATGTTCAGTACCGTTGTGGATATTCAATTTGGTATAATACCTTTAGGACTTCGTAAAGGATTGGATTTGAAGAACACTGCACAGTAGAATTCAGGAGATATAGATAATGCCGCTTTCCAACATCCCATGCGGTGCCATTATATTCAATTGCTAGGGACGGACACAATGGAAAATATATGTGGATGCTGATTTTGTTGAGCATGTTTTCAGTGGAGTAGAAGGTGTTCAATCTAGTAAGGGGCCTTTAGTAAAAGCATTTGGTATTGATTTTACCTTGGGGTGTGTTACAGTCCATTTTGGTAAATTATAAAATCATTATTTATTTTTTCGAGAATTTGAGATAATTCTACAAGAGTAGTGCTAGATTTATTGGAAGAGGTGGATTATTATGTTTTGTTGGAGAAATTAATTTTTTAGTTATTGTTGAAGAAGACAGTTAATTCCTAATGAAATTCGTGTCAATGTGAATATTGTTAGAATTTGGGTGTGTGACCCAAATTCTTTGTTTAAAGTATTGAAGAATTCTACTTGAAGTGCAAGTCAAGAAGAATTCAAGTTTGAAATACTATTGGAGTCCTAATTGAAGTGCACGTCAAGAAGAATCCAAGTTTGAAATGCTATTGGAATCTTATGTTAAGTTAAAGTTCTATTTTGAAAACTCATTAGGAGTTGAAAATTGGGATTGGACTTGAAGAGAATTCGGGATGGAGAAAATAATTTGGAAACAAAAAAGAAATTTGGGACAGAACGCCCAGCGTCGGGCCGCCCACGTGACCTGTTTCGGGTTTTTTGCGTTTTTATCTCATGTTTCGTTTTGGACTCGATTTGTTGGCATCCTATTTCATCAACATCTCTATTAGGAGGGTTTGGACATCCCCTATATGTCCGCTATAAATATTAGGTTATTCTATACAATTTAATAGGTGCGAGAAAATAGATTATTAGAATTATAGGATCCATTGTAATCTTCTATATTCTTTATTATTCTTGACTCAATAAAATCTCTTAATTCCTCTGTCATATTTCTTGTCTTTATTATTCTTTTACTTGATCTAATACTTCACTATTTGCCATATAAGTTCAAAATCTCAATTAGGTGGTTGGTTTTACAACAATAATTCCAAGTAATAGTTGAAAAATCGGAGATTCTCTGCTGATATGGCATTTTGGTCATATCGTACGTGGCAATTTCTTAACCATGGTTTGGAAGATAGATCTAACCTCTGAGATTAATCTAGTTGAATATGTTTTGGAATTACCACATCCTTAACTACTTAAATAAATACATTTATCGACTCCCTAATCATTCAAGCTTTTAATTGATATAGTTCAACATAGTAATGTAGCCAGAAAGGTGAAGAATTTGAGTTTTGCAGTGACCTTGGTATAAAATTGTGTATATATTAGATATTTGATGAAAATCTTGCATTTCAATAAAAGATCACGTACTGTTGCTATTAGAATTTGGATGTGACCCGAGTTTCTTATTGAAGTAATTGAAGTGCACGTCAAGTGAAATTCAGTTTGGAACGTTTTTGAAATCTTATTCCAGTTGAAATTCTATTTGAAAGCCTTATTGGGAGTTGAAATTTGTATTGGACTTGAAGATGTTGAAATTATGGACCAGAAAGAAAAATCGCCGCATTTTCGTTAGCCTACCACTAGCTGGCCGCTTGAGCAATTTCTGCAGGTTTTTCACGAGCGATGAAGAAAGAGTTATTCGGCCATGCCTTTTTGCGTTTTAATACGTTTTTGACATTTTACTTCAATTACAACTCATCTATTAAGGTTTGGACGTCACCCTACATAGTTGCCTATATATACTAAGCTCTTCTCTACAATTTTGAGGTGTGAGAACATGAGGTGAGAAAAGTGGTATCGGAGTCTGGGTTCAACAGTCCTGCAAGAGCGCATAGTTTGATTTGTTTGAGGTTTTTTTCACGATAACTTCCATGAAGTATGAAATTCCGCTTTTAGATCGAAGCACTAGATTCTTGCTATAACAGGTTAAGATGTGTGCAGTACTCGCACAACAGGATTTGGATAATGCGTTGTTAGGAATTGACAAGATGCCCGCAACTTTGACCGCGGAAGAGAAATTGCGGAAGTAGGGCTTTCAATGGATTAGATTTTGATCTGAATCCGACGAAATTAATGAGATATGGATTTAGGGTCTCAATCCGATAATCCGATCAAGATCCGAATCCGATAACTAAATGGATCAAATATATATATATATATATATATATATATATATTCGATCCGATTTGTTATAAATAATTGAGTCGGTAAAATATTTTTATGTCATATTATTTGTCAATAAAATAAATAAGTGAGAAAATAAATAAATTTAGAATAAAAAATTAATCAAATTCAAAACATATAAAAGTTGAAAAATTTGTAGTTATCAAACCTATTTAAGAATTGGAAAATTTGAAGCAAAAAAAAGTTGATTTCAAACAATATTTTAAAAATCGACCCGGAAAAGGAAGAGGGTTAATGGTCAAAAAGTCGAACCGGGTCGAATCGGTATCAAATCGATTGTCAAATTGAATAAATAAATATACACATAAATGTAAAATATTATAAAAACAATAGATTTTTTTAACTTTTAGTTTATTAATTTAAAGTAAATAAATATCTATATTTTTCTTAATTAAATTTATTGTTTTAATTTATTTTACAATTTCAAAACTAATAATTAATATGTAACAAATAATTTGATTTGTTAATGGAAATAATAAAATAAAATATTTATGTTTAGAATTGAAACTCAATTTTACATTATTCCACATCGCATGTCAATAGAAAATTAGAAGAGGACATCTCATTTAAAAAAGAGCATCATGATGATAGAAATCATTATTCGGCTTTCTAGTAAAAACATGTGGACCTCAAGTTAGTTAAATTTTTTTAAAGAATATAAAATCATTTTATTTGAAAAAATCTGGATCCAATTTTTCGGTTTACGATTAACCAGCCGGTTTAACAGTTTATTTGACGATTTTCAATTTTTTGTTTAATGTATGATGGTTTGATTTCAGCATTGATTTTTTTCCAAATTTTTATTAATTTCGGATCGAATTATCGGATCAGATATTCGATAACAAAGCAAATCGGATATGGATTTAACAATCAAATATTTGTTGGATTACCGGATCGTATTAGATCGAATAATTTTCTTATCGGATCGATGATAGACATATCCAATTCATATCCGATCCATTTACAGCCATATACGGAAGGATAAGAAAGTCGTTTCTCACATTTGTCTTCATCTAACGAATACTATTCTTCAAGACTTTTTGAAGGAGGTTTCAGCAGCTGCTCTATGGTTGAAGTTTGAGTAATTGTGCATGACTAAAAGTCTGACAGGCAAGTCGAACCTCAAGCAACGTTTATACTCTAATCAAATGGCATAAGGATGACCATTGGAAGATCACCTAACTGTATTTAAGGAGGCAATCGCTGATTTGGTAACTTTAGAAGTAGAGTATGATGAAGAAAATTTGGTCTTGATCCTACTGTGTTTGTTGCCCCTCTTCGATTTCTTCATTTAGAGATAAGATCTTGTATAGTCATAATACTCTTACCATAGAGGAGGTGTATGATGCTCTGTATTCAAAAGAGAAGATGAAACATCTAGTTTCTGAGGCTAGATATAGAGAAGGTCTGGTTGCTCATGGTGATTCTGGAAGAGCCAAATCGAAGTCTAAGTTAAGTAATTAGATTTGTAACTACTACAAGAAGAAGGGATATATAAAAAAGGATTGCTACAAATTGTAGAATAAAGAAAGGTTGGCTGCAAGTCGATACAGGAAGCAATTAGAGACTTCAGGTGAAACAGACTTGACATAGAATATTGTAAGTGAGGGAGATCTCTTAGCTATTTCTGGCATCGAGTCTAAACCAGAGGATGATTGGATTCTGGATTTAGCACGTGTGTTTCATATGTGTCTAATAAGGACTTGTTAACTACATATGAAATCGTTTCCACATGTGTCGTGGTTATGTGAAACAACACACATGTCGGGTTGTTGAAATTGGTACAATCAGATTGAAGCTATTGGATGGGAAAATCAGAACATTTGGGCGAGGTTCAACATGTTCTATATTTGAAGAAGAATCTCATCTCGTTGTTTATTATTGATTTAAAGGGTTATGAGTTATTTGATGAAGGTGGAGTTTTGAAGGTTTGCAAGGATGCTCATGTTGTATTGTAATGACATAAAATGTCTCAATTATACATGTTGTGTAGAATCTAGAAGAGTCAAACAACACAAGTTCAGTACCGTAGTGGACATTCAGCTTGGTACAATACCTTTAGGAGCTCGTAAAATGTCAAATTTGAAGAGTACTACTCAATGGAGTTTAGGAGAAATGGATAATGTTGATTTGTCACCATCACCTGCGGTGCTATTATATTCAATTGTTAGGGACGGACCCAGTGAAAAAAGGTAAGTGGATGCTGATTTTGTTTAGCATGTTTTCAGCGTAGAAGAAGGTGTACAATCTAACACGGGGCCTTCTATAAAAGCATTTTAGTTTGATTCTGCTTTGGGGTGTGTTACGGCCAAATTTGGTGAATTTTTAAATCATTATGATTTTTTGGGAATTTAAGATAATTCTACAGAATAGTGCTTGAATTCATTGGAAGATGTTGAATATTTTGTGCTTATTGGAGAAATCAGTTTTTGTTATTATTGAAGAGGTAGTTCATTCCTTGCAAACATATTTTTTTTTTCCAGGTGGAGAAAATTTTGTAGCTTTGTTTGTTGCAATATAATTAGTGTCAAGATGGAGATTGTTAGAATTTAGGTGTTATCCGAATTCTTCGTTGAAGTAACTGAAGAATTCTAATTGAAGTACATATCAAGAGAAATTCAGTTTGGAATACTATTGGAGTTTTAATCCAATTGAAATTTTATTTGGAGGCCCTATTGGGGGTTGTGATTTGTATTGGACTTGAAGATATTGAAATTATGGATCGGGAAGAAAAGTCGTCGAATTTTCGCTAACTACCACTAGTTGGCCGCTTGAACAATACCTGCAGGTTTTTTTCCGAAACTTGGTCGCTCATCCATCGCTCGCGTGGCGCTTGAGCGAAAGACATGTCGCTAGCTTATCACTCGAGCGACAAGGTTATCCGACCCAAGCCTTTTCACGTTTTTACACATTTTTGACATTCTACTTCAACTACAACTCATTTATTAGGGTTTGGACATTGGCCTACATAGTTGCCTTTATATACTTGACTCTTCTCTACAATGTTGATGTGTGAGAACATAGGGTGATAAAAATTATTATTATCTTTTAGGATCATTGTAATATTTCTCCATCTTCATTATTTGTGGTGCAATAAAATCTCCTAATTTCTATGCCATATTTTCTTATCTTCTTTTGCTTGTGATCATATACTTCATATTTTGTCATATAACTTCAACTTCTAAATCTGGTGGTTGGTTTCATATCAAGGGATCGAGTGATACGCGATCCTTGAATTTTCAACAATTGATATTAGAGATTTTGGGCATAGTTAACACAATAGTTGTGAAAGCTCGTTCCAAGATCTTCGATTCAGTGATTTATAGGTTCAATTTCACGTTACCTCTCTATCAACAACAAATCTAAATCGGCTCAACTCACGACCAATGTATTCACCTCGATTTCTTCACAATCTGACCGACAAAGACCAGAAAAATAGTGTTGATTTGCAGCCACAAAGGCAAGAGAAAACAATGAAATAAGGCATGAAATTGAAGAAGAAATCAAGATGGCAGCCAACATTTCTCAAAGACACAAAGCACAAGTCACGTTTTTCCCTTATTCACAAATCACACACCTGGCTGAATGAAGAAGCAGTAATATATAGATAGGTTAGATTCTACTTGGACCTAGGAAAGAGTAAATGGGTCAAGAATCAAGAGCCATTCAATAGGTAAATATATGGACTGTGAGCAAACCCTTTAGACTTGATTGTTGATAATCACCCTATGTTCTCACACCTCAAAATGGACTGTGAGCAAACCCTTCACAAATCACACACCCTTCTATAAAAATGGACTGTGAGCAAACCCTTCTCTACAATTCTAGATGTTGTTTTCAGATCAAACCTTTAGACTTGATTATTGATAATCAATTCACGCATCAGCCAAGGTCTGTGAAATATAATTCGAACTGTTTAACATCATCATCCGAGATTTATTGGGTATTAAAATCCAACAGTTACACTATCTCAATCAACCTGTTGTAGGTTTCTTAGAAGCATGACTCATAACGAAACAAAGGTCAGAAACAACAAGCAGCAAACCCAATAGGTAAGAAAAATGAAGATTAATTAATATTTCTTCTTCTGAGGCTAGATTTTATATACACAATACAAATAACGGTGATTGTATATATCTGTTTTCTAATTATCAAGCAGTAGTATTCCGAGAATTTCTCCTGTTCAGCATTTCTGAAAGTACTTGCGACATCATATGTTCTCTACAATAAGCAGGCAACTGATAATTTGTTGAAAACATAAAGGCGAATAAGATATTCCCTTATTTATAACTTCATTCATATATTGGAATAATTTTAACCATATATTTTATGGGTTTCACAACTTCTTAATCATATATTTCATCAATTTCTATCAAAATCTACTAAAAATCTGATTTTAATCTTCATCAAATTGGGTCTTAGTGATATTTAGCCCTTGTTTCCACTCCATTAAAAATGCATTTTGTGAAGAAAAAAAATGTGTTTTTGAATACTAATGTTTTGGAGAATGTATGGTTAAAAAATAAAGAATAGTTTTGAATTTATCTGTAATATTATTTTATTAAAAAATGTACGGTTAAAAAGATGGAGGAATTTTTTTTTTTTTGGAGAATGAAGCCCAAACAGGGGATTAATAAAAAAAAAGGGTAAGATAATTAGTTTTACTCATTCCAAAAAGGGGAAAAAAAAAAAGTATACTCTTTAAAGTTTGTTCCACCGATTATTTTATTGAAAAATGTACGGTTAATTAAAGTCGAACTAAATGCACTACATAAGCTACTATAGCAACAATAAATTTTTAAATTTTCATATTACTAATTCAAAGTAAATATAAACCTATGTTTGTTAATTAGATTCATCATTCTACAATAAGTTTCAACACTTCAAAACTAATAATCAATATGTCCAAATAATTTACTTTGTTAAAATTGAAATTGTTTGAGCCTATAGAAAAGGGTGTCCAGCATTTTTATACTAATAATTAAATGCAATTTAAGTTGAATTTAAAAATAAAATAAAAAAGTGAAAAGATTGAGGTGAACATTTACTTTGCTGGGGACCACAACCAAATTAAAATTGAAATAATGAGGTGAACATTTAAAAATTGGTTTTTGCAATTGAACACTTTTCTACATCCCACATTGGAGTTGGAGGAGGTGAGGAGCAGGCTTACAGAGATACCAATATGGGCCTTGTGCAGTACATCAGCCCATTAATATAGATTAAAATTTTTAGGGGAAAATTTTATATCTAAGAGAGCAAGTATTACTCATTTCAAAACTAAAAAAATAAGGTTTAAACTTCAAAAATCAGATATTAATTACATTTTATTTATGATATAATTAATTAAATATATTAATATTACAATTCTATACAATTTGGTCACAATTAGTGAATTAACTGGTCACAAATTATATCTCAATAACAGATCAAATTTTATAGGTCACAAATTATTTTTGGGTCATAGATCAAAAAGTTATATGTCACAAATTATTTTCGATCGTAGATAAAAATAAAATAAAATAGTAGGTTACAATTTATTCGTCGATCATAAAATCACAATTTTTTTAAGTCACAACTTATTTAATGGTCACGAATTATCAAATTAATTGGTTACAAGTAATTTTTTTTTATCACAACTTAATAAATTGTGAGTCACAATCACATTTTTAGGTCACACCATTCACAAATTAACCAACTTATGGAACACAATCAACTAAATAATTGGTCACAAACACCCTCATCTCATTCCCACCACTGCCACGACAACCGAGACCACCAACTCATTAGACCGCATAAAACCACCACCATAACAAAGTAAAATCGCCACCACAACACCTACAGCACCATTAACCCAACCCAACCCATCTCAATCTAACCCAACACAATACAACCACCAATACCACCACCAAATTTCTCCACTACAACGAATAAGACGCCTCCACACAACGACTCCGACTAAGCAAATCATATCAAAGGAGAACGAAATCACCCTAAAAAACCCCAAACCTCTACCCAAAGTTTTCTGTAGCAGCGGCGGACTATTAGTGTCAAGCACATCGGCATTGCAATGTCGCTTGATGACGTCTTTCGGTGGCACCTTTTCATCCTCCAACGGGATTATTAAATGAGGGAGAAAATAAATAGAGAATGAGAGGAGATAGAGAATAGTGATAGCAAAAAAAATCGCCTCACCCTGATGGGTTAGCGGGGCTGGGCGGGGATCGTCACCTCGTCTCGAGTTGGGTCGGGGCGGAGATGCCCCGTCCAGTGAAGAATAAAAAAAATAATTAACTACAAATTAAAAAAGCACAAAGAACGCAATTGGCAGGCGATTCTTTTCACCTATTTTTTATATATTTGTTTCCAATGTTAGAGCTCCTAACAATTTGAAAAATGAGCTTAAATCTTTCTTGGATGAGCCTATATTACCTTGGTCAGATGCTTTTGATATATTAACATGATGGAAAGTAAATGCAATCAAATATCTGACTTTATCTCAAATTGCAAAAGATATTTTGGTCATCCCGGTATCTACAGTGACGTCTGAATCTGCCTTTAGTGCTAGTAGTAGACTTATTAGTCCACACAAAGATAGGCTTCACCCCAAAACTTTTGAAATTTTAATGTGTACTCAAGATTGGTTATGGGCTGATATTCACGGTACGATGTATATAAACATTTGCTTTTCATATTGTTCATTTTATGAATTCTCTTATTATTAATTATTTTACTTTATTAATAGCGAATTTTGCGCCATCTGCATATTTTGGATATTGTTCTAAGATGAATGATGAGGATATTGATGAGGAGGTAATTTTATTTATCAGATAATGTAAATTTTAATCGTAATTATTATAATGATATTGATTATAATGTTTCTTTCGTTTTTCAGGAATCATCTTGTGTCATTCTAGCTCTACTGATGAATGAAGTTATGAAGATGGAAAAATATTAAATTTTGGATAAAGAAATGAAATTTAGTTACAATATAATTCTACTTGTATATTTAATTTTGGACATTGTTTGTTTGCAGTGCTTGTTTTGGATATTGATGTAGTTAGTTTGAACGTTATTTGTTTTGAATTTTAAAATTTTGAATTTATATTTTAACTGAAACTTTTTGAAAAAAAAAGGGAAAAAAAAAGGGGGCAGGCCGGCACCCCGAACCCGCCCCATGTAAGGCAGGGTGGGGCGGGGGAGTGGCGGGGCCGCTAACGCGCCCCGCTACCATCTCTAATATAGAGAGAGAGAGAGAGAGAGAGAGAGAGATTAAAACCTTAAATTTAGTAGAATAGCGATTGTTTCACTGCTTAGCGGTTAAATCGACCAGTCCACTGGTTCTTTGACTGATTTTTCTATATCCAATTGAGTTCAAATTTGATTACGATTTTAAAAAAAATCATGGACAAATTTACTCGAAATTAGTGAATTGGACCAGATTGGTTTGAATCTTGAGGATTTCTAACCAAGAACTCATCCCCCCACAGATCTTGAGCATACCCTTGAATTCGAGATTGGATCAAATTTAGCTTATAAAACTTGGAAAGAACTTAATCAAAACATTTTTTTTTTTTTGAAAGAACCGAACAAGAAATAGTATCGTTACAAGTTCAATCTAGTTTTTTTTTTTTTTTTTTTAATATAAAATATGTCTGAATTGAACCGTGTTCATGTCCACTTGTAGAGAAAAAAACGACTAGTTGATTGTTTTGCAAAACATCAGTCTTGTTTAGTAATAATGAGAATAGTTTTATTTAATAATAATGGGAGAGAATTGAAATGGTGAAAGCCTAAGAGAATAGGTTTATTCTCCACTTCACCAACCTTAGATAGGGAAACTAACAAGAATCATCCTAATGGCCTTCTAATCAATGCCTAAATCCATTGTTAACTAAACAAATAAATATCAAATTAGAAAGAACCTTTGTTGAACACAATAAACTATATTAGAAGAAGTCATATGCCTATACTTAGGATTAGTTACAAATCCACCGCCAACATTATTTCATTATTTGTTGTGTCTAATCATTTGATCATGTTAGGATGTTTGACTATAAAGATTCCTTTTTTAAGTGGGGTACCTACTTCTTCACTTGCATGCTCCTCATGTACTTATATTATTTGTTTATTTTACATAAATATCAATATATATACATATATACATACATACATGGAGCGCTCGGATTTATTAAGGACATGTTTGAGTCGGATTAAAATTTGATTTTAATCTAAATCAAAGTCAAACAATAAATATTTACCATATCTTTCGTGGGTCTCATATCTTTTTAACTACACATCAATTTTTTTTTATCACAATTCACTTAAAGTCTGATTTTAATCTATACCAAACACGCTCTAAGTATGTGAATAGAATTTCAAGCCTTTTAAAGCAATCCTAACATGTGGTTGAATCACCGTGAGTTCATTGATACCTTCTTTTTATAAAACAAGTTGATTTTGAAGTCGTCAATCTCTTATAAATCGTTTATTCACTTACTTTATTTAGTATTCATCTAACTATTTAGGTTCATGATCTTTCGTTCTGATTTGAGGACGAGAGGATCCCTTTCCACCGACACTCGGTCTAAGGGGATCATACAACCACAAGATGGAAAAATGATTTTTTGAAAGATAGATATATGTTTAAATGAATATTGACAAAATTTAAACATGCACTATTACTGGAACCAACCATCTACTTTAATTCCTGAATACCTTTACTAGGGAAAGTCCTTTCTTAGGTTAATCTTGATCACTGTGGTCCTGTAATTAAATAGCATTCAAGAGATAATTAGTCACCAAAATATGTGGGCAATTATATTTTGGTAGTTCTTTTAATAATTACTCCAAGAAAATTTTGTATACGTTTACGGGTGATTGAACAATATTAAAAATAATATACCAATAAGATTTTAGTAAGTATATTTCAAGTAGCACAAATCCTTATATAGTTATATGTTTGTATATTTATTTCATATTTGGGGTGAAGAATTTATCTTTAACACGAAGATGCTTGAAAATATCAATGTCTACAAACTTATAAACAATTTAATTTCTCAATATAATCTTTTTTTCATATTTCCAAAATGTAAAATATAATTTTGGTCCCAAAATTTGGTGGGGGTGAGCCCATTATGGTGTTGACCTAACACAATAACTTAAAAATAAGAAATATTAATTCTAGGAGAGATGCTTCTATAAATTTTATCTATTCCTTTTCAAACAACTTGAATTTGAATCATAAGACCTATATATGCAGAAAGTGTATGTCTTTTACATTATATGAAAAAATATTTCGAACAATAATTCATTTTTCAAAATTCTCTTTCAATTCTTGTTGATCTAAGCATAAATAAATTGACAAAGATTAAACATATTTAGTAGGCTCCATACAACATTTAGGGCATATTTGACGTAGATTTTACAGAATGAGTTTTGTGAAAAGTGATTCTAGTAGTTCGTATAGTTAAAAAGTAAGAAAATATTATGAGTCAACGAGTCAAATTATTTTATTGAAATAATGCGTATTTAAAAATAAATTTAAGGAAAATGAGTGTTAAATAATATGTACCAAACATGACTTAACAATTGTGTAGAAATTGAGTGTGAGTGAAAAAAGTAATCTCCAACAAACACAAACCCAGAGGAAGACTCTCAAACAAAGACCACTTTTGTTTGACTCCTTGGGATTTGTAACACAAATATGATTCTTTGAAGCCAATTTGCTCAAAGCATAAAATTCCAAGAAAGCAAAAGATTTTAACTATTCCCATGGAAGATGAAGAAGTTATGCCTTTCCCTTTACCATACTTTACTTCTCATTTTTATCAAATTCCCAATTTTTTCTGTGTTTTTATTTTAAAATGTCACTCTCTTAGTTACGTGGATCAACACCATCACTTCCTTTTCAGTGGTTGTCTCTATTCACTCCTGCTATTTTCACAAAATCCCACATATTAACATCAAATTCCAAAGTCCAAAAAGTGACATATTTGATATAAATTAATACTTTAGATTGTATCATACAAATTTTTTTTTTTTTTTGTTGACGTAGGAACCGACAGCCGCCACCCGTGAGTACGCACTGAGTAAACCTCACTTCATATGCAATAATCCGCAAATCACACATAAGAAAGTATTGGCAGAGAATTCGAACTCGTGACTTTCTATCTCCGCGTGCACATGTTTCACCAATTCGACCACCCCCAAAGGGGTTTGTATCGTACGGTATTTATTGTATTGAATGGTATAATAGATAACATTTGAACTTCCTTTTTTATATATATATAACACCGTCAATGGTACCCAAACATGTCATAAGCAAAAAATTAAAACATAAATCACTATCAAAAGAGGGAAAAATTCATAGTTTTGGAATCAAGCCACTAGCAATAGTATGATTTGTATCAAAATGAGTAGTTTCATAGACTGGAAGTTCTTGAGAAAATTTCTTCTTGTTTCCAAACAATGCCAAGTGATCAAGCTCGAATAACTCCGAACTTGAATCACTTGCTGCATCATCGTTGTCTTCATCTTCATAATCTTCAATTTTATGGCGAATATTTTTGAACATCGCAAAATCGTCCTTCCTTTGATTGGGATAGACCTTCGAATAATCTCGAGTTGAATCTTGAATTCTTCTGTTTTTCTCTCCTGGACTAAATCTCAAGTCTGGAGGCAATGGTGGCCTTCCAAATTTATCAGAACCTTCATTTTTTTTCACAGATTTGTGGCCACTAGGGAGAGAATTAGAATCTTCATCAACAATGACATTAACTGGATGAAATCTGACCGTCCTTCTGTTGCCAACTCCTATATTCTCCACTGATTTAGAGGGATTTTTTATCAAACATGATCTTGAAAATGATGATGCTGATGAACAGGTTGATGAACCCTGTTGAGATTTTGATTTTCTCTCCATGTTTGAATCTTCAAAATCTCCATTTGGATTAGACTTCTTTGTTTTCTTCGAATTCGCGAAAAGGGAGTTGATAAAATTTGTGAGGCGGGCTCCAGGGGAAATAGGCTGTTTCACCTTGTTCAAATTGGCATAAATCTTCAAGGCCCTGGATTTCGATTTGATCAAATTGTCATCCACTTTGTTTTCCTGCTTATTTCGGTACATAAACGCCTTATTTTGGTCATGAAATAAATGGTTTTCGCCCCTCCCACTTGTTCTCACTGGCTTAAGCTTTGGTGCAGAAAAACAAGAAATTCTTGACTTTATTGAACTTGAACCCCAAAATAACTCTGAATCAGACGAAGAAAGCGCTCCAGAACTGTCTGAAGAATTCGAATTTGAACTGAAAAACACCAAATCATTTTCTTGTAGCCAAAGTTTCTCCAATTCTGCCCTTCTTCGAGCAATAATTTTCTCATTAATTTCCTTCTCCCTCCAAAGAATTCCTATGTCTTCATCTTCTTTGCTGCTAGTTTTTGGCCATCCACCGCCATGCTGTTTTGTGGGCATCTCTTTGTATACCTTAAAATCCTCACATTTTTCGTCATTTCCATCGATGGAATTCATGATTTCGTCAAGAAGGGTCGACGAAAACGATGGCTTTCTGGGATTTTTTCTTGGTTTATCTTCTCTCAATGGTTTTTCCCAGCTATACATTGCTGCTAAGAATTGGCGTACCAACTTTTCGACAAAAACTTACAGAGAATAAACGAAGTATGAACCGAACAGGCGAAAATTATGAACTTTTCTTGTTAGAGAGAGAGAGAGTATATTGAGGAAAAAGGAACTGGAGAGAGAGACTTATAAAGGGTTTGTCATAAGAGTGAGTGCATCGTGGTCTAAATTTAAGGTAATGCCATGTTTGGCAATTGGCATATTTGATTTTCCAGATGCATATAGCAAATTGCCAAATTTAGTGATATATACACACATTCCCTTTTGAGTTTCAATTTAAAGCCATGTATTTGAAATACTATTCTAAAAACCCTAATGTGTGACGATGTGTGAAAGTCAAATTTCAGGCCAGGTGAGTCTACACGAGACCTAAACATAAAAAAATATTTTCTTATTTTAATATTATTTTAAACTTTTAATCAATCTACAAATCGTTTAATAACTAAAACAATACCTACCAAACATCTAAATTAGATTTATGGGAACTTCATATATTTTTTTCAAAATTTTCAATAAAAAAGATAAGTTCAAAATCATAATTACATAATGTAAAAAGTATAAAAACTTAAATCTTATTTAACTTTTTATTGGACTACAATTAAATATCATCTTCATTTAACTCATCCTCCGCGTCGTCTGATATAAAATCAACCTTTTAAGAATTGTGTGTGTGTGGGGGGGGGGGGGTGGCCTAGGCATGACTTAAGCAGTTAACGCGATCATTGATCATTTATTTAGCGCCCAAGCCGCAGGCTTTGCCACGACTCGCGCATTGTTGGAGCCTAGGCATCGCCAATGCGCGCCATTTTAAATGCCGATTTCAAATTATACATTTCAAAAAAGTGTGTGAATTTTTTTTTACTTTTTTTTTTTCAGAATTTATAGTTAAAAAGTAGGGAAAAAAAATCACTGATTCAAGTTAAATTATTTCATCGAAAAATATGTTAAAAATGAATTTGATAAAAATAAATAAATTTAAAGAACCTCTACCTAACAGGGAGAAAAGCATTATGTAATACTCATCTAATCATTATCATAAAATTCTAAATGACTCAAGTTGGAGCATGTGTTTAAAATAGATCTAAATTGTTATTTAGATCTTTGAAGTGGTCGAAAATTTCTCCAATGGATAGATATAAAGGAAATCCAAATAGAATTTTTTGACAAAAATATATATAAAAAAATGTAAATTTACATTTTTTTCTTTTTTACATTCTCGGGATGCAAAAAGTGAATTTAGATATTTTAATTAGAGTAAAATTCGAATTTAGATCCACCGAAATATAAAGAAAGATGCAGTGATTTTGTAGATATCAATTTACACAAAATTTTACACCATCATTCGAGATACTCTTACACGCACGTTAATCATGAAAACTGAGCTAACAATTTTACAATAATAATAATAAATAAATAAGAGCATCTCTTATTAAAATTAAACAGAATCGTTTTCAAATAATGAAATAATATTATAAGCTAATATCTTTTTGTATTTAAAAAAAAGGAAGCTGACGACTTTTGAATGTAATGTGAACAGATGAATTGAATTTAGCTGAATTTTTTTTTTTTATCATCGAGGGTTGTTAGAATAGAATATTTTGATTCAATAATTAAGATAGGCTGCAAGAGGATTAAATAATTTATTCCAAATAATTTTCATATTTATTTATTATTTTCCATATTTTTAAAACCTCCGTACATTAAAAAATACCCTATGTTATTGGTTTGTGCCGTATTTTTCTCTATTTCACTAGTTTGTATGTATTGGTCTAAACACAAGGGATGGTTTGTGCCGTATTTTTCTCTATTTCGCTAGCTTGTATTTGACCGTTCGTGATTTTTCTCCAATTTGAAAGTTTTTCACGTAAATCTTTATATTATTCTTCATCAATTTATATTTTCTAATTATTTGAAATTGAGAATTGACCGAGCCTCGAACTGTTCTTTGTTCTTGAATTGGAAGCGTGTCTAGAACTGAATTTATCATTTTTTTTATATGTTTTATCAATCAATTAGAAAATATAAAATTGACATAAAATGGAAGCCTTATAAAATTGATTTATGTTCAGTGTGAAATTCATAATAGTCTCACTACAAACAAAAAACAAACAAACAAATAAATCACATATTGTACTTCAATTTTTCTTGTTTTGCAAAGTGTTGGTGTATATATCTAAAGTGTTTTAGTACATAGGGGCTGGACATTATCCGATTTGATTAAGTTTTTTAAGGAAAATCAAATCGAATCCGAATTTTCGAGTATTTAGCAAATGGAACCGTCTGATCCAAATTTAATTATGGAATCGCTCGAGTTCGGTTCTATTCGGTTCTTGGGTTCTATATAATAATTAATTTTTTTTATATTTGCAACAACGCTGCATTAATTCAACTATTAGCACTTAAGAAATAACGCAATCTAATCCCATGATATCTTTTGTGCCTCTCTTTGTTGAGTTCTCCAGAGATTTTGCAATTAAAATCACACGAAAAGGAAGAGAGCGAACTCACAATAATAAAGAGAGGCTTCCAATCATTTCTCCAGAAAGAAACGGCACTTCGGTAGAATAAGAGATTTGG
The DNA here is from genome assembly GCA_019097785.1 of Fraxinus excelsior. Lineage (NCBI taxonomy): Eukaryota > Viridiplantae > Streptophyta > Magnoliopsida > Lamiales > Oleaceae > Fraxinus > Fraxinus excelsior. The sequence continues at coordinate 2,164,006 of CM032644.1, forward strand.
GTAAAATTTAGGTCAATTTGATTAATTGGACTTGGGCTAGAAATTAGAAATAGAAATAGAAAAAGAAAAATCATATTTTGGGTTTGGACTAAATTAATTAGTTAGCAAATTTATTTTTAAAAAATAATAATTTAGCTTATTTAAGATAAAAAAGAAAAATTAGGGATATCCGGTTCTTCAATTCTTGGTCGAGAACCGAACTCGTCAGTTCTCGATTCAGATAACCGTTCGAGTATTTAATTTAAGAAGAATTTCGATTAGGGAGTTTTGTCCAACCCTATTATTACATATATCTGTCTTAAGTGCTTCGACGAGTCACACATCTTTGTACGAAATGCACTTATCCTCTAAAGACATATTGCAAGTTTCGATTCAGTTCTAAAAATAAAAAGTTAGAAATCGAAACAGAGAACCGACTGAGTCTTGGACGGTTCTTGGTTCTTCAATTGGAACCATAAATACCCGACTCTAAAACTGAATTTATCATTTTTTATAAGTATTTTAGTTTTTATAATTTATTCCCTGAACCAATGACCCAACCCAACAAATAGCAAGTTTGCAAGGCCCAAATAGTAAATACTCTAATAAATCAAATTTATTCATTTACATAATTGAATCATATCACTCTCGTTTGTAACTACTCATAACTACAATTCACATGTTGCCCACCCCATAAATCCTTCTTGAGGTACCGAACACAGAGTCACATTCAAAATGGATGCTATTATGCTATATATTAGATGTTATTTAATGAATATTACTACTGGATTTAAAAAGTGTTGAAATGTGTATTTTGTGATACGAACATGAATCGAATCGGTTCGGATTCATGTTTGATTTTAGTAATTACGTGGATTCAAATGATTCCATTTACAAAATACTCAAAATGTTCTGCATATCGAAATACTTGAACTAATCCACCCGACATTCAGACCTAGCATCAATCTTATGATTCCCAAGCTCTCTAACAGTTAGCTATGGGTATTGTGCACAATTACAACTTACCCAAGTGCAAAATGAAAGCCAAAGAATAACTAATCGAGAGAGAGAGAGAGAGAGAATTGATTTTTCACAACTTTTTTTCGAAAAATTACTTCAAAATATGAACAAGTTTGGAAAAAAAATATTAATTAAACAAAGTGCACAAGTATGAAAACGATAAATAAAAGGGAAGAGAGTGTACAAGCGATGTAATTGTGGAGGTTCGATCCAAATCGATAATCTACGTCTTCCGTTACCAAGCTCTCTGTTACGAGCAAAACCTTTTCACTAAATTTGATTGACTTATGGTTCAATTCAAATCTTTACAACTCTTCCGATAACTTACAAATTAAGATCACCAATCCTTATCTAACATTGAGTTTTCGGGACCTCAATCTGACATTTAAAGATGAATGATTTTATATTTTGAAACTCCCCTCTTAATAAATGTTAAAAACGAATTAAGTAGGAAGAGGGAAATATTCTAACAGTTTAATGAATAGAAATGATTAAGTTTAAGTGTTAGGTGAGAAAAGTTTTGATGAGAAAGATGTTTTTCAAAAGTTGATTTATTCAAAAGAAATTCAAAGTAAATGATTTGATAAAGATAAATAAAATGTAAGATTAATATAATTTTGCTCAAGAGTATTTCACTTAAATGATCTTGAGTGTTATAATGAATGTAAAATGAAATGATATTTATAGAGTTCAAAACGTCAAAAGTTTTGAGTAACTAGACAAGTAACCGAACGTTCGTATTCTGAATTAGATAACCAAGGTAGACTTTGTGTGTCAAAATTCAGAACGGTTAAAAAAATTATTGTTAGACGAACCGAACGTCCGCGTCGATAGATTTTCCTCCGATTTTTCTTCTTGGATTTTTAAGAAATATAGGTTTTGAAGGGCGTTTTTCACATTATTTTGTCAAGGTAAGCGATGTTGTAATAAGTTTGAATAACAAATTGAATTACTTACCTTTTTTAAAAATAATTTGTATGCAAGTATTTTTATAAAATAAATTTTCATACATAAAAATTTATTCGTTTAAGCTTTTAGTAATTCATTGCTAAAGATTGAAGCGTTGTACATTTACACATGAATACAAATATATAATTTAATATCTTCGATATTTGACCATTGAAGTCTTTGTCTCGAATGATTTGTCTTAAATGCTTGACTTCCATCTCGATTTTTATTGAATGTCCAGATACGAGTCTTTTGATAGTGACATTTTTTTTTTCTTAATCAATCCACTTTACAACAATAGCTTTAAAAACTTAAATTTAATTGTTAGAAGTAAAATTAACATGTTTGATATGATCAAAACATTAAAGACGAAGCCAGGTCAACACAAAACTTTAATAAGTAGCTCACACTTCATTTTTCTAATGCGAGATTTATTTCACTTATATAAAGACAAATTTAAAGCTTTTTCGGACTTATTTCTATTCGCACAAATCTTCATTTAGCCAGTTTAATATTGGCAATAAGTAATTACCACCCAATTGATATCATTTACTAAACATGAAATTCACCTAAAAAGTTTATCCTTTGGGACGGGAACGAGTAATTTTGTCATCCATTTTCAAAATCGACTTTGTTAAAAAAATCCGATGGGTCACTAAACACACATGTCGATTTAAGTTTGGACAATAATTTATAATTTGTTTCAAATTAATCATTCAATTTTAAGATTGATTTCAAATTAATAATAAAAAAATTATTTTGTTTCATATTAGTCATCCAACTATGAATTTTATCTCGTGTTGACAATTATGTTATTCTCCTTGTAGCTTAGAAACCATCTACCCAGATTAGCATCAATTTAAGAAGTTTTCAAAGAGTCCTCCAACTAGCAAAATGTACGACAATTTGACTTTGAGACGTTAAATTGACATTACATGAAGACTATTATAGTGATTGATGTGAAAAAAAAAAAAAAAAAAACTTAAAATTAAATAACTAAGTAGGAACGAACTAAAGGATAGTGATCAACCTGAAACAAACTTTAATTGAATATAACTGAAACTGTGAATTGAGTTTTTTACCCGACTTACTTTCTTAAAAGAAGGTATCGATAAACCTCCATACAACAATTTCAAAGGAATTCAGCAAATTGTGTGATATTTGAATTTCATAAAAAACCACAAATTTTCTATTTTTTTCTAGTACAAGATGACTCAATCATCCAATTTATAAGTTGAACCTTAGCAATTGTAGGGTACCATCATCATTAATTAGAAAGGACACCAATTGCTATATCATAAATTAATTAATCCAATATCTACACAAAGGCCACTTAAGAAGCATGGTTTGCCAGGTATTTGTCTCTATTATCCTTGTCAAGATCACATGTTTCCCCTTTTGTACTTGTTTATATTGTAACACATTTAGGCACAAAATGTGATTAATATTGATACATCACTTAGCACCTCAATGGGGTCTTTAATTATGAAAATGTGATACATGAATTAGCCAAGAAAATGAGGTGTACAATATATATATATATATATATATATAGGGGCGGAGTCAGCCGTTTGAAGTTGGGAGGTCCCAGAATTAAAGATATAGAAATGAAAGGGTGGGGAGACACGGGGGTTCGAGGGCAGCACCCCAAAACTTTTTTTTGGATACTTTATTAACATAAAAACAATATATATATATATATAAGAAAGTATCAATATTTAATTTAGCAAAATTGTACCTTCTTACAAGTGTTTCTTTCGAGTGTTATACTATGATTAAAGGATAGTTATATGTATTCATTGATATAATTTGTTTACCGTGACATGATGAGAAAATTGTCAACTTGATGTGACGAAGTGAACCATCACCGACATTTTATGAATATGGATGGACTTGGTTGACGAAAATATGGATTGTTATCAACATTCTTATAATATGTTTTGGGCTTTAGAATCGATACAAAAAAAGGGGGGACCATCGACAACTATCAAATGACAAGTTCTTGTGGACTTTATAGTTTATTTACACTCGAGCAAGAAGAGTCACAACCAAAGTCAACAATTTGTTGAGGTGGACTGTATTTCACGTGGCACTATGTGAAACTACCAATTACTTAGCATGGCAGGGAGACCAATCATTGACATCGAAAGACTTGGACTAATCCAAGTTAAGGTGCGAGGAGCTCTAACTTAGAACTATTGGCTTAAATCAAGTTGAAATGGTAAGTTTTATGTCCTGGACACAAATTCTTAACAAGCAATGCTAATTTGAAAAGCCTCGGCTTGAGCCAACAAAAGTTCGCGCACAAGAAGCCAAAGCTCATTCCAAGCATTACACTGAAAATGCTCGACTACTTGAGGTTTGAAAGAAAAACTTGGAGTAAATTGTACACCGAAGCCATCCCAACATGAGATGCTCACCTCAATAGAAACGTGCATGAAGTCTAACCCACATAAAGTTTGTTAACACTCGAACAAGACATATGTTGCTCGGACATCTTGTGACATGACAATCTTACTTACTTGGAGGGGCAATGTTCTTGTGAATCCTAAAAACTTCAATTACCAACTATGGAAAAGGCCCGACAATTGTTTTATACATACAATAAGGTTTTCTATTTCACGTATGCATCTATTCACCCTCTTTCTCGAACTCGACCATTTCTACATTAGGTCCTTGTTTGATATAGTCAAGATCAATTTTTTTAGTAAATATTCATAGAAGTTAATGAGATATATGGCTGAAAAATCAACAGCTGCAATCGTGACGCCTAGGCGCTGCGTCGTCAATTTTTAGGTTTGGTTGTTTGGATCGCGAGAAGCCCACAAAAAGACTCCAATTTGACTAATGACGCGAGGAAAACTATAAATAAACCTAAGGAGACATGAAAATGAGGTTCCCACACATTGAAAAGAGGGTTCCATACTTTGTAAAATTGAGAGAAAAACACAAGATCAAAGAGGAATTTCGCGAAAAGAAATACATCAAGGATTCAAGTTCAAATTAAGGATTGGAAGGAGAAGAAGCTCTTGGTGCAAGAGCTGATTCTTTTCTATCTTTTTTATCAATTAAATCAAGTGATGTATTCGAATATGTTTATTTATTTCATCTTTTTCATCATGTTTAGCTAAATTCCTTATTAGGGCAAACAATATAATCTATTGAGACTCTTAATTCTTTAATTCAAGAATTCTGTTTTTTATTCTTCCATATGTTGATTTTATCATGATGACAATGCATTGAATTATCTGATCAATAATTTGATGATCTATTGAGTTTCTTACGAATCGAGAGGTGAGTTTGAGACTTAGAACGTATAATAAAATTCGGTAACGAAGTATAACGTGTAGAGATATTTATACCTAGTACTGTGGTCGTTATATGAATTCCTAGTGACATAACTCGTTTAACTAAGGGTAATTCGCATAGTGATATAGAATTGAATTAGTTAAATAGGCTCAATGATAACTCGAGAGAGATAAATTGAATACCATAGGAGAATTCGACCGAACACTACATTAGGCTAGAATCTTAAATTGGGAACTAAAGTGATCATTAGATGAAATTATTTTGCCCTGATATATCTTACATACATGAATTTTGTGTTTGTTATTTCATCATAATTTTTCATTTGTTTTAGACATTTAGTTCATTTTAGAAAAACAATATTCACAACTATCACAATCTTTTATCCATTTACTTTCATCAAATAAGAGTTAGAAAATGTAGATTAAGTGTAAAGTATAGTCATCGTGGAAATGATAATCCGGACTCAAATGTCCACTATATTACTTGTTACGATATCGTACACCTACGATATAAAAAATGCAACATGGTGTAATTTTTATTTCTTTTTTATTGCACGTGACCCACCTCATGTGAGAGTGTGTAATAATTCTGTAAGTTAAATAGTTATGTACAAATGAATTAATTCACAGTTGATTAGGTTTTGTTGTGTCGCAGGCAGGCACAAAATTAGGATTAAACTAAAAAATAAAAAGTCGAATTAATATTTTTTAAAAAAAAAATCCCATATACCCTCAATTCTTTTAGGTTATAACTTTATATAATTTCTCAATTTAACAAAGTTTTCAAGAATTCATATATCATCTTTTTTATTTTGTTTTTTATGCCCTTTTTCTTTTTTACGAGAAAGAATGAAAGATAAATATAAAATTACTGATAAAAATATATAATTTTTTATCATTGAAGTAAAAAATGTCAAGTTAATAGTTTATTGAAAATACTCGAATTAGTAGATAATTAATTCATGAGAAAGATAGATGTTTGAGAGAATAGTTAATTTTTTAGATGAATCACAGTTTTAAATAATAGTTAATCGTATGCAAGCGTTAAGTAATGTAAAATATAGGCACACGTTAGTATGCTTTGCCATTTATAATGGTAAACTTGTAAATATTTCAATTTTTCCCGCAACAATTTTTTATTTTTATTTTTGCTATCAATAAGTTAAATATACTATGCAAAATGTAAAGTTACAAAATATGTTGTGCACTTACTCTAAATGCAATGTATTTGGGATCATAAGTATTAAATTGGACCAAATATTTTCCTAATTCTAATCCTACCCATAATTTTAAAAGAAATTTTGTATGTCACATGAATTTCATTGTTTATTTGATCTACAATTATTGGACTTGTCCACGAGGCATGTGCAGTCGGACAAAGTGTATGGACCCCACAACGCGTGTACAGAGGGCCCCTATGCAAGAGGCACACTATCCTTTCTCGCATGGTAAAGGACAACTGAGCACATGGACATGTCACTTAACACGCGAGAATTGATGATGACGTCAGAACTTCAAATCGGATGACACGTGTACTGAATCAATATCCTGTACGAGGAACATATCCCTTAGTTGGGGTGCCTCCATGTCAATAGGCTAACACAAATTTCGTTTTTTTTTTTTTTTCTTTTTTGTTTTCATATTTAACCCTATAAGAAGTTATAATTGTAGAATCCTAACTATACTAAAAGAGGCTCTTTGGGTACTGTTGATTTTGGGACACGTGTTGGCTCCTACCATCGTCAACCACGACGACGTCGCATTTGGCCATTTCATTTTGTTTCCTTTTCACTCTCTCTCCCTCATTTCTTCACATTTCCCTTTCACCCTCTCTCAGGGGCTTTCACTGGCCTTTGCTTTGACCTGCGTCAGTGAGGCGGCTCAAAGATGTTTTCTCCAAATATGTCAATTAGCTCAATGAACGGGTAGGTTTTGTTACACTTCCGTTTCATTCTTCGTCGCGCACAGAGACACGGTCCATGACGGAGACACGCGTGAAAGGAAGAAGGAGAAGCGTCGTCTTCACTGCGTGCAAAAGGAAAAACTCTCCAACCCTACCACCGTCTTCAATTGCGCCCTTTTTGCTCGGGTTTTGATTCTTCGGATTAACTAATTACTGTAAATGTCAATTTTATTTTATTATTATTATTATTATTATTATTATTATTATTATTATTATTATTATATTTTACGGGTGGTGTTTGTACTTGTAGTTGAGAGAGAATAGGGAAGGGAATGGAAGGGAATGAGCACGGGTTGATGCTGGCATGTGTAATTTCAGGGGGCCTTTTCATGTGTGAACGCCTCTGCGCCGAGTTCCCCTCCGAGGTATTCACTTTTAACATAGAATCTTTAAAATAATTATGTAAAATGACGATTTTTTCGCTGTAATATGCTTCTGCTTCAATTTTATACAAGTATTTATGCTGTTACATCGTATTGATTACAAATTTATCTTCTGCTAAATTCTAGGTTTTGCGGAATGACTCGAGGAAATATTTTACTGACGAATGTTCGCGAGTGTAAATAAATTGTTGAAATAAGAGGGAATTAAGTGTATTCTCTAAACTTTTGGTGCTTTCAATTGGAAATTATTGGAATCTCAGACATCTATGTGAAATTTGTAACGCCGTATATTGATGATATTGATTGAGGAGCCCAAAAGTTGATAAATGAGCATCATTTAAATAAGTAGTGTAGACTTCAAGGCATATCTTAGTTTAATTCCACTTTAAAAATATTTGGGATTTTGACGCTCGTTATGGGTGTAGAAGCTGTGTAGTTAATGGGGGTGGAAGCATATGTTTAATAAAGAAAATTACCTTAGCTTTAACATTTTGTGATATGAGAAAGATGGACGATGTCCTATTGATGCCGTTTACAAAGTAAATGTTAATGCTTCATAGTATATTAGATATTGTGATATTGGGTCTATTTGTCTATGAGTTTGTGCTTATATTATTTTAGTTTAGTAATTTATTGTAAAGATTGATGGCGTAAACTAAATTCGACTATCATAGCTTTGTCTCCTTATTGAAGTACCATGTTTAATGCAGACAAATTTGCAGCTGCTTGCCAGCTGTTACTTGCAAAACAATCAGTCACATAGTGCATACTACATTTTGAAGGGTATGTTGTGACATGATCTTTTCTTTTTCTAACTGGATCAGACCACTTGGTTTCACCCAAAAGAAGCACTCTTCTGTTGTCTAAGCATCTTCCCTGGAATTTGATTTTTTATGTTATTTCTCTGCTTGCTTGAAGTGACATTCACTTTTATTTTGCTTATCTCTGTCTTTACTTGATTGAAGGAACACATATGGCTCAATGTCACTACTTGTTTGCACTATCATGCTATCAGATGGATCTTCTGAATGAAGCTGAAGTAGCATTACGCGCCCCCCCCCTAACGAGTCCTCTGCAGAGGTATACCATATACCATGTTTCATTGTTCTTTGATGTTAGTTTTATGGCATGTATGAACTTCTTTAATATTTGTTTTATTGCCTTAATTCCAGTTTTGAACTATGTGATACTGTTTACCACTCTTCTTTTGCCTATAATGATCATCAGTTAATGTGTTCCTTTGTTGAGGTGGAGTGGTCATAGTTAGTTTCTCATAATTGCAGGTTCCAAATGGGGCTGATGGCCATTACCTTCTCAGCCTTATTTACAGGTTTCTATTTACTTTTTCCTTCTTCAGTGCACTATTTTTACATGAGGTCACTTGTGGTCCATCCTTCTATCATATAACTTAGTATCCTTCTATGATAAGAATGATTTGATGACTTTGCTTTACCATTCTCCATTTCTTTGAAGAAGAAAAATATGTCGTAATTACCATAGGTTATTGTATGTGGATTTGAGGGTGCACATCCATGTCCCCTTCTATGTGTGATGATTTCTCGAACAAACTATCAAAGTTGAGCTATGACTCAAAAAGAAAAAGAACAATCAGCACATAAAGCCGATTATTTTCCAAATTTTTCTTAGTTTAACTTCAAAATACATCACACCCATTCCTCTATTTCGTACTCCAAAAACCCATCAGCTTCTCCATGTCGTTTCCTCAAATGGCTGCAAGAACCTTACATCCTTGTCCGAACATAGCAACCCACAAGATCCCATAAGTATTAAACTCAAAGAAACGCCCGACTTTAACCCTTCTATGCTAACAAATTGTGGCGATCCAGTTGATTCCGGCGCAGGTATCTACTATTCTCTCTCTGTGTATGCAAAAACTATCTTTTATTTTTGCGTGTTTCCAAATTCTGAATTTCTTACTTGATTTTTTTTTGTTTTTGTTTTTGTGATGTTAATTAGTGTGCGAATTAGATATGCAGTAATATATAAAACTTCCAAAATTTGTTGATGTGAAATCGACAAATTTCCTAAGATCATGTTAAAATTGATATCTGTTACAGAACTATAGATCATTTTTTTAATTGGAACCATATTTAGTTGAACTACGTGTACGCTAGGACAACTATGTTTTAAAGATTCAGATTCTCGTGTAAATATTTGTAATTCTTCTATGTTAATATAATGGATTGGTTGTAACCAATAAAATAAGTTCTTTATAATATCAATTGGCGTGGACATTTTATCTTGCCTTTCAGTCATCAAATCCACTTTGTATTTTGTTAATGGGCATTTGTCATGTCTAAGCGTATTTAGTTCAATCTCTTCACCAGATTAGTGGCAACGAGAACTCATACCAGAAGGGGGGGAGAACTCCTCAAGGGCAAATAATACTTGTTCGCGGTTTTGATAAATATGATGGTGAAGGCAAGGCTTGTGTAGCACATACATTTTATTTCTCCATTATGTGAGATTAATTTTTTTTTTAATTTCCTCTGTTGGTGAATTTTTTTGCTGAATCTGAACATCTGAATTGCAGGTTAGGAGTGCTCCAGAAGATCATTTTGGTTCCTGTGGTGAAATGACAAGAGTTTCCATTCCAAAAGATCAAGATGGTGGTGTTAAAGGGTTTGTATTTTGTTACTGTTTGAGTTCAGTTGAAGTGTTGTACATTAAAATATCAGATCTCTGTTGGTTAGTTAATAACAACACAACAGACTTTGAGACTCGTGCCTTCTATTCTACATTTTTTTTTCCAATGACCAATTCATTATGGTTCCTGTCACAGGATAGCATATATTGATTTTAAGGAGAGTGATGCCTTCAACAAAGCTCTGGAACTTGATGGATCTGAATTCGGGGAGAGTTCCTTGTCAGTGGAAGAGGCTAAGCCAAGAGATGATAGTGCTGGTGGTGGCAGGAGTGGTGGACGGGACAGTGATGGTCGTTTTGGAGGCCGACGTGGAGGTGGCCGCAGTGGTGATGGTTGCTTTGGAGGTGGAGGAAGAGGACGTGGAACTCCTGGGAAGCTGAGCATGTTTGCTGCTGGTATGTACTTCCTGTTCCGTTCTATGGACTCTTGACAATATACACTTCACCTGCACTAAATATTTTTCTTTAATATTTCTTGAAGTTACAAAATTATGTATACTTTTGTATGCTTATCAATGTATATTATCGCCTCGAGTAACTCTACTCATCTAGACGAATCATCATCAGTTTGTGTGGCAGTGGGGTCACTGCCACATTGTCTAATGAAGAAAATTGATTTCTGATTTCATTGTACAATGGCCTCTCTAGCACATAGCCGGGAGACAATCGTCACTCTAGATGAATACATTATTCCATATAGTCAGAATATTTGAAGTGAGTTGATGCTGATTTTCTTAGTAGAAAGGAGTTGACTCTTGTTTCCAAAATATTAATTTTAATATCGTAATTTAATTCAACTCGCTGTATTAATATGATTATGATTGTAAGAATTTTCAACTTTCTCTATGATTTATATGCTTCATTACCTAAAGATTAAAAATAGGTCTAACCATCATTTTGCAGTAAATAACTAATAGCATTTTTAATTGGAGTTGTGGAAAAATGTTTAAATTTCTTAGCTTTTGCATATCAACCTCGTATGTGATGTAAATGTCTTATTTGGTAACAAAGTTATTTATTTGTGTAAAATTTGGTGTTATGCCTAACAATTTTGGAACTAATGTTTACAGGTGTAGGGAAGAAGACCACATTTGGTGACGATTAGGCATACATACTTGACTCGACGAAGGGTTGCTTTACTTCCCTAATAGGAGTCATAAATCTGTGTTCTGATCATACTTTTTTATTTAAATAACGTAATATTTTATTATGTTGAAGATGTTGAAAGAATTCACATTTATGCCTTCGTTGTTATTTTTAATTTAATGAAATATGATGAGTTTTTGAAAGAGACCATTTTAGCCCCTCATTTTGGCTTCATGTACCCTCATTTTGATGAACAAAGAAAGGATAATTTTGCTTTTTGACTCGAAAGTTGAATTGTAATCAAATTAATACTAATCACGCGTTTGAAATTGTGATTTTGCTTTTGTTTCTTTTCTAAGTTTTCTTTTTCTTTTTGTCTGGGGGGAATATTAAGCAGGCATTTGATGCCTATGTGATTGGGAAAGAAAATGCCCCTGAGATTGTTGTGCTTCAGGAATGGTGGGGTGTTGATTTTGAGAAGATTAATTGATAGTGATGGTGTACTTTTCAGTGAACTAGCTTGCAGAATGTAACACGGTAAAACTATTGGGTTTCTTTTTAAGGAGAAAGTTAAATAAGTGGACACTTAGCAATTGCAATTGTTTAATTTTAGATGAGCCGTTGAACTTGCTGAATCGAGGTTGTGAAAAAATGGTTAGCAGAATTAAAGTTGGTCCCCTGTTAGTTTTGTATTCATTTTTTTTTTTTTTTTTTTTTTGTGAGAATTTCTTCAGGAATCTCAAATTATATATATGTTTAATAACTTTTTGTTATGCAACAATAATTGGGAATATCAGAAAATTTGTGATCTTTTTTCTAACGCTATTATGCTTGTGGAATCTCAAACTCCAGATTCCATTAACAGGAAAGAGATGTCTGTTGTGATCAAGACTGTTGATGTGAAACGGAAGATATTGGGTTCTTCTTCGAATTTCAAGAACCTTATTAAGAAGGTTGTTAGGAGCAATTCAATGAAGAATCTAATCAAACCCAAAAAATCTCGAACCCCCGTCAATGTTATACAAGAAACCAGGGCCATACTTTTATACTTAGATGCCGCTGTTAACACCGAGGGACATAAGCATTATGAAACGGTTAATTTCTTATGCATTCTTTGAAGATTAGTTTATTTTTTTTCTTGCAATTTTTCTTTTTCGTATTTAATTCGTTTAGGACAGAAAGTTTCGAAAGGCAAGGACACAATGCTACAATGGAAGAACTTAATCGTATTCTATTGGTTTCCATCTTAACATAAGTGTATGCTAATTATTCTTATGAAAACCTTTTTTTTTTTTTTATTCTGGGAAATCAATGTTTGTTTTCATGATTATAGACTGGTTTGAATCTTCTGATGACAAACGTAGTGGCCGGTGACAAATCTACTACAGTTAATAACGCGTCGTGGGGAATTTCCAAAGAAGTAAGATCGAATGATCCTATTGTGTGAAGAGTTTATTATTAATATTTGTGTTGTTCTTTGACTTGAAGATTGATTCTTGTGCAGTTTTTAGTTCTCAAGTCTGAGTTTGATCGTGTGAACATGGAAAATGAACGATTAAGAGCTATATTGAATCAAATAAACAGTAAATATTATTCTTTACAAATACAAATTGGAACACTCTTACAGCATCAACAAAATCTAAAAGGCGCAATTAGCACAGGAGATGGAAAGGTTGTTTAGTCTTATTCAATTTCTTATATGCCTATTGGATTTCTATATGTTTAAATAGATGGTGATTTTCAACATCATTTTTTAGTTGACTTTATGCAATATTTTTTGTAACGGGTTTGGGGTCACAAATTAAGATTCTGAGAACATCATTTTTTGACGAGAAAGTAATTATTTTGAATTTGAATTTTGAGGTTCCAAATGCTCACAAATGTAGCCTCGTTAAATCTAAGTTGTTCAATTGGGATTCTCGACTTTCTCGCAGTTAGTATTCGGCTTTCTATTTTTCATAAATATTATTACATTTTGAGGATGATAACAATTGTTGATATTCCCACTTTCTTGCTTTTGTACCGCATTTGAACATGTCATGATGCTCAGATCTTGATATATTACCTTCATTCTTGATTTTATATTCATATTTGAAGTTGTTTTATTGAATTAGGGGGTACGTGCAGTTTGACATTGGAGCATTTTAGCACTGCCTATCTTTTCGAAGCTTTTGAGCAGAGATCACAATATTATTCTATGGCATAATGGGATGATTGGCGGTCAGAAGCACCATTCAACCTATAGCTCTGCTCATTATCAAGCAAAGAAGAAGAATCTGATTCAGACAATGCTGATCTTTTTTGGGCAGAAGTGACATCGATTCTAACTTGGGATGAAGGTGTTTTAATTGTGAACATTACTGGTGTCAAAAGGTTTGCTGTCTCTGCAGTTCTCATGTGAATAATGAAATGATACTGGAATTTGTATGGATGACCGTGCATGATCGTGAACTGGACCTCTTGGAAGATGTGCAGGTTATAGGTTTTGGTTATCTTTTGAATACAGGGGTTGCTAATTGATTTCATACCCAGCCTTTTTAGAGGTTGGAATGCATCGTCTGTTTGCAACTGGCATATGTAATAACTGAGCTTGGTAATGTTTGGTCATTTTTCCAGCTACACTGCAAGCGTGAATGCTCAAGAGGATAATGCTAAGTTTTTACATTTGATTAATTAAAAAAATGGAATTAGAGACCACTGACCATTGCTTCTAATTATTTTCTATATTAGTTTGGTTCAGAAGGAGAGACGTTTTATCTTTGAACATTAATTGAAAAAATAACTTAAAATCACTCTACGCTATTAAATATTCAACTAAACTACAGCACGTGCATCGCACGTGCCTACACTAGTGATCCTTAAAAGATTTAAAATGTGGTTGGCTATAAATAATTCTTTTAGTTTTTTATATTAAATTAATTAAATTTTTTTAAATTTTTTTCTAAACAAATTAGTAAATTAATTTAACAAACCAGTCAAGTCTAGCCAAATTAATTTTTTGTTAGCACAACATTTGGACATTATCCTTCCCCTTTCCATTCTAATTTCATCTAGTAAGCAGTACGCACACTCCCGTATAAATCCAAATCATTTGATAATTTTAAAACCTACATCCTCATTTCCAAATCGATTTTGAAACTCTTTCATTTCACCTGCGACGGTAGCTACCGATTAGATCTCTAAGTGCAGTATAAGCATTAAAAGATTGGACTAAAGTTAATTTGTAAAAGTTACAAATGAACACATCATTAGTTGTATTTATGTAGTGTTGCCGTAAATGTTAAAAAATTTAATTATGGTACAGAACCGAACATAATTGAATCGAACCGAATCCGAACGGTTCCATAATTATATTTGGACCAAACGGAATACCCAAAAATTTTGGGTAACCGAACCGACCCATTTTCATCCCTACGATTGATTGAGCTTCGAGATGGCCTCCCCTGCTCTTAGTAGCTTTGCTTTCAGTCTGACATTACAAAATGTTTATAAACCTTCGGAGCCACGACACCTTTACCAACCCATAGGTTTTTCCTATGGACCTTTCTCATTATCTTTCATAAGTCAAGTAGGCACTCCATAACCGATCGCCTTAGTAACTGTCCATAAGGTAGTGTCATTTGCACCTCTAGTTCACGAGTCAGTGAGTCGATCAGTGTATTCCTTGTTTTATTTTGTCCCTTCAGCCATTGTTTGACTCTTATTAAAATAGAATTCTTTATTTATCGTGTTCATTTTCAACTACACATTCAAATAATAAAGCATTATATATGAGAACTCAAAATTTTTCCCATTTTTTAACCATAGTTTCAAAATTTGTATGAGCTCAAACTTTTTCATATTTTTTAGACACAGTTTCAAAACATCATTTTTCCTTAATTTTTTTTATAATGACTAGCAAACACGGCTCAATAATTTTTCATTCTTCACAAGGAGAGCCTGTCAGCCTGTGGACAAAAGCAACCATTTAATCAGAATTATTATACTTGTACAAAATCTGAAATCTCATTCTGACAGCAAATTCTAGCTTATCTGTCTGTTGCTTGGGATTTTGTGCACTGTCCTTCGTACCATCTGCTCCAAGGTACATGCATATATACATATACTAGCTTGTACGTAAAAGTGCGGGTGTGTGTTAAATGTTAAAATGTCTCCATTTATCAGCTTGGGACACCAACCTCTAATTCTTGGGATATCCCTTAAAAAGGTTCCAAAAAATTTAATGTCATGGTTTGGTGGTCTATTAACATGTAAACCATTCACCTGTAAAAAGACTATTGGCAAGCATATAAAACTTTATTTAAAATGCCCTATCTGAAAGAGCTCCATTTGGTAGTGATTAAAATTCAGATTTCAATCTAATCAAAATCAACAATCAATTTTAACTACATATTTCATGAACCCCACAACTTTTCAATCACATTTCATCAACTTTTATAAAAATCTATTAAAAATTTGATTTTAATCTCCATCAAACATGGACGGAATAGTATAGGAGACTAGCTATCAGTCACTAGAGGAGAATAGAACACCATCAGACATAAATAAGGTCTATGGTAGAATATCAAGACATCCACTACTTAAATATTACAGCTTGATGCATAACATCTAATCGAATTCTCCAAGATCTCTTCGATTCGTTCATTGAGAATTCAATCTCTGAACATCTACCAACTGGTAAAGATCGCCTCGTCTTTGCTTCTCTAGTGGGAGATTTGTTCTGAACATACAAAATTATTTTGAGAGTACGATAAAAATTGTGAGAAACAACAAACTAAGAGATTGCAGTTGTGTACTATTTGCACGTGTATATAAACATATAGTTCTTTAAGGTGATTCACCTCCTGAGCTCACTTTGTGAATAGTCAATATCTGATATGATAATTGCCTCGTCGTGTTCAGTGGTGGAGAGTACTTCTCCAAACTGCCAGACAAAAACGCCCATAAGAATAAAGTAGCTCACAATCTTACTGCTTTTGCATTTTTTCTTCAATGACTGTTCGGGCTGTGTACCCATCTTATCTCATCACATGTTCGTGAAAATATCAATTCAAAATAGTGCTATCTTTACCACAAAAAAAGGCCCATTAAATAGCCAATCATTAAATACTCCAGATAACTGGTTTTGCTGTTCAATTATGCATGCATCTATTATATTTCTGAATTCTGCTCAAATATATTGTTACATTCATCTTCTTATGCTTTAGATCTCTAGCAGATTTAACAATGAATAGAGCAGAATGGCATAGAATAATTCATGTAGCTGACCCAAAATTTACAGGGAATAAGGCTTTTTAGTTGTTATTGTATCTTCCTATCTTTAATGCCCCCAACCCCCTTTGCCTCTCCTTTTTGTTCTTTAATGGTCTGTTTGGTATGGTGAATGTATAGTACCGGAAATTAGAGAAGGAAAAAAGAAATGTAATATGTATTGTTCAATCAGTTTAATACTGCGCCAAACATGCTATAAATGAATTAACTTACAGGTCCAACAAGTGTAGAATGACCCCAAGCCACATATCCAGCACCATCATCTCGAGCAGGTGAACAAGTTGCTACATATAACTGTCAAATCAATTGTAAAGATGAAACAGTTCAAAATTATTCAACTCAAAACTGATGGTACCATTTTAAAAGTTCAGTCTAATTAAATTTCTTTTTACAAGAATAAATTTCACATAGACGAGCATATCATTGTAAAAAAGGACCCCGAGAACTTTTTTTTGTTTTTTTCCATAGCCACCCCCCCCCCCCCCCCCAACAACAAACCCAACACCCACACACGTCATGGGGTCTCATCATTTTGGTACCAGGCACTTTTCAGTTTCTACACCAGATTTTTCCTCAACAAAGAGCATCAGAAACATCATAATACTGATACAATAAACACTTAGATGTTGACGAACAGATATCTTGATTCGATCACAAAAAATGCAGGGAGTTATGGGAATGTTTAACTAACTGACTAGGAACTAAGTTGATAAATTAAAGAGTAAAATGTGGCCCTCAGCTTCCCCTTGACAATTTATAGAGTCAAAAATATTTGGAAGTTCAAATCACTTGATTTCTGGGCAAAAAAGCCGCACAGTTACACAAGGACACAATTTAGGTTTTTATGGGTCTAACCATTATTCAAGACACGCCAACCACAAAAAAACAGACAAAAGGATCATTATTTTTCCATCCAAGAAATCAGTTTGACAAAGATTTTCTCAAGTTATGAACTAACAGCAACAGATGAAAAGCAAATTTAGACAACCATCAATAAGAAGGGAGATGAATCAGTAAGTGTTTTTAGAGATACCTGATTGTCCACGGCCCTGCATACAAGAGTGAAGGGCATCAGATGATAGATGATAAAATGAGAAACAGAAAATGATGACAAAATTACATCAAGTGATGCTGCAGGCTATATGTACGCATTCTATCACTTCTCTCCAAAAAAGCAACTCAGCCAAACTGGATCACAATGGTCATGGGCGCTAGGTCTGAGCTCGTTAGGGTCACTATAAGGGCAGATGAGAAACTTTTTAGGACACCCCATTTCATACAAGTAAATAGACTGATTGCAAGCTTTCATTTTGATGGGTGGGTGGTTAGAGGGTTTGAGTTCTGTCTAATTTATCAAATAGGAAATTTATGCATCAAGCGTTTAGGACACAATAAGCTGAGCCAACAAAGTCTACGATAACCAGTTGGCCCAAACCCAACATAATTCATTGTCAGACAACCCAACTTATCATCAGAGCAACCTTCACCCAATGAACACTCAACACAGCCAATAAGATCTCATTTGATCAGGTGTATCCGTACATCCTAGAAAAAGAAAAGGACTCTAGAAACCGGAAAGCAGTAAACATATATTTGTGTCTTAGCCTATGTTCGGCTCATGTTTATAAAAAAGTCATTTTTTATCCACACGTTTTGAATAACTCACAAGTAGTACCAACGTATCCACCACTCATCTTTATTTATTTATAATCTAAACCATTTATAAATACTTCCCCAAACAGGGTTTTAGTCTCATACATATATGAGAATATTCTTACACCGAAGCACATGTATAGCACACCCAAGGGTCAGGGAAAAAGCCAAGAGGATGTTTAGGGAGTCCCAAACACAAGCATACGAGAAGTTTTATAATTATATTTGGACAAAGGATGGAAACAAAATTACAAGATTTATGTACACATACAAGAATTAATTTCAAGTAAGTTAGTGAACTGGAGGCAGATTCTTATTTTATTTGGTGAGGTTAGAAGGACTGAGTTTTCAGTCTAGTTTATAAATTGGACTTCCTAACTATCAAGCACATTGCTTGGATCAAATAAACCGGTGGTCACCAGCCAAGCAAATAACATCTCTTCTAATCAGGAGAATCCCTGATATAGAAGACAAGGTCATCAACCCTGTAGGCAGAATTGTAAGAACACTACAAAGTATTCACCACTACCACATTATTACCTTGCCCTTTGCAGTAACTCCCAGTGCAATGGTCCAGTAGTCATGTTGAATGCCCCAGGATAGCAGAGCAAGTGAGCACCTAAAACAAATACATCACCATTACCAAGTAGATAGTAACATTGAATCAACCTCTAGGACAAGAAAATTACAAGCAACCAAGTGCATGGTTTTGGAGATAGAGATAAGGGGTGTCTGCATTCCAAGTAGTCTATCATTTCTAAGAAATAGAGAAACAACTTTAACAGAAACATGAGGAGGATATAATCGGTTGCCATGTAAAGATCAAGCAGTTGCTATAAGCAATTGAGAGGATATCTTTAACTTCTGTGACAAAAAGTTGAAATAATAAACTCTAATATGCAAACAAACCTCTAGCTGCATAAAGCATCGCCAGTTCCTGAAATCTAATGTCATAGCAGATACCTATACCAATCCGGCCAACCTCTGCAGACAGACAATTTCAGTGAGAGAGAAAAATGTGATTTACATAATTATGGAGATTTTGTTGGTTAATACATACATAACACAATGATGTACTAGGCCTCCAAGGAAAATACAATGCCAGGTTAAATCAATGTTCTATCTGTAGAAGTTCATTGTCCTTTAACTTTTTCTTGATTTCTTTCTAGTACTTTATCACCTACATCACATTCCTAGTATTTGCCACATCAGTTTTAATTCTTCCTTGTCCGATGTAGCTTCACTAAACAAAATTTATTACTCAGTCCCGTTGAGTCGTTTAAATGTTGTACAGTGGTGAAAGTATAGCTAATTAGAACTTTTTCATATTTACACACAGGTTTCAACATTATCCAAAGGGGGGAAGGATAGGGTTAAAAATAAGATTCGTATAGGCCTTGATTTGCAGTTTTCTCTACAACGGGGTGTATAGTGGTCCTTACTGAAGAAAATAGTATTTGAAGGACCTATACAAGTGATACCTCAAGTTCCATTGCTCATTGATTTATCATAGAAGTTTCAGCCCTTTCATGTAGGAGATAATTTTTTTGAAAATGAAGGTCTAACATACATGGTGTGTATTAAGTAGCCATACAATTTTAGAAAAATATAAGTTCATCATATAGAAGTTCCAGACCTCTTCATCGTGCCTTAATCATCACTTTAGATTTTATTACAGTTTACCATAACTTGTTACATATATTTATCATATTTCATCAAGATATTGTCTATAAACAAATTATGTATGGTTCCAAAATTGTTTACTAAATCAGCATCTAAAAGAAACGCAAAAAATAAAAAAAAAAGCCAACCCATCTTGTAACTAGACAATAACATAAGAAGCTATTTTCTTCTCTCCTAAAGATAATTAAGCATTTATAATCAGTATTTTAGAACAAACACTGTCAGAAATCCCCAACAATTGCCTCAGTATTTTTCCCCAGGACTTGATGAAAAGAACATGCAACATGAGGTTTATGCATGTGATAGAGGGAAAGTATGGAGCAAGAAACAATAGTTCTGCAGCCCACGATGTAGATCACACATGCATACTGTAAACTGAGACGTGAATATAGAAGATAGTTTTATTCTATTTCACTTATTCAATTATAATCATACAACTCCAATATATAGTAAAGGAGAGAGAACTAATAAGGTAACTTACTAAACATAAAGAAGGAAAATTGCCTATTCTAAATAAGGTGACCCAATCAAATACAATCACTACAAATCCATCCCTTAATTACCGGGATTTCTACACTCCCCCTCAAGTTGGATCGTAAATGTTGACCATATCCAACTTGCAAATGAAATACTCAAAATCTTGTCGTAGCAAGCCTTTGGTGAAGATATCTGCTGTTTGTTCTTTTGTAGGTACATATGTCATGCATAAAGTTCCATCTTCAACCTTTTCTTTAATAAAATGTCTATCCACTTCTACATGTTTGGTTCGATCATGTTGAACTGGATTGAGGGAGATGTTGATAGCTGCTTTGTTGTCGCAATAGAGTTTGATTGGAAGTTTTACCATTGTCTGTAATTCTTCCAATAGTTTTTTTATCCACAATCCTTCGCATATTCCTTGTGCGACAGCTCTAAACTCAGCTTCAGCGCTACTTCTGGCTACTACATTTTGCTTCTTACTTCTCCACGTTACCAAATTTCCCCATACAAATGTACAGTAGCCAGTTGTTGATCTTCTGTCTTCTATTGAACCTGCCCAATCCGCATCAGTAAAGATTTCTACTTCTTTCTTTTCATTTTTCTTGAAGAGTCCTTTTCCAGGAGTACCTTTGAGATACCTGAGAATTCTGTATACTGCTTCTAAATGGACTTCCTTTGGAGAGTGCATATGTTGGCTAACCACACTGACTGCAAATGCAATATCGGGTCTAGTATGTGAGAGATAGATTAGTTTGCCAACTAGTCGCTGATATCGATCCTTTTCAACTGGTTCTCCCATGTTTTCTACTTTTCTTCCAACTTCTATTGGTGTATCACTTGGTTTGCAGCCAAGCATGCCAGTTTCTGTTAGAAGATCAAGAATGTACTTCCGTTGTGACACACTGATACCTTTCTTTGATCTGGCCACCTCCATTCCCAAGAAGTATCGCATTTGTCCCAAGTCTTTTACTTCAAACTCTGTGGCTAGGCTTTTCTTAAGCCTTTCTATTTCTACTACATTGCCTCCAGTCAAGATAATGTCATCAACATATACAATTAAAATTGTTTTCTCCCCTGTGTCAGATAATTGGTAGAACATTGTATGGTCTGACTGTCCTTGTTGATATCCTTGACTTCTCAATACTTTTGCAAATCTGTCGAACCATGCTCTCGGAGATTGTTTGAGACCGTACAGAGATTTTCTTAGTTTGCACACACTATTTTCTTCTTTGCCTTTATCGAAGCCCGGAGGTAATGTCATGAAGACTTCTTCCTCTAATTCCCCGTTTAAGAAGGCATTCTTAATGTCGAGTTGTTGGAGAGGCCAGTCCAAATTTGCTGTTAAGGACAAGATAACCCGGATTGTGTTTAATTTTGCAACAGGAGCGAATGTTTCTAGGTAGTCAATGCCGTATGTTTGTGTATATCCTTTTGCCACAAGGCGGGCTTTGTACCGTTCTATCGTCCCATCTGATTTGTACTTTACATTAAAGATCCATTTGCATCCAACGGGTCTTTTCTCCCTAGGTAACTTTACCACATCCCAAGTTCTATTTTTTTCTAGTGCTTGCATTTCTTCCAAAACAGCCTTTTTCCATTCGGGAATATCCATGGCCTCCTGAATATTCTTTGGGATTTCTGTATTATCAAGGTTATAAGAGAAAGTGCGAAATCCTGCAGATAGAGCATTATATGAAACAAATTTTGAGATTGGGTGGAAGGTACATGACCGAGGTTGTTTTCTGAGAGCAATGGGTAGATCACTTTCTGAGGATTCATGAGGATCTGGAACTATCATCGGTTATGACTCTTTTGGTGCTTCAGACGTGAGATCCTCTTTATATTTTGATTTTGGCTTCCGTGAGTAAACTAATATCTCCTTGTTAACTTGCTCTCCTGCCTTTCCCCCCGAGTTTAAGTTTACTTTTGTAGATGGCATGTTATGACAAGGGAGATTGAATGAATCGGTGTTTATGAAAGGTTCAGTAGGAGAGAGATCAATGTCAAAGAGTCGATCTGTATTGGAGAACCGATCTTCACACATATTCTCCCCCTGAAGAGAGGGCTTGTTGTAGTAGGGAGTTCCTTCGAAGAATGTGACATCAAGACTGACGAATACTTTCCTCGTGGAGGGATCATAGCATTTGTAACCCTTTTGGGTAGAGGAATATCCAATGAGAACGCATTTAAGTGCACGAGGATCGAGCTTACCCCGATGATGAGGATGAATGTGGACGAAAGTAGTACAACCGAACACTCGAAGGGGTAAGCTAGAATCAAGGCAGGAACCAGGAAAGAATGTTTGGAATACTTGAAGAGGTGTTTGGAATGAGAGAGGACGACTGGGCATTCTATTGATGAGATATGCAGATGTTAAAATAGCATCACCCCAAAAAAATTTAGGCATGTGTGGTGAACAACAAGGCACGAGCCACCTCAAGGAGGTGTTTATTTTTCCGCTCAGCAATTCCATTTTGTTGGGGTGTATCGACACAAGAACTTTGATGAATTATTCCTTGGTTTTGGAGATATGTGTTTAAAGTAGTGTTGAAATATTCTGTACCATTGTCAGTACGTAATATTTGAATTTTTGTCTGAAATTGTGTTTGAATCATCGAGTGGAAATTTAGAAATATAGTTCGGACATCAAACTTTTCTTTGAGGAGATAAACCCAACAAAGTCGAGTATGATCATCTATAAATGTGATGAACCATTTTTTGTGTGTTCGACTCGAGATTCGGGAAGGGCCCCATAAGTCACTGTAAATTAATGTGAATGGTTTCCATGGTTTGTATGTAGATTTAGGGAAGGAGGTGCGATGGTGTTTTGCTAGTTCACAATTTTCGCATTGGATATTAAATGTCCTTTTATTCAAAAACAAAGAAGGAAAGACATGACGTAAATATTGAACACTGGGATGACCCATTCTAAAATGCCATAACAAAAGCTCACTATCTTGAGGAACAAAAACAGAGTCACAAGTTGCAACTTGATTTCGCTTACTCACATCATCCTCCTCAAAGTAGTAGAGTCCCCCACATTCCTTAGCACTGCCAATCGTCTTCCCCGATGATAGGTCCTGAAAAATACAAGATGACGAGGAAAATTTAGCTGAGCAATTGGAGTTTTTTGTTAATTGGCTAATTGACAGTAAGTTACAAGACAGATTTGGAACGTGAAGAACGTGCTCTAGAGTTATAGAAGTAGAGATTCGAATACTTCCTTTTCCTGCAACTGGTGAGAGTGAACCATCTGCGATTTTGACTTTGATATTACCAGCACAAGGAGAATATGTGGAGAAAAGGTGATATGAGTCCGTCATATGATCAGACGCACCAGAGTCAATAATCCAAGGCGCTTTGGCGAATTGGTTAGTTGTATAGAATGCTCTTAAAAAATTACCTTTGTGGAATAGTGAACTTGACGGACCCGAGGATTGAAAGTTTGAAAACAATTTAAATAATTGCTCCAATTGTTCAGGATTGAATGCACCTCCTGCAGTAGAGTTATTTTCCTTGGGAATTCCAGTAGAGTCAATTGATGCCTGATATCCGCGATTTCTAAAATTTTGTCTTGATTTCCAATCATTAGGTTTCCCGTGCAAATCCCAACAAATGTCTTCCTTGTGTCCTGGTTTGCGACAGTGTTCACACCATGGACGTCCTCCTCGTTGTTTTGGCCCATTCGAATTTGATCCACTGTTTTCAGGCCCAAAACTTTGTCCAGTAGGTCCAATATTACTTGAAGAATAATCTGGCCCATTATGCATTTTTCTAGCCCATCCACTTTTAAAATTCAGACTTGGCCCAGTTGGCCCATTTAGCCCATTTAAACCAGGCGGTCCAGTAAGTACTCGTTCATTCTTCTTCAGTCCACCAAAGCCATTTCTCCTTGAAATCATCGCTGTCTCCACGGCCCTTTCACCGTCGCCGGCCTTCAACATGATTTTCCGGCGATTCTCTTCCCTTCTAACCTCTGCAAACACTTCCCGTGTGGTGGGTAACGGCCGACGGCCTAAGATTCGTCCCCTGACATCGTCCAGATCGCGGTTGAGGCCGGCAAGAAACTCGAAAACCCTTTCGTTTTCGACCTTTTTCCTGTACCGCACGCTATCGCCCGTACACTCCCATTCTTCCTCAAGGCTGAGGTCGAGTTCTTGCCATAGGTTTGTCATCTCCAAGAAATATTCTGTGACCTCTCTCTCCCCTTGTTTGGTCTGCCACAATCGAGTCTTAATCTCGAAGATTTGTGAGGCGTTTTCTCCATCAGAGTATGTCTCCTTCACTGCCTCCCAGACTTCGTTCGCCGTTGGTAGGAATAGGTAGGTTTTACCTATTGATGGAGTCATAGAGTTGACGAGCCAGGCAGTTAGTAGTGAGTTTTCCGACTTCCATTTTTGTAGAAGGGTTGCCTCTGTTGGTTTTTTTGAATCACCGGTGAGATATCCAAGTTTCCCTTTGCCTTCAATTATCAGTTTGATAGATTGGGCCCACTCCCTATAGTTTCTTCCGTTCAATTTTTTGACAGTAAATTGAAAAGAAGAATTGTCGGTGTTGTTGGAGCCCATAGGGGATAGGATCTCAGTTTCATTCTGAGATCCTCCTGAGACGGTGGAGTCTTTGCTGTTTTCTGTCATAGGTGGCTAGGTTGATTGATCCCTAGCTCTGATACCATGTAAACTGAGACGTGACTATAGAAGATAGTTTTATTCTATTTCACTTATTCAATTATAATCATACAACTCCAATATATAGTAAAGGAGAGAGAACTAATAAGGTAACTTACTAAACATAAAGAAGGAAAATTGCCTATTCTAAATAAGGTGACCCAATCAAATACAATCACTACAAATCCATCCCTTAATTACCGGGATTTCTACACTAAATTACAAGGAATCATAAAGTTGATAAACAATTAATATATGCCAAAATGCTAATACATTCTTCTGAATAGCATGCCAGTTAAATGAAGGATAATATGAAACTATCATGCTTCTCCTTTTTTCTGCAACACAGATTTTATCAATGTGTGAAAATATACATCATGACAGCGACACGGTATACTCCTCCTAGTGGTGAATTGCTTTGCTCCACTTTTTGCATAGTGGCATAACTTTGAGTTACTATGTAATGCAACAAATCTGAAATCAGAATCTCTGGCAAGATGTGAAGTTCTAGAAGTATATTTTTCCATTTCAAATTTGTAGAACTAGAAAATGCATTTTTATTTTTTTTTTAAATTTTCCCAATTTTCTTTGAGTCCTTGAAGTTCGAAAACAGGAGATGCAGAGTGGCAAAACCCATTTTAGGTCAGCTATTTTAGTGCAAGCTCTTTATATGAAGCTGGGTGATAAAGCATTTATGCATGAGATAACATGATTAGAATAAGATGAGCAGAGCCCACTTTGATATTGTTAACATTAAAAATATATTCTTTCACATGTGTTAAAAGACATCGCATGTGAATTGCAACCAGACTTAACCTATGAAGAAAAGCCGGTTGAAATCTTGGCTTGAGAAATCAAACAACTCCGAAATAAGTCAACTCCATTGGTAAAAGTTTTGTGGAAAAGGGAAAGCGGTGGAAGAGGCCACATGGGAACATAAATCAACTGTGCACGAAAAATATCGAGAACTTATTTAAATTGCGAGGACGAAATTTTATGAAGGGAGATTGTAATATCCCCAAATTTTATTTATTATTCAATCGACGAACAATATTGTTGCTAGAATTTCGAACATTTCATGAATGACTAAATTATCATATTTTAGTAATGATGACTAACATATAGTTAAGAAATTTTAGTAATGATGACTAACATATAGTTAAGAATAGTGAATTGAGATAAATAAAATAAGTGATTCACAAAAGAAGTGAAGACAAAGGGATGATCCGGAAACTTGCAAGATTTATAGACTGAGTTAGTGAACACACAAGAATGATCCAGCATCTTTCTAAAGTTGTGGTCTAGTTTCCTATCTTAAAGAGTAAGGAAGTGAGGAAAAATATTATAATATCAGTTCCAAATCAGCTAATGGGAGGAAGTTATGAAAGGTAGAAAGGGCATTAAATCTTAACTTTCAGACATTCCAGAAGCAGAAATTAAAAGAAAGAAACCAAAAAGGTTGTTGGAATTAGTTCTTCAAAACTATGAGTGAAATATGTTTCTATTTTATTTATGTGCCTTAAAGTGACCTATAAAATGCTATGTGCTATTTGACAAGTTGATGTGAGATAGTTTGATATCTTGCAGTAAACTAGAACAGAGGTAAGGCAAAATTACTTACGATATATCATTTTTTGAAAGGCTGATTTATTACAAAACCACTTACAATATATCGTTGTTTTCATATATCTAAATGAGTGTGAAAATTATGGTGCTGAAGTTATGTGTTTTTAACAAATTTTAAGTACCAACCACTTACAAAATAATTGTATGTCATGAGCATTCGTTAGTATGGAAAACGGTCGTTGGTTGTATACAAGGTCGAATGGACAGCAACGGGAGATGGATAATGAAGGATCCCTTCAATGACTAGGTGTTAACTTGACCTTAAGTGACTGTTGGGGCTGAGAAATCAGCATTACAGTTAAATTTTCACTAGTAACAGAAGAGATAAATTATTTAAAGACTAGCAAAGAGAAGGCAATTAAGTACTGGCCAATATTATGTGATGTTAGTTGCCACTTTATTAATTTGAGCTCAAGTATACAACGACTCTGTAAAGGCAAATGAAAATGCAAATAAAAATTATTCATTTGATCTCATGCATCATTTACACACTAGCACCATATTTCACTCAAGGGTTGTGGATAAATGCATTCTCCAATTTATCTTCCTTTTCAGATCAACATGACTTAGAGGCTATGTGGAGTACTTTGAGGATAGCTGGGTCATGACGTGAGATGGACTGGAATTTCAGCCAGCACCAACGTAAAACCACATAAAATGCAAACCAAGAGGATTGAGTGAAGCAATAACACGAGATTATCCCAGTATCCTCCAAATTACTGATCATTTCTAGCTGGTAAAAAATATACTGTTAAAAAGTAAAACTTTGATAATCACAATTACACTGATCATGGATAAAAAGAAAAAATGAAACGATAAATATGGCTCGTTAAGGGCTAAAAAATTTACATCTCAAGCCATGAAGGCATATTCAGGCATTGGAATGTAAAGAAACAAATTAGTACTTAAGGAGATTAACTAAGTACAGCTATAAAAAGTACCTGTGTCCACTATGGTTGGAGACTCTCCAGCAGTAAGAGTCTTAGATTCCTTAAATGTAATCTTCCCAGGAATGTCAATATCAAAAAGGTGTATCTGTCACAACAACACACGCATATTGGAACATGTTGTGAAGGAAGTATAGATCTTAGTTCCTTTTCCCTTTCTTTTTCAAAAAAGAAACACTTTAACACCATTGATGTTGAATACAAAGTCTTTTGTCCATACAAATAAAAACATTTCATAAGATTCTACACTAGTACAGTATGTAAATCAATGGATTAGTCTTTCACCTTTATCAAAGTAAGGCCTAGAAAGCAACACAAGACAGTTATGTGGAGCCTACTACATATGCAATGCTAATACATGCCTCATTTAGGAGATGGCTCTCATTGAAATTGACAAAGTAGAATATATTGTTGAGTGAAAATTATTCATCGTGTTTCAGATAATTGCAAACTGAGACTGCAAAATATCATTCATTCCATCTCTCCACAAAGCAAACTATCAATTCTTAAGTTAATTGATGAATAAGGGTGATCAAATAGTTAAAAAGATAAACACACTACCATAAACTGTTAATAGCTCTGTACAAACAAAACATACACATGCTCATATGAAAATGTGGCCACAGGAGATCACCTTGCGGTGTTTAGCTTTCAACTTTCCATCAGCTCCAAAGACACAACAGGTATTATACAACTTCTCCCCGCTTCTTTCAGGTATTGAGCCTCCAACTATTGTGATATTTAGGAGACGGGCTACTTCTGACAACATGGCCGTCGATGGAGATGCATCAAAACCAGCATCAATCTCCTCAGCATAAACTGGAAAGCTGTCATTTGAATATGGACTGTTCCATATTTCCTAAAAGCAAATAATTATTGTCACATTTATTGCTCAAAGGGAAATGACATGTTGCCTTCTAATATGAATGGGATAACATCTTCCATACAAAGACAATGGGGAGAAATTTTTTCTGACCATGAACATTTTATAAGTACAGAAGTAGGATAATTTGCACAATACAAAACAAGATGTTCTTTTGGATGAGATAGGACATCGTACATGGAGAAAAAAAGTTATCATTTTGACCAAGTCTGGTTAACTTTTAATCATCACTCAAATTGGGCAGCGAATGTGACAGTGCAACATGCAGTGAAAATCAAAATGTGTTCTGAATTTTCTCATAGACCGTCGTCTCAAAGTTTCAAGTATTGACTATCCCACATATGCTGACACAAGAAAGCAAATGATCCCGTTGGTTCTGGTTGGGGATTTGGATTATATTTCAGCCATTTTTACATACATATAAAACTTCAACTTTAACGAAATAAAGAGAGATCTGTAAGAGAAAATAGCCACAGAAAATATAAAATATGGAAAAGTAACTTTTTATTGTTTTGACAAAGAATTAACTTGTTTATTTCATTTCTTTACAATACTTCGCTCTGCACGTGGTGGTTTGGAATTGGGAACTTGAAATAGGAAAAATAAAAATTTCCTTCAAAATTTGAATTGATGTTTGATGAAATCCAATTCCAATCACTCATTTCAATGCCTTGAGACGAGATGCAAGTTTCAGTTAAGTTTGACATTTTTCTTGTGGATTAGTTTTTAGTACTTCATAAACAAGCTTCGCAGGAGGTAGAAATCTATGATCCACTTATAACCAATTCTGAATCACTCAGAAATTAAAATAGTTAATCAATCAACTTCAGACTAATTAAACACACTCGCCAACACATCAATCAATGGATGTAAATATGAACTCACGGGCAAAACAACAAGCTTGGCTCCCTTTTCAGCAGCCTCCTCTAATGCTGCTCGTGCGTGCAAGATGTTCTTCTCCTTGTCCGCAGTCACTTTCAATTGACATAATCCAATCTTAAACTACCCAAAGACAGATGAAGATCCCAAATTAGCTCAACTTTCAACTAAAATTTACACGTACGAGAGAAAAAAAAAAAAAAAACCCTCCAAAAGTCCCCCTAAGAGCACAATTGCACAAAAATCAAATTCAAAAATTGAGGGAGGTGAATTACCTTGGTGATTGGAGGATCGGGTGATAGGAGGGCAGGGGGGACTCGAGCTTGTTCAGGGTGAAAAGAGGAAGCCATTGTTGAAAATGAAGCCGAGGCAGTGAGTGTTGTGTCGTACCTGCAGGTTGACTTCTGGAGCACTTTGTGAAGACTATTGCTTTGAATAGTTGTACGTCTCGGGATAGGGTTAAATCGACGGCGAAGGAGGAGAGATGGTGCCGGGCGTAGGATGGACCGAGTAACAGAGGAATGGAGAGCGGTTCCTGAGGGGTGTAGCGAGGATACTGTTGAAGAGAAGGCCAGTCGAATTCTCATTTTGTGAAAAATTACCGTTGAGTTCCTCAAGTTATAGAACAAGTCGTAACTAGTTTTCATTTTTATTTTTAGGATTTCCTATTTTGCCCCTGTTTGTTTCCTTTTTTTCAAAACTTTTTTTTTTTAAAAAAAATTTTGTACTCATTCAGCCACACATTCACACAATAAAATATTTTACACATAAATTCAAAAAAAATTCTTGTTTTTTATTGCTCGTTTGGCCCTCATTATTTCACATTATAACGAAAAGAATAATAATTTTTTGGAGAACGCGTGGTTAAAAAAAAATTAAGTTTACATATAATATTATTTTATTGAAAAAAAAAATTGTTGTTGAAAAGAAGAGAAAAATAAAAAAAAAATTATTTTTCGCCAAAAACTCTTTAAAAAATGAGACAAACAAAGACTTTATTTCTTGTAGCACTTGAGTTTAAGTTTTAGGAAAATTACGAGAAACATCTCCAATCTTTCTTCTATACGATGGGATCCTTGACCTTTCGAAAATAGGCAAGATTCATCTCCATGGATGAATTTCGTCAATGCAGCACTCGTGACTTGTACATTCAAATATTAAAAGGGGGCAAAATTATCATTCCATAAGTCATAATTATAATGTATTAAAGAAAGTAAAAATTCAAAAAAAATAATAATAATAATTAATAAAGAAGAAGAAGAAGAAGAAATTGTCATCTTCTTCCCCCTATTTAGGGATCGGCATTTTATACTCCAAACTGCAAAACCACTCGACTAGAATCAACTCAATTTTATATTTGTTTTTTTTAAATAAAAGTAAAAAAGATTTTCAAGGGCATTTTACCCTTGAAACTCATCAAATTGAACTAGACCGATGCAGCTAATTTTTAACTGATGTTGAGACAATTTCATGTTGAGATTTCACCCAAAGTGACTATGAAAAATCAATTTGGCGGTAGGTTCGGGGCCATATCCGACTTGTGACCAGCCCTACCCCCACTACCCTCAACCAGTCTGCATCATAACTGTCACCATTATACCACCATGAGTATCAACAAATCAAATGGAGATAAAATCTCTTATGAATCTACACAGACTCAGGGGAATTTCTCCCCCTTGGTCTTTTTCCATCCACCAAGATTAGAAGTCATAGGGGATAAATCCCCTTGATCTAATACGATTCGTAGCAAATTTGGTGAGATTTTTCGCCAACCACCAAGGTCGAGAATCATGAGGGATTTCTCACCCATTGTTACCATCGAACCAAGGGGATTTCTTCCCCGTTGGTTTTCTGGTGAACTTGTTCATTAAGAATGGTGATAGTGGTGGAATGGCGATGGGATTTTATGTTCACAGTGATGTCATCCTTGCCTTGGTACTCCAGAAAAGCAAAATTTGATCTAACATATATTTGCTCAATGGATATAATCGGCTCATGGGAAGACTTCATATGGGTTCGATGTACTTTTATCTTCAAAGAGCGATTCGACATTCAATGCAAGTCGAAGCATCTGGTTGCCCGGGTAGATAAATGCTATTAATAAAAGTAATAATTCATTATTCTTGACAATAGGTCTTGGAGACTTTTTTGGTTCATCATGATATTGCTCTGGGTTTACATACATTTACATTGATCTTAGTAAAAGATGTTTTAGATGCACGCGGTTCTAAGCTAATGCCAGATAAAAGATCAAGGGTAATGGGGATACTCTAAACCTTCCATTAGTTATGTATTAACGTTCCAACAAAAAATACTTGTATGCATCAAAAACCTCAATTTCAGCGAGGTAAATGTATTAAAAAATGACAAATTTTAGCAGATGGTGCTGCTACGGTTGGTGGTGAACTTGCTTTGGAAAAATTTATTGATAAATAACAAATTTAATTCAATGTTGGAATTCGTAAAATCTTTATCAATTAATGAATTAATATGATCTGTCATCGGTGTTTAGTATGAGATGAGCACCGTATATATACATAATCTAAAAGTCAATGTTCACGAAAATTTTACAAGCGTACATCGTTGGCAAGTAATAGATTTAGTGAGTTGAAAATATCGTTCCAAGGGGTATAAATTTCAATGCGAGTTT
This sequence comes from Fraxinus excelsior, assembly GCA_019097785.1. Lineage (NCBI taxonomy): Eukaryota > Viridiplantae > Streptophyta > Magnoliopsida > Lamiales > Oleaceae > Fraxinus > Fraxinus excelsior. The sequence continues at coordinate 2,196,099 of CM032644.1, forward strand.
GTTAGCTTTGTATGGAATTCAAATTATGTAATACAAAAGAGATTTTGATTTTAAATTATTCTAAATTATGCTAATAATTATGAAAATGTGTTATTTGTATCAAATTATTGATGATTGTATTGAATTTGATTTTGCTTTTACTATCTATTTTAATTATTGATTTGTAATCTAGTCTTATTCATGCATTCTTAACAATCAATAAAGTTATTATATTTAACTTTGTTTTCCAAGATAAATAAATTTTATTCTAATCACGACCCAAGTTTATTCTTAATACAAATTCGAATGATTTTAACTAATTAAATTTTAAATTATCTATATAATTGCACAAGCGATATTATTATTCGTAACATCTATTACTTGTGTATTAACCTTCTCAATACTACAACAAACAATTAATTATCTAGTTAGTGATTAAACAATAAAATAATGCGATGAAAATGCAAAATTAATTAAAAAAATATTAAACTACTAATCTAGAATTAAAACAAGAAACTATTTATATAATTGGTGATTAAGTCATTAAATAATGTAATGAATATGCAAAATTAGTAAAGAAATACTAAACTATTAATCTAGAATTAAAACAAATAAACAATATGATTCATTTTCATCCAATACAAAAGTGGATCTAGCATAACACGATTTTATATAAATTACAAAAAATAATCATAATATAAAAGTATCACTTAGATCATAAAATAATGGAAAAGATATTGATCTTCAAGCCCAATGTTGAATTATTCAATTTTTTGATTTAATTGATCTTCAATTCTTGCTAGGGTTTTATCTTCTCTATCAAAATATAACAATTGACCTTTTGTTCTTGATAAATTTGATTATTAGAATATGTAATTAGAGGTTAGAGGGAGATCTCTTAATGTATAGTCCTTATTTGGTTTTTATATGAGTCGAAAATTAGGTAAAAATCTTGTCCAATTTGAATTCCAAAAGAATTTGAATCAAAAAAGGAAAAGGGAAAAATTCATTTATCCTACTTTTACTTTACACTATTTCAAAAATGACAAAACAACTTTCACATTTCAAAAATCAGATATTTGACCTATACATACACATATTTATTTATATATATAAATATATAAAAAGATAATTATATATAATATAATTAATTAACCCACCCCCACCACCCCTACCACTCCGGCGATCGCTCCGGCAACTATTCCGGCGACTACTCCGATTCCGGTGACCGTTCCGATGACTGTTCCAGCGACCGTTGATGGTCACAGTCCAGGTCACAAGTTATTAGACTCCGACGATCGCTCCGGCAACTATTCCGACGACTACTCCGATTCCGGTGACCGTTCCAATGACTGTTCCGGCGACCGTTGATGGTCACAGTCCAGGTCACAGGTTATTATCACAAGTCACAACTCAGGTCACAAATCACAGCGCATTGTTATTTTTTTATAATGATTGATAACATGATAAGACTAATGTTTCAAATTTTTATTAATAGTCACGAGTTATTTTCAAATGGTCACGACACATGTCACAAAATATATTCACCCTTTTGTTCATAATCTCGTGTTATTTTCAAATGGTCACAGCACATGTCAAAAAATATTTTTGCACATGGCTCCGATTCTTGCTGATAGTCACATGTTTATTTTAAATGGTCACAGAACGGGTCATGCAATATTTTTACACATGGCCCAGGTCACGGCATAGGTCACAGCACAAAACTCAAGTTACAGCATATGTCACAACACATGACTCAGATCACATCATAGGTCACAGCACATGTCTCCGATCACAGCATAGGTCACAGCACATGTCTTGGGTCACAGCATTGGTCACAGAGACCAAGCCCCATCTCATCCCACCCACAACCATCGCTAAGACTGCCACCACCACGACCACGACACCATCGTCAAACGCACAGTACAGACAACACCACCATCACATCCAACATAACCTCCGTCACCGTTGGATCCAACAGTCGCCGTCACCTAAACACACCCAGAAATTTACATCAGATCTGGATCACATATACAACCGAGACCAATTCCTAAAACACAAAAGACTGATCCACCACCCAAACACCATTAAAATCACAGATCCACCACGACCACAAAATAACACCACCGCACGCCTCACGCCGTCCACAACTCACAACTCCAGCAGGAGAGTAGGTGGTAATGGTAAACTTTTGGTCGCTCTGTTAGTCCCTGTACAACATATCTATTCCAAACAAAAGCTAGATCAGACAACAATTTCTCTAAAAACCAAAAAGTTACACGATCGCAAAAAATAAAAGTAAATAACCTGTAGTTGAAATCTAGAACGCAACCTCGAGCCCTTTTGCCAATATCTGAGTAAAGCCCTGGACCCTTGCCCATGATTTTTAACCCTAAAATTGAAGGAAAAAAAATTCACAGAATCAAAATGTAGAGAGCGAGAACGACTCTGTGAAGGAGAGGAATATATATTGAAAAAATGCCCTAATTTTGGTGATGTGCGCGATGACAGGCGAGGCGGTGGCGGACAGATGAGTTTGTGGCAGAGATTGACGGTGAGAAGAGAGTGGAGATAGAAACTGTCTGCGTCGCACACAACAGCGATGTCGCCGGTGAGGAGACGGAGAGAAGATGAGTTAGAGACGAAGAAATCGAGTCGCCGCTTCGCCGGCCAGAGAAAACAGTGAGAGATAGAGAGAGGGGAGGGGGGAGGGAGTTTTGCTGAAAGTCGAGTAATTAGGGTTTAAAATGGTGTGGGTGTGGGTGTGGGTGTGGGTGTGGGGTGGGGTGGGTGTATATAATTTAATTTTTATAATATTATTATTATTATTTAATTAAATATAAATAATTTGTATCTATATATAAAATATCTGATTTTTGAACATTAAAACTTAAAATCTGAATTTTGAACTTGTATCTTGAAAAGTAGGGATTCATGTAATTTCCACAAAGGAAAATCAGCCCCTTCATTTGAACCCGAGGCAATATATAAACATTCTTTTTATAAAAAGATCAATTAGTAAATAAAAATTCTTATAAGATTTTCTATATTCTTTTTATCGCCCTAAATTTTTATAGAAAAAGATTATTTTTTGATTAAAATTTTATAGAATAATAGACATTGTTTGGGCTCGATTTTATTTCAAAACACATTTTTCTCTTTCTTCTTTTCAACCACATTTTTCAATAAAATAATATTGTACGTAAATTTAAAATTTTTCATTTTTGAAACTACACATTCTCCAAAAAAATATTATTTCAAGATATATTTTTCCCTAAAACTAATATTAATGGTGCCCAAACTGGGGCATACATTAATTTATAATTGTTGACGGCATAAAAATGCAGCCCAATTCAATGGCACAAGAAGTGAAGCCCCAAATAGGAGATCTGCATTATAGGCCTAAGGAAAATCGTGTAAAAGACCCAAGATAGAGCTATGCAATAGATGCTCATCATCGTCCAAGCCTATAAGATGCCCAAACTCTGGGCGAGTACAACATCTTATTGATACTCAGGGCGACGACATTATTATAGCCCAGAATTTGGATACATGGATATTTCAAGTAACGGTTACCAAGGCAGTTAAAGAGTGTTCTCATCATGTCCCACGTTCTAGGGAACCTTGGTTATCAGCATTTCAAAGGTGAAGGCGACGTCAGTTAGAAACGAAAGTTCTACGACAAGTCAGCTATGATGAAAAACGTGAATAGTTACAGGACGACCAGTAGTTTCAAACGGTTATACAACAACTGTCCGATGAGTATAAAAACGAAGAGAAGGCATAAAAGAAAAGGACCCCGAATCAAACACTCTCGAACAGAGACTATGTAATTTTCATTATCTTTACTTTCATCGCATTTAACCTTTAATTGTTCTGTGTGTTTGCGCCCCTTGGAGGCATTTCGTTTTCTCACTCATTGTAAATCTTCAATAAAACACCTATTTTTGGAATTTTGTCTCAAAAGGTATGTTTCTTACACAATCGTATGAGTTTCTCTTTAATTGTTAGTGAGGCCCGTGTTAAAAAAGAATGACAAGATCAAGGTGTATATAGATTTCAGGAACCTAAACTTAGCAACGCCCAAAGATGAGTATCCAATGCCTACGATAGATTCTTTAGTAGACTCAACTGTCGGGCATGTTATGTATTCGTTTATGGATGGATACTCAGGTTATAACCAAATCTACATAACTAAGGAAGATATACATAAAACTGTCTTTAGGTGTCCTGGATCTTTAGGATGCTTCGAATGGGTAGTTATGCCCTTTGGCCTAAAGAATGCAGGGCAAACTTATCAAAGAGTAATGAACTTAATTTTTCATGATATGATAGGCCAATTTGTCGAAGTATATGTAGATGATATGGTGGTTAAATCTGTTAAAAAAGAATACCATTTTGAACAACTAAGACACTCATTAAAGCAAATGAGGCAACACAAACTAAGGTTGAATCCTTTAAAATGTGCATTTGATGTGAATGCAGGAAATTTCCTTGGATTTTTAGTGCACAAAAGAGGGATCGAACTCGATAAAAACAAAGAAAAGACCATTTTAGAGGCTAAACCACCTAATAACAAAAAAGAATTGTAAAGGTTCTTAGGCCAAATAAATTTCTCAAGACATTTTATTTGCAACTGTGCAGGGCGAACAAAAGTTTTTTTTCCTCTCTAAAGCTGAAAAAGCAGAACGAATTCGTCTGGAAGGAAGAACATCAAAAGACTTTTGATAGCCTGAAATTATATCTGTCAAGTCCTCCAGTGTGGTATCACCTATTCAAGGACGGCCAATGAAAGTGTACATATTGGCTGAACAAGAATCAATAGCCGAAATGGTCGCGCAGGAAGACCAGTTTGGCGAAGAAAGGGCAATCTATTATTTGAGTAGATAGTTAACAAAATGTGAATGTAATTATTCTGTCATTGAACAATTATGTTTGGCTTTGTACTTCACATGTATAAAACTGAAGGCCTATTTACGGCATGTGACTGTTTACTTAATGTCTAATATTAATCTAGTTAAGTATATGTTTTCTCACCCTATTTTACATCAAATGATAGGCATTTGGACTTTGGCACTATCAGAATTTGAAATACAACACATACCACAAAAGACAATTAAAAATCAAGCATTAGCTAACTTCTGGCCGATTATCCATGCATTGATATGCCCAAAGAAGTTGAACTGGAAGTGAATTCATTCGAGTTAAGACCTTGTGTATTATACTTTGATGGATCAAAAACTTCCGGAGAGACAGGGGTAGGAATCGTTTTAATAAATCCTTTAGGAGTTTATTATAAATTCGCTTTTACGTTGGATAGAACGTGCACCAATAATCAGGCTGAGTATGAAGCTCTAATTGTGGGATTGGAATTGCTACTAGAAATATGAGTAAAGAATGTAATTTACCAATTAATTGGTAATTTTAAATGCCAAAGTGACTCTATCATAAATCAGTACAAAATCGCCAAAAAGTTATTAGAGGAATTTGATCAAGTGGAGCTTCAATATGTTAGCAGGATGTATAATGATTTGACAAACGAGTTAGCCCAAATGGCTTTGGGTTACTTAAAGATGCTAAATGTAGAATCCACTTGTGAGTATGGGGTAATCTTGCCTGTAGCACAAAGGAGGGCGAGGAAGATCAATATTCATTGCATAGAAGATGGAGAGGAAATAGATTGGAGATAAGAAATAAGAATGTTTTTAAAAGAACCCAACAATGAAGAAAACAGGAAAATGAAACTACGTTCATTGAATTACGCACTAATAGACGAGGAATTATTAAAGAAACATCCAGACCGTGTGTTGCTAAAATGCGTGAGTCTGCAAGAAGCCAAAGTAATCATGGCTGAAGTGCATGAAGACATATGTGGAGCTCATCAAGCTGGTCAAAGAATGAGGTGATTGATCATTAGGAGTGAATATTTTTGGCCCAAGATGGGAGAATCGTGTGTTCAGTACGCAAAGAGTTGTTTAGCATGCCAAAGGCATGGCCCAATACAAAGAGCGTCAGTAAGAGAAATGACACCTATTATTAAGCATTAGCTGTTTAAAGGCTCGGCGATAGATCTGATAGGGAAAATTTATTCCCCATCGTCTAAACAACATACATTCATAATAGTTGCAACAGATTTCTTCACTAAATTGGTGGAAGCTATACCTTTAAGAAAGATCTCGCAGAAAAGCATTATAGACTTTATTCGTGATCATATCATCTATAGGTTTAGGATACCGCAAACTTTAATGATTGATCGCAGAACTTCTTTAAATGGAGATCAAGTGAAGGAATTCTGGAGCGAAATTGGAGTCAAATTAGTAAACTCTACACTTTATTATGCTCAATCAAACGGACAGAAGGAATTTTCCAATAAGATTCTGAAAAATATTATTAGAAATATAATAGATGAAAACGCTAGAAGTTGTCACGAATGTTTAAATAAAGCTCTGTAGGCCTATATGACGTCACCACGCTCAAGTACCCAAGTAACTCCCTTTCAACTTGCATATGGACAAGAAGCAGCACTGCCTATGGAAATCAATGTGTAGTCAATTAAGGTAGGTTTGCAAAACAATTTAAGTGATGGTGATTATGCAGAATCATTAAACCAAAGTCTATTAGAGTTGGACGAATTGAGATTGGACGTCCTAGACAGACTGCAGGTCCAACAATGAAAGATGGCTAAGTTTATAACAAAAAAGTCGTAGCCAAGTCCTTTAGCCTGAACGATTTGGTGTGGAAACAATACTCCCTTGGGACAATAAAGATCCGAAGTATGGCAAGTGGTCGCCCAATTGGGAGGGACCATATAGGGTAAAAAGCGTATTGCTTAATGGAGCTTACCACTTGGAGGATTTAGACGGTACGTAGTATGTAAGATTCATTAATGGTAAGTACTTAAAAAAGTATGTTCCTTCCATATGGGAGAGTGAACAAATATAGGCACGCACCATAAAAGTAAAGTGGACGATTACGTTCAAATAAATAAGAGCGAAATACGTTCGAATAAGATCTCTTACTATCAAATGTTGCTTACAAATCAAAAGAGACAAAATAAAAAAATATTATATAAGTCGCAGTTTAAAGCAGACTATTATTTTTCTTCTATCAACTACAACAGGAAAAGGTAAACCTGCCTTCCTCGCACTCCTAGACACTTCTCTATAATGTTTCTTACAAATTCAGAGAGACAAAATAGTCAAAATACGATTAGCCGCAACTGAAAGCAGACTATAATCGTTTTTCCTGTCAATTGCAACAGAAAGAGAGAAACCGACATTCCTCACCTTCCTAAATGCATCGCTTCATGATAAGTACTCTCAACAAGCAATTGGGGCAAAAAAAAAATCAGCAGCATGCTATTTTTTTTGCATCCATATCTCCCACTGGAGATCATAAATGGAAAAGGCGCTGAGAAGACATTCATTCACCCGAGAACATTTCATATACCTCCCACACCAAAGGGCATATTAACAACAGATAGCATACTCAGAAAAAGAGAGGGTTATCCCAAAAGAAAGCAGCTGATCTCCTGGATACAGAAGATCCATCATTTTGGATATTGTGGAGAATAGCAGGAGAGTGATTTGCTAGAGAATAAGGGTGATGATGGTGAACACATAACAAATACACAGTTTTATAGAGGCCTGAATGTGAAGAGGCAGAATACGAATAGCCAGATGTGCAGTAATTGAAACTGAAGGAAAAAAAATTTCGAAAAGATGCCAGAAAGTCAAGAGTCTTATTCTACATAAAAGTGCACTAAAAGAAATGCATGAGGACGAGATACGAGATTAGTAATTAAAACATAAAATATTAACGATGACGAAATACATCAATTATGCCATCTCAGAGTACAAACGGAAAATTGTCACACAAGTTAAGAGAAGATTACTTCATTAATAAAAATGGCTGTTATTACAAATTTCAGCCGATTAAGACTGCCATCCACGATTACAAGGACAAAATAAAGGACGAAAACGTCCAACAAAATAATGTTAATAATTAATGTCATAATTACAACTTGCCCCACATAGAGCGCATATTTTCTCTAAGCTTTCCCCACTCATCGTCCTGCCTATTGGATGCGTTGGATAGTGCGATTACATAATCCTCATCAACCTCTAACTTGGTGTAACGCTCAAGCAATGGCTTGTGCCATTCAATCTCTTGAGCAACACATGTTTCTTCGCAGCCAGTCTGGACCTGCAGTCCTCCATTCTGACTTGAAGTTCTTTCATCTCTACAGCCAACTTTGTCATCAAGGAATCTTCAACTATTACCTTAAAAGAAAGTCCGTTCAAATGGACCTTGGTCTTCTCAAGCTTTTGGAATAGATATGTCTTTTCATTCGAAGCACGAAGATACTGAACTTGTTCAGCTTTCAATTCGATGTTCCTGGCCATCGAAGAGCTGATTTCTGAATGAGTAATCTTCAATGCCAGTCTTAAATCAGCGTGCGAGCCATTTTGGCACTCAACTGCTCAAACTTATCCTTCTGGCCAGAAGTACTTGCTCGGTGGACATCCATGTCCATGAAGGCAACATATTCAAGTAAAGATTGCCTAAGAGCCTCCATGTTTTCTTCTGATGAGGTAGCATGATGGCTAGATGAAGAGGATCAAGAAGTCGTGATTGTTTTCGCTTGCTCCCAAGAGGTAAGTATGTCTTGGATAGAACGTAAAATGGAGTCGGCTTCCTACAAAGAAAAGGCAAGTAGTCAGCAATCCCACTACAATGTACAAGTTAAAGACGAAAAACGAAGCAAAGAATATCACATCGACAGTTTGGGTAGCCAGGGGCACATCATCCAACGCTCCAACCACTCGAGGAGACTTCCATTTATCCGAACTAGTCGTTTCTCTTGCCACGGGAAAATCTGCAGGGCTTCCTGCAAAAATAAGATGCGATGAGTCATAATTCAACAATATAGACAAAGGATGAGACCCTATACTCTGCACTACCTTATGGTTCAACACGCGGGGGGTCAACATCTTGGGAAAGTGGAGTTTCTCCAACTTGACTGGAAGCTAAAGTCCCTTCTCCAAACGAATTGGACAAAGAAACCTTAGTAAAAGTTAGAAGAGTAAGATCAGAGGAAGGAAGGGCCTTCAAAGGAAAATCAGTACTTTTCTGCAAAGTCCAAGCAACACATTAACCTACGAAGGATCTCTACGAGTGAATAAGCTTTACATGAAGGCGCAAAATCTAATACCTTTCTTTTGACTATAAGGGGAACATCATCATCATCAGGCAGACCTGGCAAAGCAGAAGCTGGCCTTTTACGGCTAGAGGTATCCTTGGTGGTGTCAGTTGGAACAGAAGAAGAACCGAATGGAGTAGGATTGGTTGGAGAATGTTTAACGCGAACATAAGAAGGTCGTGAGGGAGAAATGAGATTCTTCGAAGGTGGAAGAATAGTAAGAACATGAGAAACAGAAGAGGCTCCAGGACTCTCCAACAAGTGAAAGGCGCGATTAACATCAGTTGCAAACAATTTATGCTTCACTACCAGCCATAGTCGAGCAAACAGAGGATGGGTGACAGAAGTAGGATTAAAAGGAGCCATAGAAAAACCTTGGGTCAAAGCAACATTGCGAGCATCAATGGCCTCTGCCTCCGTTTTAGTAATGGTATGAAAACGGTCTGTCAAATTCTTAGAGAAGCATAAAGGAACATGCCAAGTTTTATGGTAGAAGGAGACTGTACGTAAATAGGAATTTGATGAACAGAGAAAGGGAAGAAAGAAGGAATGGAGTCTAAGGTATAAAAGAGTGTGAAAACCTCCCTACTGGATATTCTCACAAGGCTCACTTGATTGACAGACAGCCCATAGCAACTAACCGATCTAGGAGGAGTTGGGAGGACACCAAGTTGTGGAAGATATGCTCTCAACCACAATTGAGCAAGCCATAGAGGCCCACTACCAGTAGGAGATGCACTATTTCGTAGCTGAGATTGAAGGGAAGCCATGCCTTTATAAAAGGCAGCTAGGAAAAGCTAACAAAGGTTCAAGGGCCTACCACGAGCTAGTTCGTGTGCTATGGGTAAATAAGACATAGAAGGCTTCTTGCTGGGCACACACATGACATATTTACATAGCCAAACTTGAAGGAAGGCTACACACTCAGCGTGCGTGGGTCCAGTGGTAGTGTTCTTATAAATTTCCTGCATGGACGAATAAGAGTCAGTAAGTTTTTTGTCAAATTTTGGGACATCACCAGTGACCATAATATTAGGAGAGATGGTGTCGCCCAAAAGGCAGAAGATTAACTAAAGCCCCAACATCTCTTAAAATAATTGACATTGGGCCAAGAGGAACAATGAAAGCATTATTCTCAGAAGACCAGAAGCTCAGAGTAATGGGAAAAATCACAGAGTCAAAAGTTGGAGGGTGAAGTGCGATTTCTAACAAATCGAAAATTTTAGCACGATCAAAAATTACTTTAGTGGGACCATCCTTTATCTTATGTGCATGCCAAAAACGAAAAGTAGCATCAGATTTGGGCCAAGTACGAATACCTTTCTCCTGGATTGGCTTTAATGGAAAGGGATTTCGAAAAGAGGGATCTTGAGTGCAGGGAAACAACTGGCCCACTGCGGCTTGCCATACAGAATCAGCATCATTGAATGACAAGCCCAAATAAAACTCATTAAGATCATATTTTGACAATGACAGGAAAGTTGGAGTTACGTAGGGTTTGGTGAGAAGTTCTCGATAATCTTCAAAACTAAAAGAGCTCTTCAACGTCGCCATTTATCGCAAGTTTCTTAAAGATGTTAGAGTACAAATGCTTGAGGAAAGAAGCAAGAAGATGAACAATAATCTCACAAAAGTGCAAAAATACAATTGTAGGTATAATGGCGCGAAGAAATGACGTATCCTTGATTTGTGAAAATGACGTTATATTCCACTTGTTGGAATATATAAGGACACCGCCAAATAAAATTATGATTGGGATTCTTCCCCTTTTCCTTAAGAATTTAAGTATTGTGGAAATGTACAAAGAATGAATATGGTATAAGATTAATAATCGTTATTAATCCTGCCATATTGGGGGGTAATTGTTGACGACATAAAAATGCGGTCCAATTAAATGGCCTAAGAAGTGAAACCCCAAATAGGAGTTCCGAAGGATAGGCCTAAGGAAAACCATGTAAAAGGCACAAGATAGAGCTGTGCAATAGAGATCCATTATCGCCCAGGCCTATAAGACGCCCAAACTGTGGGCAAGTACAACATCTTATTGATATCTAGGACAACGACATTATTATCGCCTAGAATTCGGAACACCCAGAATTTGGATATATAGATATTTCAAGTAACGGTTACCAAGGCATTTAAATGACGTTCTCATCATGTCACACGTTCCAAGGAACCCCGGTTATCAACAGTTCAAAGGTGGAGGTGACGTTAGTTAGAAACAGAAGTTCTACGACAAGTCAGTCATGATGAAGAATGTGGATAGTTACAGGACGACCAACAGTTTCAGACGGTTCTACAACAACTGTCCGAGAAGTATAAAAATGAAGAAAGTGCATAGAAGAAAAGGATCCCGAATCAAACACTCTCGAACAGAGAGTGTGTAATTTTTATTATCTTTACTTTCATCGCATTTAACATTTTATTGCTATGTGTGTTTGCGCCCCTTAAAGGCATTTTGTTTTTTAACCCATTGTAAATCTTGAATAAGACACTCTTTTTTGGGACTTTGTCTCGAGAGGTCTGTTTCGTACACAATCGTCTGAGTTTTTCTTTAATTGTTAGCGAAGCCCGACTTTCCGCGCGAAACAGTAATTAATTTTTATACACTAGTTGCTTGTTTTATTTAGTAATTATCTACAAGCTTGGATTGATAATATTGAATACTAGTGATTATTATTACATTTTAGTGTATAAATAAATAACCTAATAAAATAAGGACGTGTAATAAATTATATGCACATATAACTTTCTATACAATTTTTTTTAATGAAATATAAGTCTATAACAGTTATTCTATAAGTCTTTAAACGAAAATATAAACGTCTACGAAACTATAGTCTTTAAATGAAAGTATAGAAGTCTACAAAAGAATTTCATTGATTCTATAAAAGTATGTAAAATTTTATTAAGCCACTGTTTGACAGCCATTTTATGGGGGAAAAAATGAGTTTTTAAATAGTAAATGTCTATTTGGTTTGTGTTTTCAGTTTTCAGTTTTGAATTCATTTTCAATTTTCTATTTTGAAGGTCAATTTTGAGATTGTCAAAAATACGTTTGGTTTGTTGTTTCGAGAAATTAATTCTCAAAACAGAAAACCACGTTTAGTTTAAAATTTTGAAAAATTGTTTTATGACACTTTATTTCAAAATTTATATTCAATAAAAATAAAACAATTTTATGTTAATATTTTATCAAGTAACCAATACATTTTAAAGTTGATAAATTTAAAAAAAAAAATTATCAATACAAAAGTAAAATAAAACAAATAATAAATTCAGTCGAACATATGAGAAGTAAAAATAAAAATAAAAGATGTGAATAGAGAATATTTACATTTGTGTGCATTTAAATATTTTTTAAGAATTTTTATGTAAATAATCATTAGAGTTTTAAACTATTTTTGTTTTTTATAATTTTCATCTTTCTAGGATTTTTCAGAATTTTATTTTTATTTTATATTTACTAGAACTTTTTAAATTTTAAATTTATTTTTTCAAAAATTTCATTTTTTAGATTTTAGATTTATCAATTTTATTTTTTTGAATTTATTTTTTAGAATAATATATGTTTTTTTTTAAAAAATTATTTTTTAGAATTTAGAATTTTATTTTTTAAAAATTTTAATCTTTTTAAAGTTTAGGGTAATTAGTACAAAACATCTTTACCTTTCACTATTATTGTGGAAAAAATTATTACATTTCATTTTTTAGTATTTTCATCCTTAGTTTCACATTTCATTGTGCAAAATGTCATTTTCATCAATTTACTAAATTAAAACTATGAAATGATGAATATACTATTCTATTTAATTTTTTTTTTAAAAAATAAAGAACTAATTACAAATATAGTCCCAATTTTTTTTAAAAAAAAAGTGCAAAGGAATCTCAAATAAATTATTAAAATGGTAATTATCACATAATGTCCATACTTTTCACAATTATTGTGAAAATGTCTATATTTTTCATTTTTTGATATTTTCACCTTTAATTACACATTTAATTGCGCAGACCATTTTTTCTATCCATTTTCCTTCAATTTCTCAATAAAAGCTATTAAATGACAAATATGCACTCATATTTAAATAAAAAAAGAAAATTAAATTTTTTTATTTTCTATTTTTTATAATTTAATTGAGTATCGTTTGCATTTTAAAAGAAAAACATTGGGACTATGATTGTAATTAGTTCTTTATTTTTATTTTTTATATTTAAATAGGATGGTATATTCCCCATTTCATAACTTTTATTGAGAAATTGATTAAAATGGATAAAATTGATGGTTTGTGAAATCAAATGTAATTACCCTTTTATGAAAACACTTGTTTTCCATGTTTTGAGTATTTTCGGAATTTTCACTGAAAATACTCAAAACGTTAAAAATGTGTTTTGAGTTTTATATTATAAATTTAATATTGTTTTCGAAAATACATTTTCAAAAAATATCAAACCAAACACGTTTTTTTAGTGTTTTGCAAATCTAAAAATTAAAACAGTTTAAAAATAGCAAACCAAACGCGCCCTAAATTTTTGGAGAATACGTAGTTAAAAAATAAGAAAAAGTTTTGAATTTACGTAAAAAAATATTTTATCGTGAGAATGTGAAGTTAAAAATAAGTTTGAGAAAAAAAAAGAATTTTGAAATAATGATGGTCAAATATGGACTAAATTATACAACAATCATTCGCTTAAAAACAATCTTTAAAAGTCCGAATTAAATACACATTCCAAAAATAAATGAAGAAAAAACTTCAAACTTTAAATTAAGAGAATGGAATTACTTAAGAAACATTGTTTAGCCATATATATATTTTTTATAACGAATAATAGTTCATAAATCGAAAGTGACCTGAAATTTCTTCCTCCAACAAGAGCTATCTAACATTTGTTGTCTTGCTATAACCTAGTTTTACCACTCTTACCTCCCTCCCTGTTTTCATTTCCTTCTTTTTGGAGAATACCTGATCATTAGAAAATTACTAATCCAAAAACATTAGTTAAATGACACGGCAAGAAGATATTTAGAGAGCCGAGTCTTCAAAAACACTAATAACTCCTTCCCCAACTTTTGCAACTAAACCTCATTAAAGCGCAATAGAAATGATTACCATTTACGTTGTAACATGATGTCTGACAGAATAGTGAATATTCTATAGGCTGATTTCAGTAGATTTTAACAGGGAAGAACACGAGAAAACCGAGAGAAAACAAGAAAATTCTTTATTAATCGTCCAATGTCAAAAATAACCCACAAGTCGGATAATATAGCTATGAAAATTATAATTATCGAAATTTTACCAAAGATAGCAAAATTTCAATATTCATACCAAAAGAAAATAAGTAATAATAGAAATAAAATCCCAAAAATCTGGCTATGTTAAAAAGGTAATCGAAACATTACCAAAAAAGGAAAAAAATTAACTAAAATTGAGGATTAGGAAGGGAAAACAGCGAAATTTGCCCTCGAAACCAATGCACGAAGAGCAAAGTTAGGTGACCACGACGTGCGCGTCGAAAAGAGTTTTTTGAATTGGGGCCATGAGCGCGATTCTGATAATCGTAGCAAAAGTTATGGTCAAAATAATAAAACGTATCCAAAAAGGGCCCCAATTAGGAAAAATCATTGGTTACTTGTTATTTTTGCGTTGATCCGCCAACTCATGGTACTTCAGTGCCATCAATGAATTATTTGACAACTCGACTTTGTTTGACTCGAATCCTCCTACATCATAACATGTCCAATTGCTAGAGAAAAGAGGCCCCATATAGGCACCTAAGTAGAGGGTTCGGACTCATTTGACTCGGCAAATTGCACTCTGAGATACGCACAAACAATCACTAAAGTTCAATGGAAATTTCAAGTTGATTCTTAATATTATTTTATAAACCAAATTATTCACAAAATTAACAAACTCTGCAAAATTGATTACTCTATTAATTAATGAGATTAAAAATACATATGCCATGTAAAGCCATTTCATTCGAATCTGTTGGAAGAAAATGGGTCGCTCATGTGGGCTGACCCGACCCGACCCGAATGATATGAGAGTGTTATTGCAGGGAGAAGTGGAGGAAGTTGAGAAAATTGAATTTGAAACTCAACTCCCCACAACCTACAATTTCCATATACAACGTCCACCAAAAGAAAGAAAGAAGAATATACACAAAATTCGTATGAAATTCCAGAGGGAAAAATACATGTGGGTGGTGGCTTGATTTTGGAAGAATATCATCTCTAAATTGGTTCTTGGATTGTGACTATGAAATTCCTTACTTTGTGTTCGAATTTCTGACCAAGAAGTGAATACAAAATAGTAGAGAAGACAAGCAAACAAAAGACAAGTGATTTAATCTCATTTTGTGATTTCAAATAAGTTTTGCAATTTTAATTTTCGCTAGAAGCATGCAAACATGTTTTACAAAATCTATTGGATAAAATAAGCGAGAATACTTCCAATTGACCTTTTGTGTAATCTTTTTAGTTTTTGAATTGTAAAAAATATGTGTCATTTTGTAATTTCACAACATTGACTTGATGCTTATTTAAGATAGGACCCCTGTTTGGTTTAATTTCAGTCAAAGTAAACAATTAGTTTTAACCACATATTTGGATCACAACTTTTCAATTACATATTTCATCAAATTTTATCAAAATTTACTAAAAATCTGGCCTATGTTTGAGACCCATTTTGAGAGAAAAATTGGGTTTTGAATAGTGCTTGATGGAAGAATGTGTAGTTAAAAAGTAAGGAGAATTTTTGGGTTTGTGTAATATTATTTTATTGATAGAATGTGTGGTTGAAATGAAGAAAGAGAAAAAAATGAGAATGAGATTGGAAAAAAATGGATGTCAAACATAGGCCCGATATTAATCCCAATCAAACAAGAACAAGATGTTAATATAGCAAACAGAGCGACCAAATTAGAAGTATTTGTTAACTTAAGTGACTAATGTATTTCAAAAATAACTTTTTTTAAGGATTAACTTGAATTTCTCTCGAACTTCAATAACTATTTGTGCAATTAGCTCTATTGACGTGGAAAATATCTGTGAACAGCAGTCCTAGTTGTCAAACAGCCATGCAATAGTCACATCTACTTGGACACGGCATCCCCAGAAACTCCACCACGTTTCATGCATGAACGCCACCTTGCGCTCATCCCTTTTAAGGAATTCGAATAAATCTACACCCAGACACCTATATACACACACACGCACGCAGAGTTTATTATAATTCCGATCAATTTGATATATCCTTTGTGTACTTCCATAATTTTTCTTGTTCTCTGTGCGAAATTCTTGATGGATATGGCGTTGAGCGACTTGGGTTTTGATGCTCCGATGTTGGTAGCACTCCATGATATGCTGGACTTTGTCGACGATGCTGAGAAGCCGCACCACCCGTCGCGGGCGTATATTCGGGACACAAAGGCCATGAAAGCTACACCAGCAGACATCATAGAATACCCCAATGCTTACCATTTTGTGGTGGATATGCCAGGGCTGAAACCTGACCAAGTCAAGGTACACTTAGAGGACGGCAATGTCCTGGTGGTGAGTGGCGAGAGGAAGAGAGAGAGAGAGAAAGAGAAGGAGGAGAAAGAAGGGGTGAAGTATGTGAGAATGGAGAGAAGGTCTGGGAAAATGTTGAAGAAGTTTGTGCTGCCGGAGAATGCGAATTTGGATAAGATTTGTGCTGTTTGTCAAGATGGGGTGCTGACGGTGATCGTGGAGAAGAAACCGCCACCGGAGCCCAAGAAATCGAAGGTGATTGAAGTGAAAGGGGCAGAGCATGGTGAAGGAGGAGAAGGGAGTCATGAAGTTAAAACTTCGTGTGGAACAGATGAGGGTGATGCGGTCAAACAAGCGTAAAATGAAAATTTGCATCAGGGTTTGGGTTTTGTCAACTGCTTCACCTGGTTAAAAGTTGAACTGTCTATGTTACTCCGTGCTTATATATTCGTGTTGTTTTATACTATGTAACTATGTTTGTGGTTCTTGCGTGAGCAAATAGCGTCTTTTTTACAAATAAACGTGTTCATCATGGAGGCTGCTGCTTTTGTGAAATGCTTTGTTTGGTCTTCAGGTGGATCAGATGAATATGTTTCTTGTGATATATAATAATGTTATTGTTATAGCATCTCTATTGATAATATTTTGGATGAAGAATAAGAAACCTTTTGGATCCTACTAATTGTATAAATAAAAATGACATGATCAAGTAGTTCCGGCAAGTTTCATTTCAGGAGGAGGAGAGGCCTATGAAGCTGGGACTGAAGGAAAAGATAGACTCCAGTAATTCCAATATATATTATTGACAATGGTTCGCCATATTTATACAATCAAGCAGGCTATTTACATAAAATAATGTATAAGGTAAATTTACATTTTGTACATATAATTGCTACCTATTGATTTATGCCAAATATATCAGAATCACCAGCTGGATGTGTGTGGACATTACTCTCTTTAGGGACTCATTAGGTTAATGTGCCGGAAGAGATGCTTTAGGCTAAGTCGAACACACTAACAATTTCAGCAGAAGAGGCTTAGAGTCGGTCGACCACTGGCACGCGAGAGGCGGAAAGGCTCAACCGGGTGTGCAGTCAGCCACATTAGCTCCTTCAGTGGAAGAAGCAAGAGTCAAGTTTCAAGTCAACCACGGACTGGAGGAAGAAGCAAGAGATGCGCTTAGCCACATTATCTCCTTCAGTGGAAGAAGCTTCAAGTGGACCACCGACTGACCGAAGAGCCTAAACATCATTTCAAGGTCGTTAAGAGCCTAAACATCATTTTTATCTTGATCACGAAGAGCCTAATAATCATTTTTATGTTGATGACGAGCCAAACCATAAGTAGCCCAAGGGTTGTCGAGAAGTTTCCCCACCACTACTCAATTCTTTTTCTTGCACTGTTGAGTATTAAAGGTATGAGAAATGCTATTTGTTCACCGGATTGCACACCCTGGTATGCAGAGCTCCCTTTGTGAGGGATCCACGACCAATAAAAAAATTGTGGGCTCCCCTCTCGTGAGTGGTCTGTACATCGAGGTGTCAAATTCGGTGTTCAATTAACGAAGCCCTAAAGATATAAATTTAGTACATTTAGGATACATGGAATTATTCACTTGTGTTGGCAGTGAGGGATGGAGGGTGGGGGGGCGTACCCGGACCCCCAACCCAATTTTGACCATTTTTATTTATTTATTTACATTTTGTATTTGAAAAAGTATTTCATAAATTTCATAATGTGCATTTTTCTTGGAGTGTTGAGATTTTAAGTTCTCTAAGTGTTGGGGTGTCTGTGTGAGAGACATTTTATTGCAGGGAAAGACAATACTTTAAACCTGATTACAGATATTAACCAAACGAGAATGCTAAAATTTTGGATTCTTCAACTATAAAAATTAAAATGTATTATGCATATATACTTAACTCATAACTTCTAATTTTGAAGTTTGAACCAGTAGAATTGTAAGCGCTCAGAAAATAATTGTCGATTACCGACACATCTCCATGAATGCATTATTATTTTTTAAGTTTTCAACTAATATACATTAATTTATGTTCCTTTGTTTCCTTTCTCCATCACAAAGTACCAACTTCCCTTATTTTAACAGATAATGTTTAAAAAAAAAATTCAAGAGTGCTGTGCCGGAACCCTTTAGGCCCTTCAACTCTGGGACCTCTACTTCGAAGGGCTGGCTCCCCCTATTGGCAGCACATATATGGTGTATTTTCTGTAACTGTTATTTCGAAAATAAAATCGTGGGCTCCTCTTTCGTGAGTGATCTATACATCGATGTGTCAAATTCGATGTTCACTTAACAAAGCCCTAAAGATATAAATTTAGTACATTTAGAACACATGGAATTATTCACCGAAATCATACAGGTGTTGTGTTGGTAGAACCTATATGTATATATGGTGTATTTTCTGTAATTGTTATTTCAAAAATCAATGAAAAATTGTGAAGTGGTTTTTTGTGAAAATTTTGTCAAACATTTTTTTATTCCAAGGGGGGCCTTATTTTAATAGGAAAATGATTGAATTTCGAAGAAATGCAATGGTAGGCATTCATATTTTTATTAATTCCTATATACAATTTGATATCGTCATTGATGTATAGATACAATTTGATCACATAAACAATGTGATTCATTTATTCATTCATTCGGGAGTAATTTATTTGATAGAACGTATAGACTTTCGTTTTTTTTTTTTTTTTTTTTTAATGCTTCTGACCAATCACCAGATTCTTTACATTGCAGGATGAACACGTTAATAGCTTATGCTGAATGATTAGATTAACTTTAAACATTATACTCGTTTTATAGATGAATAATGATAATAAATTAAGTACAAAAAGGGAGATGAGAAACTTTGATAAATATTATGATTTTACAAGTTTAATTTAATTAATCAAAGTTTTGATATAGAGAAGTAGAAGAAATAGATACAATATAAGTTCAAAAATTTTCTTCAAAATATCTCTCTTTTATGAATGATAAAAATAAATTAAGTACAAAAAGAGAAATGAAATTTTTTGATGAAGATGATGAAAATAGTTTAAATCAATGAAAGTTTTTGATATAAAGAAATAAATGAAATGAGCATGATGTAACCTCGAAGAATTCTCTAAAAATATCTCACTTAATGCTTTTGAAAATCTTATTAAAGAATGAAAAGAGTGAGGATACTTATAAATATCAAAAGCAAAATATTATGTTGAACCGGATAACCAACCGAGCGTCCGTCTTTGGATCCGAACGACCAAAATAGTCATTATACATATTAAGTTTAACTGTTAAAAATCCGACCACCGCATCAACCAGACGTCTGCCTTTTACAAATTTATAGAGAAATATTTTGTAAAATTTAATTGGAATCCGAACGATTAACTACACAAGTATCTGGATGCATGATCAGACCTGATGTCTGACCATTTTGGTCGATTTTCCCGTTTTTGATCTCATTTGATCCGATTTGAATATTTTGACAAATGTAGACTTTTGGAAAGTGTTGTTAACTAGTTTTCAAGGTAAATGGTGTTTTAAAAATATGATCTAAGTTAAAACATTATTTTGAAAATCAATTTTACTTTTGATCAAAATATTTTATGCAAGTGATAATCAAAATAACTATTAGTGATTCTTGAGTTTTATCATTCATTGTTAAATATCAAAATATTGGTACATTTACATTTGAACTAAGAAATCTAATCTTTAATCTTGTTTCGAAGTTTGGGTCTTAGATTCTCATCTTAATCTTTCATTGACGTTTGGCTCTTAGATATTGATCTTTTTTTGGCATTTCTCCTATAAGATCTTTTGACAGCAATTAATAAATTTATCATTGAATACTTCGAAGACTACAATCAATTTAAATTCAATTATTAGTAAACACGATTAACTTGTTTTTTATAATCAAAACTTTAAGGGTTCGTTTGATTGCACCATGGAAAATAGGGTGGAAAGAAAACGAATTTCAGGGAAAATATTTGCCTAGAACTTGTTTTACGGAGAATTGTAATTAAATGTGTTTGATTGGTATAATTTTCCATGGAAAATGTTGAAAGTTTGAAATCCGTTTGACTTCTTTTTTTATGGAAATTGTCCATTAAAGTGATAATATTTTCTACTATTGGGTTAAGAATTTGTTCCAATTACCAAAAAGTAAAAAAAAATTAAAACAATTAGATAAAATTACCATATTCGTTTGACTTTGTTTTGCATAGAAATTGTCAACAAAAAAGAAAATCTTTTTTACAATGGTTGATAGAATTGGTTGCCATTGCTAAAAAAAAAAGTTGGAAAATGTTTTCCCACCTTTTTAGGTGGGAAAACATTTTCCAACATTCATGCATCAAATGGTTGTACCTAGAAAAAGGGAGGAAAACATTTTCCGTGGAAAATTTAGCATATCAAACAGTCAAAAAGTGGAAGTAGGAAAATATTTTCCTACTTCCAGGGAAAATATCACCAATCAAACAGAGCCTAAGATTATAATCAACTATATGTCAACAATTTTTTTCCTTTTTTATTATAACAAACAAGATTATTTATAAAATAATATCAACATGGAATAAAGAATAAAGTTATCACATTTAAAATATATTCCCTCTATCTTTTACAAACTAATTGTCATCCACTTAAAACATATCAAATAGTAGATAATTCAAAATATATCATTTAATTATTCAAAGCATATCATTTAACTCATCTTCCCCATGTCAATGCTTTTCAAATCCATCTTACTCAATTTCCCCCTTTGACATAAGCAAAAAGGTAGCACATATGAAAGCAAGAGTATGGTATATAAGATCAAAATTTTAAATCAATCATAGGAAATAATAATATTTTCCCTCAATTAAACACAATATGCCAAATATATACAAGTTAAATAAGAGGATAATTATCACATTTATAGTAAAATACTAATCAAAGTATGAGTGATGAAATGATAAAAGTATAATCATTTGAGTAAAATTTATATAAATCTCAACAAATGATGCATATAGAATCAAATATATGAGAACATTTATAATGAATTCAATTTAGTTACATACTTCAAATTCATCGATAGTTTTCAAAATTCTTTCAATATATAAAAATCTATCAAGTGTTAGAGGTTCTGTGAGAATGTCAGCCAATTGATTTTCTGTATTCACAAATTCTAATACAATATCCACCTTTTTGGATGCCTTTAGGATACTATAAACGTAATGTCTTAGTGCTACTAAGATATCTAACATTTGTTTTACGGCTCTAAGGTGTGATTCTTGAGTATTGGACTGAAATTTATCACATAAACATAATATCGAGTTACTTGCAATAGTAGATGAGGGATTCGATCATATATCGATATTTTGTTGTGTCTATAGAAATAAATTGATCATTTTTGTCCAATTTGATTAATGAGCTCATTGGATTTTTCATTGATTTCAAATCTTTCATTTCAAACTTATTGAGAATGTCCATGATTTATTTTGTTTGACTTCATTCCTTAGGTAGAGATTAATCATTTTATGATTTAGAAGATTTTTCTTCATCTTGTTACACATTTGCTTCTTTATCATGTTGATCTTCAATATTTTTAGGATTTTCCTTGTTTTGATTTTGAATGTTCATTTGCTGAAAATGAATCTTCAAACTTATATAATTGATACCTTCCTTTTGATCAAGTAAAATTAGATTAATCAAATATAATATACATAAATTCTTCAACGACTAAAGTTTTTTTATTAAAGACTCTATAAGCCTTGCTTGTCAATAAATATCCTAGAAAGATTCTACATCAAATTTTCTCAAGTTTTCTTTATTGTTTAAGATGAAACATTTACAACCAAAAACTTTAAAGTAACCGATATTGAGAACTCTATTTATCAAAGATCTAATGGAGTTTTGGTTTTCTTTCGATTAACCAAGACTCTATTTGCAATATAGCAAGCGGTGTTAACGGCTTTGACTCAAAAATATTTTGGTAAACTATTTTTATTTATCATAGTCTGGGCCATTTCTTTCAATGTGTGACTCTTCCTTTTACTACAACATTTTGTTGAGGAGTTCTAGGAGTCGAAAAATTATGTTCATACCATAAGTTTTGCAAAAGTCATCAAAAGCAATATTATCAAGATTCTACATAATGATCACTCCAAATTGTAGTAATGGTATACCCATTTTACATTTTTTAATCTTTTTACAAAAAAGTTTAAATGCATTCAAAGCTTTATCCTTTAGATTAAAAAATTGGGCTTAAATTTAGAAAGTCATCAACAATGGAGAAAACAAAATATTTACCACTTAAACTTGTGATTCTAGATGATTCAAAAAGATCCATATGAAGAAGTTATAAAAAAATCTTGTAGTTGAAGTATATTGTCTTTATTTGAAAGAGTTCTTCACTTGTTTTCCAAAATGACATGCATCACAAATTTTGTTTTTCTCAAATTTCAAATTTAGCAAACCGTTAACAAAATAATTTTTGAAAAACTTGAATGTAGGTCCATGCACACATGACATAATCTTCTATTCTACAGCCAAGTATCGTCTTTCAAACTAGATAAACATTTTTCTTCACTTTCAAGTTCAGTGTTAATGACATAAATTTTTTATTTCGGCTTCCTAATACCACTTTTAATATAGCATCCTTAATAAATCATTTATAAGAATCAAATTTGATATGATAACATTTTTCACATAAATGATAAGCAAATATGTTTGAGGTTATAAACTTAATAGAATACTTTCAATTGAGGGAGATGAATAATTACCAATATTTTCAATGTCAATGATTTTTCCTTTTGACATTATTTCCAAAACTAACAAATCAACATCATTCCTTTTGAAGCTTGATATCAAAGTTCGATTTCGGATCATATGCTTTGAGCATCCACTATCCAGGAATCATTTACTTTTATTTTCTTTGATACCTACAAAAATAATTCAATTTTTACTCTTTGATACCCATATGACCTTAGGTCATTGGTAGTTAGTGTTAGTGAACTTTTGAATCCACTAGCAGTTATCCTCAAAGTAGAACCTCTTTTTCATAGAACAATCACTACTAGAAAACGAGGCAATATAGACTAATTTTACAAACGGATGACGTACGTTGTTATTGCCAACGGAATAACAACAAATTAGCAATGGATTATTATTTTATTATTATCAAAAATTAAATACTAAATTAACTACATAATTGCCAACGGAAGACTTTCGTTGGTACAATTTTGTTACTAATCCGTAGGTAAAAAATTTAAAACTAAAAAAAATTAAATTAAATAATTTAGTGACAAAATTTCCCAACGAATGATTCCGTTGGAAATAGTAAAATAATTATCGGCGAAAAATATGTTGGTAATTGAAAGTAAAAAATTTAAAAGTATCGATCGTTTCATCCCCCTCCCCTCCCATCTCCCATTGCCGCCGCTCCTTGCACAAGATGAAGAAATGCAACTGAACAAATATCGCCTCCAAATGGGTCAATGGTAAATTCCAAAAATCAGTAATCTATTTTTCACTCGGATTCTTAATATATGTTCTTGTGGTTCAGATATGTTCGATTTAGGAGCTTCTGCAATCAGGGGAGGAGAATTTCGTATCATTAGTTGGATACAGATGGAAATACTTCATTCTGAGTAAGTTATTTACTTCTCTAACATCTTCTATCATGTTGCCTTAAATCTCTAAGTCTGAAATCTTTGTTCTCTGTTCTTCGCTTCCTTCATCTGCATCTGAGTCTTCATTTGCTAACAAACTTTATCGTATATGCAAGTGTGGTAGTCTGGACTATTGTTGTATTTCTGAGCATTCTCAATCTGTAACTTTATGATAAGTGCATTTTACGCACTTATTTAGGTCACAAAACATGAAAAATTGTTTATGTATATGTTGAAATATGGCTTAATTCGATATGATTTGTATTTGTAGGAATTCATTGATGGATAGAATGAAGAATATGCAAAAGCGAGCGAAAAAAGACCAAATTGGAAGAAAATGAAACTTCGGGGACCAAAATCTAATTTTCAAAAGATGACCCAAATGGCAAATCAAGCATAGAATTGAGTTAAGTAACACATTGGGATGTTATGGAATATTGGAAGAAGAGGGAAAAGAAAGCAAGGCCAAAACGTAGATGAAACAAACTTGAGGACCAAAGTGAACCAAATGGAAAATAATTTCTACCATACAGTCGCCCAAGCATCAACATGAGATGAACAGTGCAAAATTTTTATAACCATACAGTCGCATGGTTCATTCTGGGCGTGAATTTTCTGGTTTCCTTATTCGAACCAATCTCTCATGGTAGGGTATCTTGAGACCCTATTTAACCCTAAACTCGTCAAAAACTAGGTTTTATGCATTCTTTAAGAGAAAAACACATTGGAGAGCTAACAAGAAGGCAATAACAATGATTTTACTTCAAGATTCAAGATTGAAAGATTTAAATTCAAGAATTTGATGATGTCTTCTCCTAAATATTTTTCTTGTTATTTAATCTTATCCATGCTAGCTTAGATTTTCTACGTACTAGGGGAACGATAAACCTTGCATTGTGATATTTTAATTTCTATTTTTACAATTTGATATTTAAACACGTTTGATGGATGTTGAATGATTTATATACACTTTCTTGCCTTTACAATTATATTCGCAATAGTTGTATGAGTTTTGGTGATTTATTTTATGCATTCGAAAGAAGGAAAATAAATTCAATAAGGTATAAATCATCGTAGGGTCCGATAGGTGATAGAAATATACCGCTATGTTTTACGTGAATCTCTAAGTGTTTACAAAACTTCATGTATTCTTGTATATTGCATTTGTCATAGAAATATAATCAAATGATATGCTAAAATATGTTCAATGCTGCTCAAAATAGATTTTTGGATAAGTTAGAAACATTGATTCTTCGATCAATTCATCGTGCTATCAAATTGTGAAATATTTAAATGTGAACTTTGCTTGGTGATTCAGGATCCTAGTGTACTTTTCATATATTAGTTTCTTCAAACTTTTGCATTCAAGATATTTTACTTTCATTTCATAATTTTAGTTCAAATTGCATGATAATCATAATTTAGTTTTAAAATTCACGTCACATATCAGCTTGAGTTTTATAGATTTGGTTAAGATCTTGGATACAAAAATCAAGTTAAACCAATTCTCGTGGGAACGATACTCAAAATTTTAGGATTTTCACTTTATTACTTGTCAACGAACCGTGCACTTGCGGTGATTTAAATCCAAAACATATTTTTGTAAACAAGTTTTTGGCGTCGTTATCGGGGATTGATTTTAATTTGATTTTTGTTATTTAGACACTAATTTGAACTTTTTTATTTTATTTTTTTATTATTGCTTTTATTTTTTCGTCTAATCCTGTACTATTAATTTATCTCGTGTTTGCACTCCTCCCAATACTTTTTCAGATAATTGCATGATTCTAACTTGGAAAGGCAATGAAATTTTTGCAATGGATAATCTCTACATACATTATGAAGATATGTTTAGAGGATACCCGAGTTGTTATAGTTGTTACGCGATGCATTGTATTGGACAATGTTTGCTCTTGTACTCTTGGTTACACACGTCGAAACTTATAAGGTTTAGAGAATATTTAAGGTGTCAAAAGCAAGCAATTGACAAAAATGATGAATGGTACATGATCGTTGGAGATTTTATACCTTACAATTGGGATGAAGACATCAAACTTGTAGGATATGGTCCTCCTCTATTAGAAGAAAAGGTAATTGTAAAGTATTTCGAAAAACTGGTCAAATTGGATGAAAGCGAGATGATTTTGGGAGATTGCATGTACTTAGAAAAATTTCAACATTGGGGGTATAGTCCATGTGAAGGGGTCGTCAGGACCAACTTCTCATTGCCCGTGGATTTAGATTGCAAACCAATCATTCTACCTGGTTAGAGTTCAACAATTGAAGAAGAGCAAAAAATGAGTGAAGATGTAATCACAATAGAGCTAAACAAGGATGGGGCGATCAATAAGGAAGAAATCAACTCACATTTTTTCGACTATTGATTGTCCAAAAATTGATTTTGTGATTAGCCTGACGAGGAGATACAAATCTACATAGTGGAAGTTGAATCGGATGGAATAGACAAGTCCTATTATGTTGAGAATGGCAAGAAAGAGGTGTAGATATCAAATGAAAAGTCGTTCAAAGCCAAAAGAAGAAAAATAGACAAAGCATCAAAAACCTTATTTAGGTGCCCGTGATCAGCTACCATATAGTCGAGCTATAGACTATAAACTTAGCACTGGTTGGGAGATAACCCATCAATTCTTTCTTTTTATCTATCTTATTTTATGTATTAGATTAGGAATTTCTGTTTTGAGTTTTTTTTATAATGTTTCATAATATTGGTTATTCATCGTCTTTACAGGACATAGAGAGTCTATGCATGGTCCACACTTCTTTCCTTCCATCATTTTCAAATTCACACCTACATTGGTCAGGGAAGTATCCCTAACCCTTTGCTTTTTATCTTTTGTGAAATTATCCTTAGTGTTATGTGCGGTTAAGTTGCAGTTTGTCATTCTTTAAACATTGAAGACAATGTTCTATATACGTTTGGGGTGGGAATATGTCAATATGGCATTCATCATGTTACTGTGGTTTTTGTTTTTGTGTGATTGTGTGAAAAAAAAATCAGTTTTTCCCATTTGTTTGCTAAATTTCTTTTAACTTTACTGTTGCATTTCTAGGTAGTAGTTTACAATTTTGTGTGTTTGTGTGAGTTTGACAATTCTACTGACCATGATGTTGAATATTGGACGATGTATGGACCGTGAATGGTGAAAAATGTGCATCATTAAATTGATCAAAACATGTTTATGTGAAACTTGATTTACTTTGCGCACGACACTCATGTTTGCATATTGGGCTAATAAGTTGACTCATTACTTAGAAATATGTAAACTTAGAAAGTCCCGAAACACTCTTCTTGTGTTACACTGTGATCAATTTTTAGAATAGTTTGGAGGTGATTGAACTATTGCAAGGGAACACTGAGATGAGTAGGAGTTCCGTGCATGTTGTTATGTGTGGATTTTCTCAAAATAGAGTACTGTGTGGGGGGATGTCATTAATGATCTCAAGACAAAGGTGAGTCTTGCTACCTCTTCTACTTCAAGATTGTATATGTCGTAATGGAGAAGTCTTTCTCAAAGTAGATCCAGCTAGACCTAAACCATATCACAGGGCTAGTGGGTTCTCACTTTCCCTGTGATTGGTCAGGTTTGGCAGGAGATCATTCTGGGGAAAGGAAAATGCTCCATAACTCTCCAATAACATTTCACTTCCTGATTCTCTTCTTGAAATAAACATAATAGTAGTATATGTGTTAAGTCGCATGTATTTGCATAACAACTGATGATTTTATGTCTGTTTCAGTTCCAGCATGGAACCACAATAAGGCGATGGTGTAACCTGGTGAAGAAAATGTTGGATGACTTCAAAAATCAAGTGTGTACATAAATGGTATGTCCTAGTGACTTCAAAAAGAGGAAGTGCCTTCAATAGTTGGACTAATTATTCTTGTAATTTGATTTCATTTTATGTGGTTTTGACTTTTAAAAATTATGTAATTAAAGAGATATATTTGCAATTTTATGTAATTGTTAGTCTCTACATTAAAAATTGAATGTTTGCATTATATATATTCATTTTTTTTAAATTTTAAATGGCATTAGCAACGGAAATTGTAAAAGAAGTCCGTTGCTAAATTAGAGACGGATTCAATCAATCCGTTGGTAATTACCGACGGAAAGTGTTGTTGCGAAATTGTTGGTAATTAGCGACGGATTCTTTACTCGTAGGTAAATTACCGGCGAGCAATTCATCGACGAAAATTTTCAGTCTCTAAAGCTTATTTGCAACCGAATCAAGACTTCAGCGACAGAAATTTTCATCTCTTTTTTTGTAGTGAATTAAAAGTTACGCGCCCATTTTTATTTGCAAAAACCACATGTGACATTTGGAATATGGGAAGTAGAGGCTTTAACAAAAATTAAGAGACTTTCATTTTAAAAATGGTTTGTGTCCAATTATTCCTTTATCAAAAACAACTTTTTTTTCATCAAACATTAAATCAAAATTTTTATTGCTTTGAGTAAATTTGTGATTAATTTGAGTCAAATCTAAAAAAATTCTTGTAAAGAAGAATTTTCTTTAATTAAAGAATTGTAATTGATTTCCCTTTTTCAAAATCATTTTGAGTTTCCAAATTTTTTTTTGGCCTCATTTTCCAATAAAGAATTTTTCTTTTTGAGAATAGTATAACTTAAAGCAAGTTTGTCAAATTTTTCAAAAATCTCATCAAGAGATAGATAATTCATCATATGAACAAACTTTCATTTGAATTTATCCCATTTTCAACAACCATGAGCACATGTTGACAATTTTCTCTTGACTTTCATCTTCTTCATAGTCATCATCATCACTCTAACCCCATATGGCTTGGAGTGCTTTATTTTTAAAGAATTTCTTCTTGTTCAGACAACCGATTTTTTTATGACAATCATAGCAAATAATATTATTACTCTTCTCTTCGCCATCTTATTCTTTCTTTCAAAATAGCCAATTGTCGCAAAGACTCCTCCAATATTTGACAACAAGAACTAGGTCATTAAGTTCTTCATCATTCATATTTTTTCTTAAAATGTCTCCATTAATCAGCGAATTTAGAGCAAATTGGCGCTTATCCTCTTCTTTACTTTTCATTGTTTTTTATTTTGTCTCTGTACGATTTAACTCATATGTCATCAATATTCCTTAGAACTCTTTCAATGAATATGTGTTGATAGATTTAGTGTTTTTTTATCAACATTCTTAACGAATTCCAATATTTTGGGAGTGACCTGAGCATATTACTTACAAATTCACTATTAGTAAATTTACGATCAACACATTTAAGGTCATTACCAATATCGGTGAAGCGAGTAATCATATTAACAATATGTTCATTTTGCTTCATAACAAAAATTCAAATTCCTTAACCAAAAGATTTATCTTGGGTTTATTTTACTTTTCTAGTGCCCAAGTGAGTAACTCCTGAGACATGCCGATTATCAAAAGTGAAATCACGTGCTAATACCATTAAATTCGTTTCTACATACAACACAATAAAATATGTTTTTTTGTTCTAGCATTCAACGATAATTTAAATAATAAGCACAAATACGAAAGTAATAAATAAAAGGAAAAAGAGGATGCAAAATATATAATTGTGGAGGTTCGATTCAAAGCAATAATTTACGTCCTCCATTACCATACTCTCCAGCATGACAAGGCTTTTTCACTACATTATGTGACTTATGGTGCAATTCAACCATTTACAATGCTTTCGATGACTTACAAATAAATAACAATGATCCTTATACAATATTGAGCTTTACGAAATCTCAAAATGACCCACAGTATTAAGTTTTGTGGGAACTTAATATGACCTACATGTATAACAAATAATTTAATAATGAAAATCATTTCCTAATAAATGAAACAAACGATTAAGTACTAAGAGAGGTTAACACTTCAATAAATAGCAAAAAATGTTAGCTCAAGTGTTAGAAGAATTTTGATGAATATGATAATTAAAAATTAAATTCAATCAATCAAAGTTTCTTAATGAGAAGATAGAGAAGAATTAAATGCAATGATGTTAATAAATTTAAGTACCAAAAAAATGATGAGAAACTTTGATGAGTGTTATGATTTTACAAGTTTGACTCAATTAATTAAAGTTATAGAGAAATAGAAGGAATAGATACAATATAAGTTCAAAACTTTTCTTCAAAATATATCTCTTCTATGAATGATAAAAATAAGTTAAGTACAAAAAGAAAAATGAAAAATCTTGATGAAGATGATGAAAAGATTTTGAATCAATCAAAGTTTTTGATATAAAGAAATAAATGAAATGAGTGCGATGTAACTTCAAAGAATTCTCTCAAAATTTATCTTATTTAATGCTCTTGGAACTCTTATTAAAGAATGAAAAGAGTGAGGGTATTTATAGAGCTCAAAAAGCAAAATGCTGAGTCGAATCACACAATTAAATAGACCTCCACCTTTGGATCTGGACGACCAAAATAGCCGTTATACATATGAAATCTAACGGGCGAAAATCCAATCGTTGCATCAACCAAACGTCTACATGGACAAACCGGACGTTGAGATTTTGAAAACATTTCTGGGAAACGTAACGACCAACCAGTCGAGTAACTAGAGGTTCGTACGCTCATACTGGACGTCCGATTGTTTCGGCCATTTTTTTTCCTTTTTGATCTCATTTAATCCGATTTGAATAATTTGACAAATGTAGACTTTTAGGAGGTGTTTTTGACTAAGTTTCAAGGTAAATTATATTTTAAAAATATGATCTAAGTTCAAACATGATTTTGAAAATCAATTTTACTTTTGAGTAAAACATTTTATGCAAGTGATAATCAAAATAATTTTTAGTGCACAACGTTATTTTTAAGTTTTTTATCATTCATTGCTAATAATCAAAGTATTAGTGCATTTACATTTAAACTAAGAAATCTAGTATTTGATCTCACTTCGAAATTTGACTCTTAGGCTTTCATCATGATCTTTCATTGACGTTTGACTTTTAAACTCTTGATCTTGATTTTTTGTTTTACGTTTTTTTTATAAGATCTTTTGATAACGATCGATCAATTTATCATTGGATACTATGAAAACTATAATCACTTTAAATTCAATTATTAGTAAACAATATTAACTTATTTGTTATAATCAAACTTTAAGGTTATAATCATACATATGTCAACAAGTCCTACTTAATAGATTTATAGGAATTTTATATATGCTTTCGGAGTTTTCAACAACATAATTACATAATGTAACTAATATCGTACCTTAAAACTTATTTAACTTCATTGGATAAGGTCATTTTTGACTTTTGATCATACAAAGTCTTTAAAAAACTAAAAATTAATGTTAAATAAAAGGTCTTTTGTAAAATAAAAAAATAATAAACTAAAGTGAAATTAAAAAAAAAAACTTTAAAAGAAAGAAAGAAAGAAAAAATAAAAAATTAATAAAGAACGCCTAGGGAAGACGAAAGACTGGAAGGAAAAAATGCAACCGTTTAGGAATTGAAAAAAAAAGTGCCTAAACACGAAACAAGACGTTTTGCCTCAATTTCGAGCCTACGAGCGAGCTTTTTAAAATACTATTCCTTGCTCAAACCAGAATCTAGCAGCTCAATGTCGAGTAGATGATGTAGGCGCATATTTGCTGCCTATCCCAACCTTTTGAGCAAGACTATTTCCCTCTTTCGAATCCAAGTTCCTTGTCGCATCCAAAATTAGGTAAATAAACACAACATTTTTTAGGATAAATATAGACATCACATTAAGTATGCCACATTTTAGTTGCACGAAAAGTCCACAATTTGTACTTAACCCCTTTTTGCTATAGCTAAAAATCAAATTATTTGTAAGTTTTGATAAAAGTTGATAACATATATGATTGAAAAATTGGTAAAAATTGTGAATTCTATGAAATGTATAATTAATTATCACAGTTATGTCCCCAACATTTTTTATCGCATTTTTCACACAGCGCGTTATAATAAATACAAAATACTTATTTTAACTAACATCAACAAACATGCCAACAAGTTAAAACATCATTCAAAAGACAAAGAAAGATGAATTTTTTTCTCTTATGCAGTTATACTTCACAATCTACTATTGTATATCAAACACACCCTCAAGGTAAATCAACAACTTTATATGCCTTGCTGCAAAGTGATTAATCAAGGCAAGTGCATTACTAGTGACTTGTGCACAATTTAATACCCTTCTCCTTATTGAAATCTTCACATTTCCATCCATGGAGGGACCCGAAAATCCATCGAGACAAGTGTTTTCATTAGTTAAAGCAGCACTAACCCATGACTTCACATTGCCAACAAGCCAAACAAAGTTTTGGCCTACTAACATATACATCCTGCCGAGCTCCTTCGACGACTTGCTAAGCTGAGCCACTGTGTCTTCCATGTTCTGTATGCAGTAACTGCTAGGTATTCTCTTGGTTTCATGCCCTTAAGTTTTGACAGCCGATGAACAAAAGTTGAGGCAGCTTCAGCTCGAGTTAAACTAACTTCCAAGGCGGCTCGAGCCAGCTGCCTCTCATTTTGTTGCAATGTACTGGCATAACTGGAGAGACAGCCCACACATAGTGTAGGGTAGCGAGTGGCACTGCAGGAGGCCTTAATGAAATATATGGCATTAGGGTTTTCTGCAGTAGCAGCAGATTCTGTCATTCGAAGAGTGTAATAGAAAAATATGAGTACCGCGACAGCAAGTAAATGTTGGGAAAATATTGCTTCCACTCAAAGAGGTTGAAGAAGAAACTAAAGAATGTAATCAATAATTTCAAAGAACAATAAAAAAGGCTTAAACATGAAAATGATATTGTTGTACTAAAATGAAATTCGCTCCCTCTAGGATTGAGTTTTGGTATTTAAAGGGTTTTTTTGGCAAATGGTTTGTAAGATTTATCAAGTCTTGTAATAGAAAAAACACTTAAACACTTGGTGTTTTCTACTAAAATTTCAAGAACACAAAGAGAAATTTTGAATATGATAGAAGAGTATTTTTCACATTTGGAATGGAATATGATTTCAATGGATTTTTATATTATTTTCAATATATTTGGTATTGATCACAAGACATCAATTTATAGATCTCTATCAATACTCATGAAATGGCGCCAAAAATTCGTGAAAAGTTGCACCAAAAGTCACAACAAATTCAAACAAAAAAGTTAGCCCAACAACTACTTTTTGTTCTATGCGACCACATAGAACAACCCTATACGGTTGCATAGAAGAATTATTTGCGGGTCTATATGCAATTGCCTTTCAAACGAACTATGCGGTCGCATGGTATATATTTTTGGCCTCCAAATCCATTTCTCATTCCAAATCCAATTTTATTAATTTTGAACAATAATTTCAATAATCACCCACTTGTTCAAAATTCAATAAAATCTCATATTCAAAATATATAATACTCATGCATAAGGATTGGATATCTTCTTATTTAAATATAATCATAGTGTTATTCAAACAAAGTAAAGTCGAAATTAAAGATAGTATGAAAGTTTTGAACCAATTATTTCATATGCGAATACTGGTAAGAACACACACAAATATTACGCGTTCTCAAGTTCCTCAATCTCGCTTAACGCTAATATGACGTTGTACTCATCCTTTTCAACAAACTTTAAGAGAAAAACCATAATTCTCTATTAAGGTAGTACCACCTCGAAGTTTATCTAGGTAAAGTTCTTCCAATATCTTTGTTACTTTTAGATATACTTATACTTAATATTGAAATTTATTAAAAGCTTAAAGCTCAACCTTCACTTCGGTAACAACCAGCATTATATAATTAGGATAGGGTTATTGAGAATTTTATAATGCTGAAACTATTCACATATCGAATGACTTGTTACCCTTTGAACTCGTTAATTATTTTGTTAAGTAATGACAGCTAGGATTGCTATTATCGGTGGATCTTTTGATTTAAGAGTTTCAACCACATCCTACTTGAAATAAATATTACTAAATCTTTATTTAAATGTTTAGTTAAAGGATCCGCTAAGTTCTCTATTAACTTAACATAATTTATGAAAATTATTCCACTTTTGATTAATTTCTTTATGTAGTTATGTCTTAAATTCATATGTCTAAACTCTCCATTACAGATGACTCAGTATCTCATCAAATATAGCTAGCCAACTATCGATTCATTTAATAAATACAAATTTTCACCCATTAAGAAATCCTCTTACGAAGCTACACGTTTCTTTATCTAAAGCTTTATCAATTTCTAATCACGGTTGGAGGATTTCTATCAAACACTACACTAGTCAATTATATTTACTAATGGATTTCAGAATCATGGGTATTCAATATTCAATATTGAACTATTATAGTGCATTTATGAATATTCTTCAAATATTCATAATTCGCTTTCAACACATTTCATTCATTTTAGATTTAGTGTATATCATCCTTATAATGATATAATGGTTTTCTACCTTTTCACTTCATAGACATTCTTCTATGACTATAAGGTATATGGAAATGTAACTTTTAAACTAAGTTACGACCACAATTCCTCAAATAGGAATTAATGTACAATGTCTTGAACTTTTCATATAAATTCTCAAACATTTAATGTGAACCCCCGATTTTTTGGGTTATACTTGAACTTAGAGTTCATCAACTCTTTCATAATTCAATTCAATTAAATAGATAACGTCCTTATCGAATGTTTTGTGAAAGTCTAAGTACTTTTAAAATAGTGGTCGTCAATATACAATGTACTTCATTTGAAATTGCATACAATGTACTTCAATCCAATTACATTTAATTTGATCACACACAATTTGATCAAGGTCATCACATAGACCAACAATGTTTTTCCAAGTATAAACCAACTTAATTGGTTTCACGCATTTTAGTGTAGTGTAGTATAGTACAATGAAGAGGGTTAAGTATCTTGATTCACAAGAATTGTAACTTCTCCAAACATATGCAATTTATCAAATTTGTAACTTTTCACATGATAGTATTATTTCATGTCAAATCATGGGATACCAATTCACCATATTCCAACTTGAATAAATGAATCAAACATATGTTGAAAAGTTGTGATGTCAAAAGACACAATTCTACAAAAGGACATACATCTTGGAATTAATCTCTATGAAGAGACACACCCATTGAAAAATAATCATACCAAAATTTATTATCTTTCATATGAAAAAACACACATTTTCATCTAAATTGATTCTAGAATATTTTGTAATATTCTGTATGATTTTCTAATAATTCCAAGTAAAAGCAGCTTAATTCACATTACTAAATAATGATTTCCACTTTAATTAAATTAGGACAAAATCACATTTTATCATACTCTTATGCAAATATAATTTTCCATAATCATCTCACTTAATTTCATCAAATTAATTGATGTTATCATCATTAACCAAAGTTAACAAGACATGAAATCGACCAAATTTACCATATCATATTCCAATTAAAAGGAATGGTCATGAAAGTTTATCTACTTTCAATAAATAGATGGCATTCTTCCAATATTTTTACATGTCCATGTGAAGAATATGTTACTCATAGTCACCATACTACTATATGACAAAATATTCCATTAAATGATTATGGATTAACGATTAAGGAACGCTAATTATTCCTTCCAAAACATATTTTCACGCGAGTAGATACGTGCACATCATGATATCACAACATGCATACTTCAAAAAATGCAAATGAACCAATACACGTATTTAAAGTTATAAAGCTTTAAACCATTAAATTTCAAAGGACGCGCTTTTCCACATTTCAATTGCTTTGGCCGTTTGAAAACCCGTAAATGAACGGGATCGTGATCAAATAATATAGTAGTGTGCAAAGTATCAAACCCACGAGAACTACGTGTTTTATCGAGTTAAAGTAAAAAAAAAAAACTTAATCGAATAGCAATAATAATTTATAATAAATCTATGTCTAATTTATATGTACTAGAAATTAAAGTAAAAATTTATCAAAATTTTGAGATGCATTGTTAAGATGTAGAATCCCCCTTGTTAATCCACTTTCAATACAACAATTAAAATGATGATTTGTTATCATGCGAGTTGGTCGAAGTTCCAAGTTCATTTAAAAGTCTCTCTCGATAATGCGACATTCCTATCTCTCAATGAAAAATACGAATATGATAAATGAATTAACGAACTAGAATATCTTAATGAATCATGCAAAGCATATAGGTATATCTCTATCATTTATCGAACATCACAGTGTTTATTAATATGTGTTACGATTCTATTACCTCTCTCGATGATAATCAAATTCACAAACAATTCAACTAATGACCAATTAATTGAAAAGCAAACTAAATCATAATAAAATTTCACACATTCAAACAAATTAACGTCAAAAAAATTAATTAATACTAAAATTTTCAAAACAAGGGTTCATCTATATCTTTAGTAATGTAAAAATCTAGCCTAGCATAATATTGAAATTAAACAAGCAAAAATGGAACGACATCATCGAAAATTGATGAAACGTGAACAATTCTGGAATAAATTTTTTTCCTTCAGCTGCTATGTTCAGTGCCTCAGATTTCCGTGTGATTTGATTATATATGAATTTAAAGAAACCAACTTTTCCTTCTCTCAATTTCTGTCTGCTGTGTATCAATATATATATAATTATGCTTCCTTTCTTTCTGCATGTACATTCTTCCGCCACAGTTATTTTTTTGGCTCTTCCTCTGGCGTTGAAAATTTCTGCTTTTCTTTTGCTTTTTCGTTTCCTGCTGCCGAATTCTCTCTTTTTTTTTTTTTTCTTGCGTCGTCTATCTGTGCGCGCGTATATATATATATATAAATTTCTGCTTTTCTTTTGCTTTTTCGTTTCCTGCTGCCGAATTCTCTTTTCTTTTTTTTTTTTCTTGCGTCGTCTATCTGTGCGCGCGTACGCGCGTATATATATAACCTAATTCTTTTAACTTAATAAAAGTCCATCCAAATTGAGACCCAATTAATGAATGCTTGCTTTTCAAATTCTCAACTTTTTCACGTAATGTAAGTTAGTCTTTGTACTTTGAATTTTGCTATTTTTCACCACATTTTGCTTCCTTTCTTCAATTCCTTTTTCATCCATGGTGTTTTACCTATTAAACATAAAATACAATAATTTAGAATATATTTTATCAAAAGAACTATCAAATGTCCTTATTTTTAGATCCCGAATAAGTATAAAAATTACATTTATCACTTACAACAAATCAATAATTTATTTATTGAATATGCACATTTTCATCATTTCATCATGTAAACACCTATTCACATGTACGCCAATTTTTATTTGAATGGATAAAACTTATAATAAAATATCAATCATTTTCTTTCATTTTGATATGTGTACAAAACATATGTCATATCATGAAGACACATACTCATGCCATTTTATAGATGAAAACAAATAACCGCATGCCATTTCATGCACCAAGATAAATAAATTTATGCTACTCAATTTCAAAAAGATCACACCGTTTTAAAAATAAACTGTCTTTAATGGGAAAAATACATCTTACATCTTTTCATAGCAACATGCATATTTTATTTTTCACCCAAAATATATTATATAATTACAGAAATTTTGGCTCCAATTATTTATGCATGAATTTAATTGATAATACTACAGTAACATCATTCATCGGTCATTTTGAGTTAAAGGAACTAAATTATACAAATCCATATTGATGAATATAATAAAACTTATCTGATGTTTCCGATACCCTCTATTGCATCTCTTTATGACAGGAACACATTGTAGTTTCTCCATTTGTGTCGTAAGTTGACATTATATGCGACATATAAAAATTCAACAAAGAAATTATTTGAACTTATCATTTGCTCATAAAATATAATAAGCACATAAAGCAACAAAAAGAAATATATCATAAGATTGTTGGGGATATTAAATTCATATTAATATATACATTTTATGTTCGTGAAATGGAAATAGAATTCGACTTACCGAAATAGTTGAGAAGTCAAAATAATGATTTATAGACATAAATGAATGTGGATTCATCACTTGATTAAAGCCATGGTGGTTTCATTCTCCGTTGCAAAAATATCGTTTGAGATTGTTGGGAAAATATTGCTTCCACTTAAAGGGGTTCAAGAAGAAACCAAAAAATGTAATCAAGAACTTCAAAGATCAATAAAAAAAGGTTCAAACACGAAAATGATATCGTTGTTCTCAAATGATATTTGGCCCCACTCCGACTGAGTTTTGGTACTTAAAGGGTTTTTCGGAAAATGATTTGTAGGATTTATCAAGCCTTATAATAGAAAAAACAGTTAAACGCTTGGTGTTTTCTACCAAAACTTCAAGAACATAAAGAGAAATTTTGAATATGATAGAAGAATATTTTTCACATTTGGAATGGAATATGATTTCAATAGATTTCTATATTATTTTCAATATATTTGGTATTAATCACAAAACATCTATTTATATATCTCCATCAATACTAACGAAATGGCGCAAAAATCCCGTGAAAAGTTGCAAACTTTGCATCAAAAGTCACAACAAATTCAAACAAAAAAATCAGCAACAACTACTTTTTTTGTTTTATGCGACCGCATAGAAAAACCATATGCAGTCACGTAGAAGAATCATCTACAGAGCTTGAAATCCCTGAAGGTCTATATGCGACCGCATTCCAGATGAATTATGCGGTCGCATGGTATATGTTTTTGGTCTCCAAATCCATTTCTCATTCCAAATCAAATTTTATTAATTTTGAACAATAACTTCAACAGTAAATGCTAGATTTTTCCATTTTGAAGTTAATGAGGGAATTGTCGAGAAGAAATTCAAACCTTGAAGTTGAGAAAGTGATTTTGTAGTTGAGGACAGAGTTCTAAGTTTCAGTGTAGTGCAAATTATTTGAGGGGCTTTATATAGAGCTTGGAGCGCATTATATATATATATATTCTCAAGAAAATAAAAGTTTAGCAATAATTAAGTATTCATCTTCTTTTAAGGCTAGATCAATAGGTTTGTCCTGTAGCATTGTGTCTATAGTGGTAAGATTACTGTTTCCTTTCAATACATTCAATTATGTCTTATGTCAAATTCGTTTAATAAGGATGGAAGTTCAAAAGATGGTAATGATATGTCAAAGTTCTTTCAAGATGATAAAGAAGAATTAGATCAAAATAATAGCGCATATGCATTTGCATCAAATGAGATCAATTCAAAGGAACTTCAAATTGCTCAAATTGAACAAAAACTTCAAAATTGTATTATCCCAAAGTTAGACAAGAGTTCTATCTATGAGATAGGAAAGTTTGATTTTACTCAAAATTATGTTATCAAAACTTTAGAACAAAATATTCCTATTAAGGAACAAATTACTTCAATAAATTTACTTTCAAAAGAAGTCATACAAGCTTATAGGAAGAAATTTCAATATCTTCATATTGGACTTGTTCAAATTGCGATCAAACCATTGTTTATACTTGGTCTTAACATTCATGTTCTCATAACTTGAAGAGACGAGAGACTCTTAAGGTTTGAACACTCTCTACTGTCCATACTCGAGTCTAATCTCGAAAGTGGTCCAGTATTTTCAATTGTTGTCCAAATTTTTCGATTAGTCTTCAATATAGAGCTATACTCAATACTCTCTGTTGACGTGAAAGCTCTGAGGTCGGTTAGATCGGATTAATGCACGTGATGAGCATGCGACAATGTAAGCTCAGTAGTGTGAGGTTAGCTCGGATGGTTAGTATACCCAGGAAGACTGTGTAGTCCTTAAAGGGAAGGTTTCTAATAATTGAAGATCACTGACAGAATCAATAAACCAACCAATCAGAAAAATCCACAGGGAATAATCTTACATCAGTGCATACATAATCCCTGATCAAATGGTTATGCTCCTTTCCCAAGACTTGCTTCATTAATCATTGGGGTCAACCTGTAAGATTTGCTCATCATGAAACGGTCGATCAAGTTCGATGGCCAATTGAATTATTCCAACATATGTACTTCTTCAGTTCGGGATTGCAAATGACAAGACGGGAAATTAATGAAGCATGTATATTTTCTCCTATAAAAGAGAAAATAGTGGTAAAGAAGAGGGGGATGGCTTTGCACATTACAAATCTTCTTACATTATCCATATTTCAAATATCTCCTATAAATATAGAAAGGAGTAGTTGAATCGCTTGTAATGTCACATTGACAATTAATCAAAGTTATATTCCTCTTTAAAGTTGGCTTGAATTTTATCCATACAATTTTCGATGTCAACACTCTCAATCTTCGTATTCAAACCAAAAATTTCGATGCTGATGATCGTTCAAGAGCCTTTGCATTAATATACAGAGTATATTATAAGCTCTTAAACACTCAACTCAATATTCGTGCTCTTAGATCTTCACCCAGAGACGAAAGTCTAAAGAGATGTAATGTAAGAGATATGTCGACAGGGAAGTAATTTTGTTGGATTCTGCTTTTTTTGAAACAACATTGCTACATTTACACACTTGGTACACAGCCCTCTCACATGTGTGTGTACGAGTAGCAATTTTGTTTTTGAAATGGAGTTGCAACAGGCTGCCAGAGCAATAGCCAGCCATGATAAGCAAACAAGAAAATGAGTTTGATAGATGAAATTTTGTCTTCCAAATATGGAAGCCAATTTTCTCGTATTCATTTTGTAGATGATATTTGCTCTAATGGTGTTTATTTAATTCTTTGTTTTGACTTTAGGTGAAGAATATGTTTTGTGAATATTAAAGTTTAAGTTAAAAGTAAAGTCAAGAAATAGTGTAAAAGGTTCAAAAATATTTAATGATGCTAATGTTAGTATGTGAATTTAGAGTTATAGAATTTATTTACTTTTATTTATCTATTTAAGTAAATTTACATGAGGTTATAACAATCACGTTATATATACATCATCTTTTATATCTTCCTTTTTTTGTGTTGCGTGTCAAAACATAATTGGACAGTTTAAAAACAAAAATAGTTTTGCCACCCACATTTTTCAAGAAAACAAAGGCTATATAAAAAAACAATATCAACCAAAGAATACACTTTTAGTATTATAGTCAAGGCTAAACCCCTGTTTGATGAGAATTAAAATTGAATTTATAATAAGTTTTGATAAAAGCAGTAGAAATGTATTGTTAAAAATGTGTCCCATAAAATTTGTGGTTAAGATTAATTGTTGACTTTGACTTAAATTAAAATATAAATTTTAATTTCTACTAAATAGAGGCTAAATATATTCACACAACAATTTTTAATTATTAAATCACATGTTAATTGCATAAAAGGTTTATGAACCTTTAATTGCATTTTTTACTCTCTCAGTAACATAAATTGTTCATGAGTATGGCTTCTCTCCAAAATTTACTTTAAGATAAGTAAGCCCCGGTTTGGTGTCCATTATTTAAAGAAAAAAGGTTATGAATAGTATTTTTAGAAGAATGTGTAGGTAAAAAGTATGGAAAAATTTTGAATTCAGGTACAGAACATTTTATTATGTAAATGTATACTTGAAAATGATCGTGCAACAAATTTATTTTTTAAAAAACAATAGACACCAAACGAGAGCTAAAATGACTTATTAGTCCATTATATTTTTAAATAATAAAATAAATAATATAGCAAAAATACGATTAAACACTTTAACTTTGTTTTAAAGTACGTTAACAATATTTTCGGACAAAAATCATGATTAATGATAAAATTTTCTGATCAAAGAAATGTTAAAATTAAGAATGCAATAAATAAATATCATCTTTTAAAGAGTGGATAGATTAAAAATAGTGGATAAAAATAGCAACTTTCTTATAAATTAACCAACAAAATAAAGAAATTTTAGGCATAAATAAAGTGGACTCCAGCATTTATACCTAATTTAACACAGATTCGTGACTCACTAATACACAATCCCACTCTGTATTTCTCAACTCAGAGACCATGGCAGACAGGCCAAGCAGAGCGCTGGTATTGTACGGAGACGGGCTGGCCCCATTTGTCAGCCCGACACACGCCCACTTACATTCCTTTCCTACTCGGGCATGCTGCGGCTTCCTGGCTCTCCCTAACTCGCCTCCATCCGGTAAAACCATTTCTCCTCAAAATCCCTACTTTGATGGCCTTTTCTATTTTTTTACAGAGGAGATTATTTGCAGGCATGAAATTGAGAAATCTAATGAAATTGTTCTAAGTTATTGTTTTCGTTACATAATTTGTTGGATGGATGGGAAATGTAAATATTTTGTTGCCAAATTTATGGATTTTTGTGAAGCAGAGTGGATGGTAGTAATTATGAGCCCTACTTTGGTACTCTGTACTCATAACGACGACAGATAATCTAATGATAATTGTTCACGAAAACGTATTTCGAATTAAAATCATCGCAAGTGTACAGTTGATTACAAGTAATAAAATAGACTTTTTGAGTTCGAATATCGTTCCTACAGTTAGTTCTAATTCTAATTACTTTGACATTAACCAAAACAAATAAAGGAAAGTGTTTGTGTCGATGAAATTATAAATGAAACAATGATAAATATGCAAGTATGAATTAATTAATTAACTAAATGTAAATTGGATATGAATATGATTTGAGGTGTTTTTTAATATGTGATGAATGTACTAGGATTACGAATTCCTAAGTAATAATCTTTTTAACCCTAGTTTTACACCTTGACACACGATTGCAATATTGACAAATCAATGTTCCTAAATTATTCAACAATCTCTCTCGAGCAATATTAAACATATTCTCATATTTGACCTAACTATATTTCTATGATGGATGCGAACATACAAGAATGCATGAGTTTTTATGAACATTTAAAGATTTATA
This sequence comes from Fraxinus excelsior, assembly GCA_019097785.1. Classification (NCBI taxonomy): domain Eukaryota; kingdom Viridiplantae; phylum Streptophyta; class Magnoliopsida; order Lamiales; family Oleaceae; genus Fraxinus; species Fraxinus excelsior. Next base: position 2,239,282 of record CM032644.1, read on the forward strand.
TAAGATATAGCGGTATATTTCTATCCCCTATCGAACCCTATGATGATTTATAAATGTCGAATTTATTTCCCTTCTCTCGAATGCATGAAATAAATCATAAAATTCACATAATTATCGTGCACTATAATCATGAAGAAAATAAGATCATATAAATTATTCAAATATTCCAAAACGTATTTTTTTTATGTCAAGAATGTAAAACTAAGAATTAAAAATCAAATTACATAGTTTATCATTCACTAGCACAAATTAATCTAACCTAGCATGGTGGAGAGAAGAAAATCAAAAAAATAGATGAAGAACGACATCATTCTGATTAATCTTCAATTGAATTTTTGTGTTCTTGGAGTTGTTCTTCACGTTCTTGCCCTTTTTCTCTCTGAAAATCTTGATAAAAACTCCCCCCTCCCCTCCCCCCACCCCCACTTTTGGACGGCCCTGGGGTTTTAAAAAACGCCACAAGATTCGTTTTCATAAGAGTTCTATTGAAATAAAGAAATCAGAAAATTTCACGCCGGATTGGCCTGGGTAGGCGGCCGCCCAGGCTAAAAATCTTGGTTATGTTGATGATGTTGACGGTAATGGGGCGGCTATCTAGTTATAAATCTTTCACGAATTTTCCTTTCAACTATTTTCTTCATTCTTTCTTCCATCTTGGTCTTCCACATCAAATTACTTCAATTTTTACCCCAAATGCATATTAGTCCCCAAACTTCCATGATCCATCAATTGGCCGATTTATCCTTCTTTCTTTTCCAATTGCTTAGAAACGGGTTCAAGACTGAAATAAGATAAAAAGAACCTAAGTTAAGTAGAATGCAATAATAAAACGATACAAAAGCTTAGTAATATGGCCCCGAATAAGTACACAAAAAATACACTTATCAATAATATCCACAAATGGTTTTTAGTTTTTAAGTCGTAATCCCTCTAGTTTGAAATCCAATGGTTGGTGCAATATATGTTTTATGTTGTTTCCCTTGCTGGATGCTTGCACTAGTTTCTGCAAGATTAGAACAAGAATTCAAGTTTAGTGATCATTCACCCATTTGACGGAGAAGGGGGTGTGGTAAATTTGGGTTAAATGCATATTTAGGGGAAAGCAATCTTGTATATGAAAATTTTAATGTAGCCATTTCTGAGTTTCCAAGTTCATTGATTCACATTTGACATTTCTCATAGTCATAGTCGAGTTTTAGTATCTGTGTGACAGCCAGAATCTATCCCTTTCTCCCAAAGTAATAGACTTTCGTTAAAAAGAACTTGCTTTCGTGAAAGAACTTGTATTAAAAAAATATATATCAGAAAGGATGAAAGAATATTTTTCGTAAGGGTGGAATTTTTCGCCTTCTCATGTTGATTTTACTCGCAAATCTAAGACCACTTGAATTCCTTCCAATTGTTAGTTTGTTACATTTTCTTGGCAATAGCACCTAGTTTATGGCCATTATCTTCTGATAATATCAAAATTTGTTATTTGCTTTTCTCGTCTTATCTGCTGCCTGTTTTCTTATTTTTTCGTGTTGAGTGCATTCTATGTTCATATTTCTATTTGTTGTTGTTGTTTAACATTTTTTCACTTATCATTTCATCTTGTGAAGTGGGAAATCTTTTATTTTATTTGGCTACATGGTAAGAAATCATTTGATGTATATTTACTTTCATTCATCATTCTTTGTACTTATAGGTTAGATTGCAGAAAATGAGGATGCAAGAATAGTTAGGGAGTTTCCTGAGCTTCTAGATGCAAGTTAAGCGTATGAATACATGGTGGGACTGATTGTTGCTACTTATTTTCTTCAATTATGAATTTTACTTAATAATGTGAAAATTACACTGATGATGAGGGCAGAGATCCTAAAAGCTTCTTTTCAGGTTGCTAGAGAATTTGTTGGGGGTAAATCTCAAGAGATGCATGTAGTGCCAACTGTACAAGAAAGGTGAAATATTTTTGCTCTTTCGACTCTCTTCATTTTAATGATGAAGTATTTATGTATTACAAGATATTAATCTCGCCAATTTTCAGGTTTATGGGAATGAAAGCAGCTATAATCACTAACAACTCTAGTTTGAGGAAGTAGACTTGGTTTGAACGTGTTGCATTGGAATAAGTTAAATTTGTTGCTTCTAGCCACTGAATTGCTGAATTTGCTTGGCTTTCAAGAAGGAAAGATTCTAGAGACCAACCAGTTTGATCTAATCTTTGTTCATGTTGGAGCTGATGAAAAAATAAATGATCTCAAAGACATAGAATTTATGACCCATTTAGTTGGTGAGCTGATGCATATGGCACAACTGGAAACTGATATTGGTTCTCGGTTGCATGTGTCTATTATAATGAGCTATGGGGCTACCCTAGACGACGAAAATTCAATGTTTGCAGTTTCTGATGCTAAACTCAAAATTAACAATGAACTTTCACAGCTTTTCCCTCGTCAAAGTTACACAATGAACACTAGGAAGCCAAACAAGAACATTAGGTAAGTGTAAAGTTAATGGGTATTGTCCATTGTCCATGCATTATGACTCAATCTGATGGATTCGATAACAGGCACTACGGTCCAATGCTAGTTGCACAGTGGCAGAATGCTGTTACACGTAAGGATATGGTGTAGGGATTTTCTTTTAGAGATTTTATTGAGGTACATACTGAAATTATTTTTTGTCACTATACTGTTCTTGAAGTTGTTTACTGCTTCTATAGGCATTCAGAGCACATATACCTTAATATTAAGGATGAAGACAAGCCAATCTTTGCTGAACACTAGGAAAATTTCTAAACTCGAACAAATGTACGAGGTTTTGATTTTAGCCAGACCAAACTTAATGCTTTGAGCCTCAAATCTAGTCAATGCAAAATAAAAATTCTCAAAGCATTGAGTGTTATTTAAGCCTGATTGAACTTAAGCTCCTTAGTATTATTGCTTATTTTTAGCGTCCTATAAAACTAATATCAAAAGTTGTACTTATATAAGTAATAAATATATAATTTTAAGACAATAATATATAGTCAATAAGCAATTGCAAGCTCATGAGCTGTTACTGGCTCAGACTCTGCCAGATTAACTAGCTGAGCAGGCTCGATCTTGATTCCAGCTATACACTCATGCTTGCTCAAACAAAGCTCAAAACACGAACGATCGGGCTTGGCATGCACAAAGCCCTACTTAATTTGTTTTATACATATGAAAATCATCTATTGGACTATTGCATAGATATTCATTCAGTCACTTTGTAATTTGGATAGGCAAGTTCAATTTAAGTTCCAAATCAATATATGACAAGTATACTCTAGGAATTGTTTGAGGCGGATAATATCAAGTATTAAACTTATCTTCTCCTCTCAATTTTAATGAGCAGAAGCATTTTCCCTTCTATAAGAAAAAATTGCAAAGGCTTTCAAATCCATGAATTAGCTCGACTAAGCTTTAATATGCCTTTTTCACCAGTACACCTGTTGTGTTCAATGTGAACACTGGAATTTTATCACTTTTGGCATCATCATTTTCATCTTATTTTGTTACACACACTGGGCATGTTTGATGTATATTTTTTTTAGAATAGATTATGTGAAAAGTGATTTTTAGGAGAATTATGGTTAAAAAGTAGGGAAATGTTATGGGTTAACGTGCAAAATTATTTTATTGAGAGAATTTGCAATTGAAAATGAGTTTGGGGAAAAATGAGTTTTAAATACCAAATAGCGGCATAGAATTATAGGTATCCATGTAACTGGTGTTATACTGAAAATGATCCAGAAAAAGGAAATGGCATTTCAGTGATCACGTGCTTAAAAAGATTTGTCTTAATTTTACATTTAGAAGCATCGTAATTTGTCTATCTCTGGCCATTTTGCATTTGGATTAAATTCTAAATTCAAGTTGATCCTATGATTTAGGCTCTACTAGTTAGCAAATTTGGTAAAATAGTCTATCTACTATATTAAATCGAAGTATTTTTGGAAGTTTATTCCTTCGGCTAGGATTTCACAAGTTTCTTTCGAGTATCTTCGATGATACTTTTGAAACTTTGCATTTTGCATTATTATTTCAACTTTGCACCAACATTTGAATATCTTTGATGCAGCATGGTGGAAATCTTGTTATACCAGCTGATAGATTTTTACATGAAGTAGCTTTTAAGTTCTGGAAGGCCCCAAAGTATGGAGCATGAAGTTAAATTATTTGGGAACTTGTGATGATGATGATGGAACTGATGCTATTGAATAACCTGGAGAGAAATAGCATTTCTGAGCATATGGATTTAGTTGTTTAACTTGTGATAATGTTTTTTCTATGTCAAGCTTGTTGATTAATATTGTTGACAGAGATTTTATGCAACTTATTGATGTTAGTTAAATATAATTTACGTAGAGCAATTTTAATCTGAAAGGTATGTAGTGTAATGGGGTGGTTACTTAGTGCGATTGAGAGAAAATGTGAAAAAGTTTTATACCTCAATGGAGAAGTAGGCACAGGATAAAGTAAAGTAGTAGTGGAGAAAGTAGAGAGAATAGAAAAGAATCTATACTCCATGGAAGAGAAGATTAACACCTTGAAGAGTCAGATCACCAAGGCTCAAGCTCTAAGAAGAACTTGCAGATGTTGAGAAAGCAGTGAGAGGAATTGACTCGAAGCTTTGATTCTCGAATGGCCGAGTAGAAATTTTGTGAGTAGAAAAATAGCATGCTTTTTGTCTGGATGATTTAGCTTTCAGTACAAAGGTTTCTAAGAAAGCCAAACTTTGTGTACAACTGGAGCAAAGCAATGGCAAGGGATCTGATACAATTTCTTGTTGCAGGTTAACATGCAAGTAATTTTTTTCACTTCGCTTGTTTCTATAACATAGTTGTCCATGTCACTACATATACTTTTGTTGATGAATAATTCAATGTAACATTAGTGATGTCGTAACACCAATTTAGATGTAATTAAATCATAGACTCGATAGATAGAAATATGAAATTTATTTAAGCATATTATTTAGTGCTGCTTAATGTACCAGCTATGTGATTCAAAGGGTATGATTTTATTTCCTTTTTTCATCATTCTTTCTTTTTAAGATTTTTATTTTTGTTGACCATGCAACTTTCATCTAGGTCAACAAAATACTGATTACACACTTCTACAGCTACAAATTTATAAAAATAAACAATTTTTTCATCGATTGCCAGCTTTTTCAATCATTTTGATTAATTTGTGAGGACTAATAGAGACATGTCTAACGAACTACTCGTGCAATGTCCAGACGTAACCTACACCCTAGCGCAGCCTCAAGGATAGTTTTCCACGCACTTAACCAGCAAGCAAGTCATAAGCTCACACATTGGGTGCAATAGAACAATAATACCATCATATGAGAACTTCATTAGCACACTTTCGGTAGTGTGTGTATAAACACCTATCTCTCAACACAAAACCATAAAGAAAGTTCGAACGCAAATGGGGAAAAAACTTCATAGATGTAGAACTAATATAAGATAAGATTTATGTTACTAAAATGTCTTGCTTCTTCAAGCCAATATCATGGTTTTAACATACAAGAGGCATGAGAATCTAACATTCTAACAGGTTTTTAAAACAATATGTGCCCAACAAAAACCATCCAATAAGTAGAAGTGAAAAGGAAAATAATCCAATCATAAACGGCCATCCAACCATCAATACACCCAAGCATAGCACCACCATGAAAGGTAAAAATGATCTTAAGACAGAAAAGCTATCAACCCATGTCCCCTTGAATAATATAAGAGCAGCAACATCTATCATGTTCCAACTCATTGATCCGTCGTAGCAAATCCGGTTCAGGCAGTTTGCAACGAATGAGTGGCTGTTGCAAGTGAAAAGATTGTACGATTTGTGATCAAAGTTACGTACAGCTGACTGAATGGCATCATCCCAGGAGATCGCAGAGCCGTACTCGGCATGCTTGTAGCGATGCTTGCATGTATGTCCAGCGAGGTTTGGAGGAAAGCAGCACTGTTTAAAGAAACACGCGAGGATTGTACGTGGTATATTAGCAGCGGCAGTAGGAATGATGAAAAGAACATAAACTTTATCTAGTCCGATTGAACAGAAACATGACCACATTGAGTTGCAAAGATGACACATTTATGCTCATTTGACAGGGAAGTGAGATTCAGAGAACGGATGATAATTTTGTGCGGACATTTCTTGCTTGTCCACGCAAATACAGGCAACCCCTGCCCCGGGGTCCACCCCCCTTCTCACATACACGTTCACCAATGCTTAAAAGCACAATTAGTCATGTATGACGTCATCGAATTTCAGTCACCGAACCTTTTCATTTTTGTTTCATTTTGGCACTCCGTCTACTCAATTAATGGAAATGATGATGTGGCATGAAACAACTGTTGATACATTATTTTTATCACCCAACTGGACAAAAATGTGCCTCATTGAACAAGTTGAGCTTTTTTTTTCTTCTCCATTATTTATAAAAGCACATTTCAAAAGTACAACTTATCCAACAACATTCAATATTTCCAAGTTGGAAGATATAAATAATTCAATAACGGATTTTACATGCCATGTCATCATTTCTATTAGTCACATCAGCATTTTCCTTTAAGCCTTGTCTGGTACAGATTAAAATCAAATTTTAATTTAAGTCAAAGTCAAACAATCAATATTAACCACATTTTTCATGAGTTTCACAGCCTTTCAACCACATATTTCAAAAACTTCTATCACAATCTACTAAAAATCTAATTTTAATCCCCACCAAACACCCACTTAATTTAGTAGAATGGAATACCAAAATTTTGACACAAAAAAGAAAAAGGAAGGAGAGAAAAAGATTATGGCAACCAAAGTGAACAATGCTATAAGTTTTGCACAACTAATAGAGTTTGTAATCCATTCACAGATAGAGGAAAAGAAGATCAGCCAAGTCAGCTGAGAGAAGTCATCAAGGCATACCTGCTTTCGGTCTAGTTGAAGGTATCTGGCAACAGAACCAAACGCAAAATCATCAATGTTAACAAGGTTGGATCCCGAAAAATCTATAACGGTACCGTCCTCCCGGCATATGCCAACATGTCCAATGAAAGGTGCCAACCATGATACTACAGGTAAAGGTGTCCAAATAACGCAACAAGGGAACTTTGCTTTTGTTGGATCTATTTCATCCAATGGCCAAAATTCATGCTGAATATTTCCAGCAGTAATTTTGTTTTCAACTCCGTAACTACAATTAAGCTCCATCATAGAAGGTTATCCTGAAGGCAAATGGCCGTGTACAATCCTGCTGTCCTAATGATATTCTCCTTGGAGAACATTCTCCAAGGCAACCGACTATAAGAAGGATGAATACATGCACATCAATTGTATTGCAACTTAAATGGAAGAATATACCTGCAAGGCAAATTAGATCTAAAGTGAGTTAAAAAAAATGAATTAGGGGTAAAGAAACAGGAAATACAGAGTAAAAAGAAAGACGCAGCAATTGGCTGTATAAATCATGTTGAGGCTGTGCAACAGAAAAATTTGGTTACCCCGAGGTAGCATCAGTTAAACAATATGGAAAAAAAAAAAAGAAATGGAGCATAAAAGATCTGATTGTGTCACGATATCACTAAAGGAACATTATTCTCCAATATTTATTTGACCATCAATCCTGACATCTCTAGCTCCAACTGTACTTTTACTTCATAAGAGGAAAAGTTAAAATGAATTTAGGATACAACAATCCAAGAAGCAAACAATATCTTGTTTCTACTAAGTACTAACAAACAATATCGAAACAATGTTACTTTTTTAGTTTTGCTGCAAGAATGAAACGCGTATTTCAAAACTTTTAGTATAGTATATAATAAGCCATACATTATCCACGTGTTTTGTTTACAAGAGGTTGGGCTAATTAATGCTCAATAACCATCTTAACAAAGGAACACTGAGTATTCTAAGCCATTAAATTTATCGTACCAATTCACCTCATCTTCCTTCATTTCTTCAAACAACTATCAGAAACACCTCTACAACAATAACCTCCTATTTTCTTTAAAGCCAACCCCCCAACTCCCGACAAAACTGCAACTGCATAGCATGATATTAAATGATTTTGTTTCCTTCTTTTTTTTTTTTTTTTTTCCTTTCTCAACTATTCCATGTATCCAACCAATAAAATATATTTTCTTTCATTATAAAAAGACAATGTAGAGCAAAAAAATTCCGGCACTACTTTGATCCAGCAGAACATTGATACTACTAAACTTACCAACTATAAGATTTTACAATGTGTTCAACTTCAATTTGGACAATCTTCGAGCATGTTTGAATAAATTACTTTTTCCTTGAGCAAAAAAGTTACTCGTTTTGAAAGTGACTCGTCTTAATGTCAAAATAAGTTCTAAGATTAGCCAAACATATAGGAAACTTATTTCTTATAAGTGAACTTCAAAGATTAGTTAAATATCACCACATTTCGTTTATAGATCACATACTAATAACTAACTTTTCACAGATAGAACATAATTTCAAAACTAAGTTGACTGCAGATTACTTCCAAAATCATCCATGTATTGCTTCAGAAATATATAATTATAATCCCGTGATTAAATTTGAATAAATCTGGATAAACATTCCTCGAGAACAAGTATGCACATATATGATACAAAATTATAAAAGTACATCACAAAAGAAGACCATTTCTATCCTGTGCACAACCAAATCGAACTGATATGAATACTCAAAACCCACAAGAAAATGAAAAGAAATATATACACATTCGTGGCTACCAAATAGATCAAAAGTGCGTTCTTGACGATTCACAGCCAATATAACCAAACAATTCGGTAAAATCGCCTTCAAAAATAAACAAAAACACGTATCTGTACATTAACAAAAATGCATTAATCGATCAAACATCAAGCATATTAAAAAAATAAGAACCTGTAATAGATGAAATGCTCTTCAATAATCCTTAGAAAACTTCAATATCAATGTTATGAAAAATCGGTAAGACCTATGAAATCGCTTGTGAATTTATTGGTACCCTTCACTTTAAAGGGAGATTTTTTTGAGAGTTAATTATTCTCGTTGATAAAAAAATTGCTTTCTCGATAGAAAGGAAAAGGCCAAAGGGGGAAGATGCATGAACCTGAAACCTACCAGCTCTGACCACATTTTGGCCCCACTCTAAGAGCTGCTTTGACTGAGAGGAGAGTTCAAAATAAACGTTGACAACTCCTTTAACCCCATTTGTCCATTCTACAAAAATATCTTTTTTTTTTTTTTTTTTTTTGCCTTTCTAAAATTCAGTTTGGCCATGTTTGATATAGATTTTAATCTAATTAAAGATAAATAATCAATATTAACCACATTTTTCATGAGTCTCACAGCTTTTTAACCACGTCTTTTAAATTTTTTTTTATCACAATCTACTAAAAATCTAATTTTAATTCCTACGAAACGCCCTCTTAATCACCTTTTCTACAATAAAATATTTTATATGAACTCAAAAAAAAATCCTACTTTTTAACCATATATTCTAAAAAAAATCGCTATTCCACAACTTAATTTTCCCAAAATAAAAAAAACACTTTTTAACACTCATCAAACTCATTTTACAAATATTCAAATTATTTTCTATTTGTTATGAAAAGAGAGAAAAAAACAAAATATAAGTTGATGGACTTATGTATATTATAGTGAGAATCAAAATCATATATTTATAGGGAATGATTAATGATATAATAGTAATAATTTTTAGGGTCGTATGGGTATAATTGTTACTCGCTAATAAACTTACCATTTACAATACTCTCCCTTAATGGTAAATTACAAAATATCTGTCTCATTAAAATCTTATTTTATAAAAATTCAATAGCACAAAAAAAAAAATAACAAATGAAAAAGAATATAGTTATTTTGAAATATTAAAGATAAATGATACATCATTAAAACATTGTTATAAAAAATTCAGTAGGACAAAACCTAAGCGAAAGGAAAAAGAGTCAACTACTCCCTCTGATATTGATTATTGAAAGTTTTTTGGTCGAGACATTCCAATCTCGTGAACTAATTTATTGAATGTAGATGTTGACAGTACTTTTATAAATAAATCAACAACATTGTCGCTCGAGCGAATTTGTTGAACACTGATTTTGTCATTCTTTTGAAACTCATGTGTATGAAAGAATTTTGGAGAATGTGTTTTGTTCTGTCACATTTGATATAGTTTCATTTGAGTTGTGTAATACAAGTAACATTGTCTTCATACAAAATTGTTGGACCATCTTTTGTTAAAGTTAATCTGCAAGATACTCGGATATGATAGGTCGTATTCCTTAACCATACACATTCTCGACTTGATTCATGGATTGCAATAATTTCATAATGATTTGAGGATATTACTGTCAAGAATTATTTCACAAATCTCTATGATATAGTTGTTACTTCACGCGGATTAGAGAGATAACATGCATCTGCATATCTCACTTAAGTAGATCTCGACTTTTGAGAATAAAATAATCACAAATCAATAGTATCCTTTAGGTAACGAAAAATATATTTAACATCATTCAAATATCTTTGTATTGGTGTAAAATTATATCTTGTAAGGAGATTTACAGGAAAAATTATGTCGGGTCAAGTGCAGTTTGCAAGATAAGTTAATACTCCAATTGTACTAAGATATGATACTTCAAAACCAAGAACATTTTCTCCATTTTTAAGTGGATGAAATGAATCTTTTTTTCACATCAAGTTATCGAACAACCATAAGTGATATCAATTGATATGCATTATTCATATAAAAGCGTTTTAAGACTTTTTCTATATATGTAGATCGATGAACAAATAATTTTTTGGGCAATGTTCAATCTTCAACCTGAGACAAAATTTGATTTTTCTCAAATCTTTCAACTCAAATTCATTTTTCAAATAATTTGTAGTTTTGTTGAGTTTTTCAGAAGTTTCAATTAAGCGCCTGTCTGGAAATGTTTAACAGTAAAATTCCTACCGTTGGGCAGCCATTTTCCTACCGCTAACCACTATTTCCAACAATTTTCAACCACTTTTCTTGACCAAATCTCTCACATGTGGGTCCCAGTTGACAAGCGGTCAAAAAATTGATTTTGAAAATCTCCTTCAGACAAGTTCTAAATTTAAATCATCAATATAAACTGCCACAATTGCAAATCCAATATTTGTTTTCTTTATGAAAACACATGGATAGATAGCGTCATTTTTATAACTCTCTTTCAACAAATACTCGTTAAAGCGATTATACTACATGCGTCCGAATTATTTCAATCCATATAATGATCTTGTAATTTAATTAAGAACATGGTTCTCCGGCACGTGTCATTTATTCCTAGCACTTTAAGTCATTCAGAGACATATATATTTGTTACTATCAAGCGAGTCATACAAATAGGCAGTTACTACATCCATAAGGCATATATCGAGCATTTGTAATACCGTCAAACTAATTAAGAGTGTAAAAGTGATAATACTCATTACGAGATAATATGTTTCTCATAATCAATTCCTGATTTTTGTGAGAAACCTTGAGCTACGAGTCGAGATTTATATCTTATAATTTTATTATTTTCATTTCTCTTTCATACAAAAATCTATTTGTATCCAACAGAGATTACATTTTCAGGTGTTCAAATTACATATCAAAACACTTTTCGTTTCTCTATGGAATTCAATTCCGTCTCTATGGCTTCTTTCCATTTTGCTCAATCATTTCTATTTTGGCAGTCTTTAACAAATTGTAGTTCAGAATTCTCATTTTGCATAATATCAAGAACCACATTAATCGTGAAAATATTGTTTATGACAATATTATTTTGTTCCGTTAATTTATAACATAATATATAATTTATTGAAATCACATTATTTTTGGATACTTGTGGTTCTCTAGTAACCAAATCTTCAATATTCGACTGATCAGTTTTTTAATGTTACTTCTTCTAAAGATTTTGGTTGGTTTTTCTCATATACCTTTCTTTTACAAGGTATAGATTATTTTGAATCAATTGGTCGATCACACTTTTGACGTATTTGAGATTCATTTGCTACAATAGATTGTTCTTCAAGGACGTCAATGTTTGCTAAAATATTTTCCACTGATATATATGACTTTGTCATATTTCTTGTATAAACAAATGCATCGGATAATTGATTTGCAATCTTTTACAAATAAATGATTTTTTCAAACTATTACTTACATTAATTCTTACGATGATCGAAGTGATATATAGTTGTTTCATTCCAAAAAATATCTTATTTTACAGGATGTAGTATTTTCCCTCTCAAAATTAGGAAAATCATGACATCACAATGACAATCTGCAAAATGTGCAGTAAATAAATTGTCAATTAAAAGTTCAAAATACCTAATAATAGATGATGAATTAAAACCCACATAAATTTCAAGTCTTCATTAGAGACCCATACATTGTGGGGGCAAAATAGGAACTTGGATAGCACAACCAAAAATTCGTATGTGAGAAATATTAGGTTCATGACCAAATGTCATTGTAAAAGTGAATATTGTTAATAGGCAATTGATCTGATACGAACCAATGATGTAGCATATAATATGGCATGACCCCAAATATAAGCTCGAATTTTTGTTTTCATAAGTAATGGTCTAGGAATAAGTTGTAGACATTTAATAAATGACTCCGCCAAACCATTTTGTGTATGCATATGCGCAACTAAATGTTCAATAACCATTCCAATTGACATACAATAATTATCGAATGCTTGTGATCTAAATTCACGGGCATTGTCAAGACAAATTGTCTTGATTGAGTAATCAAAAATTGAGCTCGTAATTTTATGATTTGAGCAAATAGTTTATCAAATGCTACATTTCTAATAGAAAGTAGGCAAATATGTGACCGTCTAGTAGAAGTTAATAATATAAAATAACGAAATGGTTCACATGGTGGATACATTGTCCTACATATATCACCATGAATTATTTTCAAGAAAATTGGAGATTCAATATTGATATTTGTAGCCGAATGTCTAATGACTAACTTTCATTGCGAATAAGCTACATGTGGATGATTATTAAGTAAAAAAATCTTCTGATTCTTTAAAAGATGTCTATGTAAGTTGTTTATTACTCGACGCATTATTATAATTCCTGGATATTCAAGTCGATCATGTTAAATCATAAAACTTTTTAGGTCAACGAACTTTTGGTTCGTGACAATATTTGATTCGACTATTTTTATAAATGTATAATACATGCTAGATGGGAGTGCATGAAGTTATGCAAAAATATTCAACATTATTTTCTTGCATCGTCTCAACGTGATATCCATTATAGCAAATACTTTTAGAACTAAGAAAAAATTTCTTCTAAATTTGTTAGAATAAAGTGCATCATCATTATATAATTTTGTATTATTTGATAAAATAATATAAGCCATTTCGAAACTTTTAACGATATTCGATGCACCTTATATTGTATTAACTTTATTTTCTGCTAATGTTAAATACAAAAAAATATTTTTTATCTTGAAAAATAGTATGTGTAATTGTACTATCAACCAAACAAGTGTCTTAACAATCCATGAATCTATAAATATAACAATATATATATATATATATATATATATATATGGAGTAAACATAATTTAATATTATGTAATTAATGATACATAATAAAATTTCAATTTTTTTGCAAAAGGTAAACTAATCTATATTTTCCATCACACCCCAATCAAAATGTCAATATTCTCATTTGGATCAGCAAAGAAATTAGAGATATCCAAATGAGTCATATACATTGGATCATTATAATCAGCAAATTTTGTTTCAACATTTCCCTTTCCTTTGATTGATTTTTGGTCGAGATTGACAAGATGTTTTGTCGTACGATAGGTACGCGCCTAATGCACTTTAATTTCACATCTAAAGCAATTTTTTCGCGTCTTTTAAAATTGTTATCTTATTGCCGATAGTTTTATTGATTATTTCGTCCACAATTTATTCCAAGCACGCTCGCGTCCACATTAAAATCTGTGTCCACGTCCACATCTACATTAACATCCTTGTTTTGATATTGCATATACTTCAAGCAATGATACATAATTAGTTGGACGTATCCCATGATTTTTCATCAACAATTTATTATTTTGTTCAGCTACAAGTAGGCAAGATATGAGTTCTGAGTATTTTTTGAAACCACACTTGTGATATTGTTGTTGCAGGAATACATTCGAGGCACGAAAGGTGGAAAAAGTTTACTGCAACATATCTTTATCAGTGATTTTTTCTTCACACAGAGTCAATTTTGAACATATTCTGAACAGTTCAAAATTGTACTCACTAATAGTTTTGAAATCTTGTAAACAAAGGTGCATCCACTTGTAGGGGGCTTTGGGGAAGACTGTAATCTTTTGATGATAAAATCTTTAAATTTTTTTTTTCAAAGAACACGTGAATCTTTTTTAAGTGAGATATTCAATTTTCAATTAATCATGAAAATGATGACGAAGGAAGATAAGTGTTTTTGCACGATCCTATAAAGATTCTTTGTTTTTCCCAGACCTTTTGAAATAAGATGAATATCAGCATCGAGTACTTATGACAAATAGTTTTTGTCATATATTTCAAGTGCAGCAAATTCAAGTTTTGTGATATTTGTCATTTGATTAATTACACAATAAAGAAAATACAATTAGTTTCAAAAAAATATGATTAAGCATTGTATAATCACATAATAATTAATCAAGTAGTTAATGTCAATGTTGTACTACTTTAAGAGCAACAACAAAACTAACATTTAGGAATATTAGCTCTTCGGGAGCTATGTATTGTTTATAAAGTTATGTTTTTTTGGGGAGCAACAACAATTAAGAATGAATTCAATAATTTGTATTTTATTATTAAAAATAAAAAATGATAATAAAACATGCTATTACACGTCACTATGAAAATATTAATTAATTTATAAATACACGTTAAATATTGACTTGAATTAATTGAGTGGGAAAAAAACTAATCATAACTTGTTTTAAAGGAGAAGGAAAAAGCAACATGATAACTAATTTCAGAAATTAATTAACGTGCAAAAGTTAATTAAATCAGAAACAAAAATGCGATTGTTACCTTGGGCAGGGGCGGACCCAGAAGATTTGTTCAGCTAGGGCGGAGTCGCGGAGACCGTTGACCATTGACCGATGACAATCAACGATTGCTATAGCCGTTAATTTTTTTCCCTTATCCCTAATTTCCTAAATCCCAAAATTCCCAAATCACAATTCACATTACACAACTCAAAATTACAAGTCATAAACAATAATATGCCATAAATTCTTATTTCTCATTATTCGTAATTCACAAAAACTTAAAAAAAAAAAAAAAAAAAAAAGCATTATGCAGCACGGTGCACAGGGTACCCAGACCCAGTGAAGGCCACTTCATTCTGAAGAACTTATATCAAGAACGAGGTGACCTATAAAATACTTAGCGAGACAGCTAAATGCTATTTACAAGATTCATTAAAAATCCATACAAAGAGAAGAACACTAAAACACACAAAAACTCAAAAAGAAAAGATATTTCCAGTAAACAACCTCATTTCAACTTTGAGGCCCTCAAAATCCAAAATCACAGTCCACACCACATACTTCACAGATTCATAATTCATAGAAAAATCCAGGTTCACAAATCAGTAATCACAACTCTGACAAGGGCAAGATTAAGATTCAAGAATCCAAAACAAGATGCCAAGATTTTTGAGGTAATACCTTCTATTTCGATTTTCGAAGCTCCAGTCGGTAGCCTCCAGATACTGCATGTCTGCACCAGACCACCGACCTTCGACCGTCGCACCGTCCACCGAACACAGTCAAAGACTCACAGGCATAGCCACTCAGCCACGGGAATTTCGCCCTCGTTCATAATCGTCAATAGCTACTCTCCCCCTCTCTTTGTCGGACAAACAATGGGCAAATGGAAATGGTAATTGATTTGGATTTGGTTAAATTGGATTAGTTGTGTGGGCTAATCACTAATGGACTTACAAGTTTCAATTGGGCCTTTTTTAAGTAAGGCCTAAAAAAATTAAAACAATTCAGCAAAATGCCAGACAGAGACAGCATCAGCTCTCCTTCAGCCCATCTTCTTCCCGGCGGACGGCAACTTGGTGGAGAGAACCTGTAGCTTCCGGCGGACCCAGCACGGGCGGCCGCGGGGGCTGGCCAGGTGCTGGGTCCGTCCCTGACCCTGGGTACACATATATAATTAAATAAAATAAAAAAATTGAATTGGCAGAAACCAATTGACGCGGAAAAATTGAATTGACATCAGCAAAAAGAATGTGGCAGACAAAAACTTTGGCAGAAACCAAATTTGTTCACGTAAAAATTGCGGAAGCAGCGTATGGATTTGGCAGAATGATTTACACACAAAAGATTACAAATAAACAAATATTTTGTAGGAATTGATTGCCACCGAATCAATTGTGCTTATAGTAAAATTGACAGATAACGTGTTATGTGTGTCTATATATGTGTGCGTGCGTGCGTGCACGCTTGCGCTTAGTAAAATTGACCGATAACGTGTTATGCGTGTATATATATATATACGTGTTATGCATATACATGTCACCAAATTGATTTTGGTACACGTAATAGATGATTATACTTAAAAAAATTGCTACATTCACTAAATTTTGAATAATTAAGATTTCGTGCTGATACGTGTTGTGAAAAGAGGGAAAAAGGAAGACAAAATAGAAGTCAATAGATTTGTATGTATTATAACGAGAACCAAAACCCTATATCTATAAGAAATGATCAGGGATACGATGATAATAAGTTCTAAAGTTGTAAGGGTACAATTATTATTTATTAATAAACTTACCATTTATAACAATATTTACATATATTATGAAGTGTGAATCATACATTCATCGTATATAATGGTGTTCACACCCTCGTATGATGAGGAATTCACTTCGGATATATTATATTTTATTCTAGTGGATTCCTCTTCATGTGATGGTATAGACATTATTATGTACATATAGCATAATTCTTGTGGCATTGGGCACTATGTTTTGGGTGGCGTACCATTGTTATTTCTGAATGGTGATAAGAATATTTTGGGGAAATTTCTGTGGTTAATGAGCTTTGGGATAGGCGGTGTTAGGTGGTGGGGGATGGTTGTGGAGGGAAAGGACGGTGGCAGGGGTGGTTGTGCGGTTGGTTTTAGTGAGAGAAAGAAAGCTGTGGACCATATTTTATTCATTTTGCCTTTTCCTGTTGGGGTTGAAATTTCTTAATTGTACAAAACTACAAAATGAATTTTTGGCCATTATCATAATACTTCTGTTCATTTTTTCTTTTAGGATAGTATATAAAGGTATAAAAAAATTTGAGCCAAGAAGTCTACAAAACTGTACCAAATTTCATACTATGTGTAAATTTTCCATTTTTTAAATTTCTAGACCGGGTTTATGGTTTGAATGAGTCGATGAGAAACGAAATGACATGTTTAGTATGTTAAATTAGAGAATTAATAGCAGAAAACTCTCTTAAAAACGTTTCTAATTGCGATATACCCCTCTATTTGAAACATTTGTGCGAAAATTCATTTGTCGTCAAGATCTGGCAAATTTATTGTTAAAAAAGTAAAAAAAAAATGTCAAAATTAAAAAGGAATAATTGCAATCTCGGTACCAAAACTTTTTTTTTTATATAAATTAAACCCAAAATTTTTATATCCACGCATACCATCCCAAATCCTTAAAATTTTATATTTCGCCCCACTCCACCTTACATTATCTTCCTCCCTAAAAATAAAATAACCAAAAAATAAAAAAGGTTCTCTCCTTTAAACCTCACCACCACTAGCACCATCGCCGACCAACCACATTCATCAGTCTCACAGAAGACGCAACACCACCATCAAACCACAGCCACTCATCTCACATAGTCCCTTCAATTAATTGAGATATGATAGCCTCAATGACCTTGCAAGATGATCACCTATTTAAGGGCTAGATTGGATCAATTGTTTGCATGTCCATGTTTGTTTGGCCATGATTATGTGTTTCCCCATATGAATTTATAGATTGAAGCACTTGGTGCCCATCAATTTTGGACAGAACATAGTCGCTATGCATAGCATTCGGTGCAAATTTTGAACCAGAAAATTGGAGTAGTTGGGGGATAATCAGCTCAATTAAATTCATACCCATAGTTGTTTGGACTTGTTGGTTTGATTGATGCCCATTTGGGGATTGGATGTTGTGTGAGGCATGAATCGAAGGAGACGTTTTCAGCAAAAAATGAGTCGTGACTATCAAAAAATAGATTGAATGGAGGCTTTTTGGGTTGATGTTAGGCCATGTTTAGGGTCATCTAGATGAGGGCTAACCGTCGGTGGTGGTGCAAGACCATGGGGTGTCGCCAGAAATGGGGTTGTCGACAAGAAAAGTGTTCGTCAGTTCACTATTTTGGCTTGAAATAGTGGCTGTTTTCTAGTGAATTTGATGCCGCCAGTGAGATGGAAGTTGATAGGATACATGGTTGGATGTTTTAATTAACAAGAAAGGGGATTTATGAATCTTCCCAAAAGATATCTTGAATTTTGGAATACGAAATGCACCCACTTCCTCTTGTTCATATGGGAGGTGATTATCTAAGAATCCGGATTCAAAGCCAAATTTTTCTATTAAAGCTGGAAGTCTGTCTTTGGCATCGAAAAGAATAAAGAGAGATGTTATTCTTACCGGGGGTTGACAACCCCCCTAACCAGCCCCTCACAATAGTGGGGGGGCCAGGCCACCTTTTTAAAAACTCAGGAATAAAATACATAAAAGTGGGGGTGGGGCGAAGTGGGGTGGAGTGAAAAATAAAGTTTTAAAAATTTGGGAAGGTAGATAGCACAAATAAAAAATATTGATTTAATTTGTAAAAAAAAAAAAAAGGTTTGAGTAATGAAATTTCAATGATTTCTTTTTAATTTTGGCATTTTTTTACTATTTTTAATGGCAAATCTAATGAATCTTAACGATATGGGATTTTTCGCATAAAATGTTTCAAACATAGAGATTTTTTGCGCTTTTCCAATAGGTATGGAATATATCACAATTTGAAACGTTTTTAAGAGGATTTTCTGCTATTAATCCTTAAATTGGACTCCATACAAATACGACACAAAGTTCAAAACAATTTTCCATTCTGTGTGGGCCATGCCATTGAAAAATAGAAATCAGAAAAGTATCAATTACAATGTGTGAAGTTGCAATCAGCAACAATCATTATAAATGATCAGCAACCTTGTAAGAAGATGAAAGCATCTATAAATAAAACATGAAACCTTTATATACACCAGCGATGACTTTGTGAAGAAACTTTCGAAAATGAAGGGCAATGCTTTAAGCAGTGGCTGCAGCTGGTTCATCGGCCATCTGTGAGACCGGAAGGAGGGTACATGTGAGGTTACGATCACCATACACATTGTTCACACGTCCTGTAATAACAACAACAAAGTTGTAATTCTTACTCAAAACAGAATAGTTAAAGAGAGAGAGAGAGAATCAACACAAGAAGTTATTCTCAATAAATTTGGAGTCAGCTACACGAGTCCAAGTCGGCATTTCATTCTGTTCATTGCTAAATCTACTAGGAAATCTAAAGCAACTAAATCTGGTAGGTCATGTTAGTTTTGCTCTATCCCTCCCTCTTATGATTTGCTTTACCGAAAGTGCGTCACTCTTGTGAATTAAAGGCTAGTGTATTTATAAGAATGCTATACATGTAATTATACCAAAGATTCAGAATGAGATGTCATGCATCCAAATTTTTGGTTTCGGAGAGAACATAAGCATAAGAACCTTCTACCACAGGATTTAAGGGGATGATTAAACTTCACATCAAAGGCGACAAAAAACATTTTTGTTACTGAAGGAAAAATGATGGGAAATATTAGAGGATAAAAAAGGCGGTGTAAGTCGCATCAATACAGTCAATGCTCCATGGTAATAAAATTAGTCAATTTTAAAGAAATGAACTTGTAAGGGAGAAGATTAATAATTATCATTTAGAGTATATTACTTTATTAACATTAAAAGAATTTCATGCTAAGGCTTTTTACCTAGAAAGAGCCTCAAACATTAAAGTTTCCTCATGCAAAAATAAAAATAAAAAATTGAATGTTTACAAAAATCACATTATACTACTCTATTCTCTGCAGAATACCATTCATCAGAGAGTTTATTAAACACACCTGTAGTAGGCCAGAACTTAGCAGCTCTGAGCCAGGAAGCTGGGAAGGCAGCATATTCCCGAGAATATGGTTTTGTCCATGCATCTGCCATGAGGAGTGACGGTGGGTGAGGAGCTCCCTGGAACAAAAATTACCAGAATTAGTTTCTCCAAATACAGGCTAAAACAGAAAATCTTAATAAACATGTTAATATGAATGTCTACAAACCATGATTTAATTAAATAGAAGCAACAGCCGGACAAGAGGAACATGTACTTTTACCTTGAGAACATTGTTGTGAATATCAGCTTTTCCATTCTCGATTTGTGCAATTTCTTGTCTAATCGAAATAAGAGCATCACAGAACCTGTCTAACTCTGCCTGCGAACAAAATGAGATGCGCTCAAAATCACATCTGAGAAATTTGCATTCGGCATCTGGTGTCTGTTCATGCAAGTGAAACTGTGTTATTTTTTTACCTTGCTTTCGCTTTCGGTTGGTTCAATCATGAGTGTACCAGGAACTGGCCATGACATTGTTGGTCCATGAAATCCATAGTCCATGAGACGTTTAGCAACATCTTCAGGCTCGATTCCCGCAGTATTCTACGGTATTCGTAAATTGCAATAAGTAAATGGTCAATTGCATGGAAATTGGAAGTCATGGGTAAATGATGCTCAGCCAAAATTACCTTAAAGCCCCTCAAATCAACAATGAACTCGTGGGCGACTGTCCCGTTTACACCACGGAAAAGAATAGGGTAGTGCTCCTGTTAATCAAAGCCTAAAATATTAACAGCAATATTTATCGACCTCATATTTCAATTAAAAGATCTGGTGGAATAGCCAGGGTCACAAACTCACAGTCAAAGCCCCAAAAAAAAGGGTTAATGTTTGCATAATGGGAGAAAGCGTGTCTTGCAAAATGAGAGAAACAGCAGTACTCTCTTACAATGACTAAGAGCATATTTAGCCAAGCTTCAACATTTTTAAGGAATTTTTTTTTTATCGAAACATGTTTGAGCCTTTTTAGAAGTTACTCTAGTTTTGAGATTTTTAGTGAAAATGCTTACTTTAAAGGTAGTACTTTACTTTATTTAAGATTAGCCAAACATGCTCTAAGGGCACGACAGTACATAGAACCTCTTGTGTCCCATTAGGATACCATCAGGATACAAAATGCACATAATAGTAGACAGAACAAGTAGAGAGAAGAAACGGAGACCTCCAAACGCTTTGCCATGTAGTTAGCATTCAAGATGGCTATTTTAGATGCTTCTGTCAGTCCCTTGGAACCCATCATGGAAATGTAGGTATATGATATTGGCAAAATGAGTGCAGATCCCCAAGGAGCAGCAGAAATAGTACCAAGGGGCTGAGATTTGTCCGGGGCTGGTATCCCTCCTGTGGGAACCTGCAATATCACAATGAAGCCACGATATGGACCATATTAAATTTTTTTGTTTAATAATTTATACTTGGCAGATATAGAATATTTACATCCACAAATACAGTCCACAGATAATGTCTTTCAACATACCACAGGATGAGACGGCAGAAATGGTGCTAGGTGTTTTTTTACGCCAATGGGCCCCATCCCAGGTCCACCTCCACCATGAGGAATACAGAATGTTTTGTGTAGATTAAGATGGCAAACATCCGCACCAATAAAACCCGGGCTTGTCAGCCCAACCTGTAAGAAAAGAAATTAGATTCAGAGATGCAGCTGCAGAGGAGAGGCGGTGAAGAGAAAAAGAGGCACAAAATTGGTTCCACTTATTGCAAGGATAAGAAAAGGTAAGAACAACCAACTAGGCCTTATTTCAAATAAATTCTACGTGAATCCTTTTTCGGCACTTAATTTGGTCAATCATCATTGATGCAATCAAATAATTAGCTACTTTTGGACTACCTCTCCATCTCCTAACCTTTTTTACTCGTACTGCATCGTTCTTTAGATCCATAAACGACATGCTCCAACTACCCAAGTCATTGTTCCCTCAATTATCCTCAATTGGTACCCTTTCATAACATAAAAAGAGAGATAAGATGTCCCTCATACTCGAATCAACAAGATATGGAGACAACTGAAAACGAGAGGCCTGAAAAACAACTGTAAGATATGGGACAACTGATCTGAAAATGATGATAAGAGGAACAAGTCAAAACTAAATTAATATACTAGACAGACTACTAATATAGTACTTTAGCTCCGGAGCAATTATCCTATCCTCTCTACCAGTGTGAAGACATAGACTATGACGATCGAGGGAAAGAAAATGGCCCAACCTAATGCATCATCTCAGTGCCAGCTAGACAAAAGGTAGACATCAGAAGAATGGTCACCATGAGAATAATGGTTCTGACATTTCGATTATTAAATTTTCTCAATGAGGAAACTGTTGACAATTTGCTTTTGCGTTTCACAGGAAAAAATGGTCAAGAATCTCAAATCTCCGGAAAAAAGTATTCAAAACTGTAATCTAAGACATGAGAACAGTTTAAACTCGGGGGAGAAAGAACAGTGGAAGGATAAAAAAAAATATGGGTATAAATATGCTAGGAACATGAAAACTAACAGAATTGTTTGCAAATGGAAAACATACAAACCTGGGCATTCATATTGGCACCATCCATGTAAACTTGACCGCCATTGTCATGAATTATCTTGCATATCTCATCAATTCCTTCCTCGTAAACTCCATGAGTTGAAGGGTATGTAACCTGGTTTGAGTAAATGTTTTAAGAAACAGAAACAACATCTCATAGAACTTTAATGATAGTTATATATATACCATAAGAGCAGCTAGGTTCTCCTTGTTTGCTTCAGCAGCCTTCCGTAACTCTTCAATGTTAATGTTTCCCTTGGCATCCGTTCCAACAGCAACAATTTTCATCCCGCACATCGCGGCACTTGCAGGATTTGTTCCGTGTGCTGAGACTGGTATAATGCAAACATTACGGTGGTGATCTCCTCTTGACTACATTAGAAGTTAAAACAATAATAAGTACTGATAATAGAAAATTTCTGAAAAATGAAAATTGACCCCTGATCATAGGAAGTTGTCCCCAAAGGCAAAAATTAAGATTTCCAGAATTCAATGAGATCATGCCATCGACTCTCTTATGAATATAACATTATTTTATCAGCCTTTGACTCGAATGATATCTTGCACACTTGATTTTTTTAAGAAAAAAAACCTTGGAAATCTCTTGATTAAATATTCTCTGATGCCATTAATATTATACCTTTTAGAAACTTCTAATGTAATGGCCTATGTTGGAATTACAATACCAGATGATATGCACGAATCACCATCAACCCAGCATACTCTCCAGCAGCGCCAGCATTGGGTTGCAGTGAGAACGAATCAAAGCCAGTAATTGTGCTTAACATTTCACCCAAATCATTGAACATTTCCTAGAAGAAGAATATCATATTTCAATAACATAAATGATGAGATCTGCTGCTGGAAATCGTACTTCAAAAATAAAGAGTTTAAGATATGTTTGGTATGTAATACTAGACAATACAAATAAATAAGATTATAACTTCTCTTTCTTCCTTAATACTATCCAATCCACCTTATCAAACATGACATTAGAGGATTAAATTCAGTCGAAATGTAAAACCTCGTAACCCTCAGCCTGTTCACTAGGGGCAAAAGGATGTAAATTTGCAAATGCTGGCCATGTTACTGGCATCATTTCAGTTGTTGCATTTAATTTCATCGTACAAGATCCCAAGGGAATCATGCTGTGGCACAAAGAGAGATCCTTTGATTGAAGCCTGTGAATGTACCTAAGCAGCTCGTGCTCAGTGTGGTACCTTCAAAATCACATTAAAAGTTCAATTGGAATTCAAAAACTATTATTGATACTATCAACTTTCAGATGGAAAGGTCATACGAGTTAAATATTGGGTGAGTCAGATATGTGCTCTCCCTAAGAAGCCCTGAAGGGATCACATTTTGAACCTCTGCCGCAAGGGACGCAGCAGTGAATGGCACCTAATGACAATTTATTAAAGTTAATATCGTGTAAATGATAAAAATTACAAAGAGCGTGTTCTACTTATAAGTAAATAAGTTTTCAAAGTTGAAAATATGTAAGTTACTTATTTTGAAAGTAACTCTTTTTATTAAATAAGTAAGTTATTCGAACTTTTTTGGAGGCATATTTTACCCTTTTCTAAGCTTAGGCAGACATGCTCTAAATCATCCAAAAAGAAATAGCTATACTTACAGGCTTGCCACGTGCAAAAACTTCAAATAGTTTGTCAACATCTTCTATAGTGGTGGTTTCATCGAAAGAAACAGTTACCTGAACAAGAAACGGGTCGGTTATATCCAATTAGAAGTTATAAATTACAGATCAAGAAAGGAATATATTTAAACTCACAGTATTCTTGTCCACAATCCGCAAATTTATTTCACTCTTGTAAGCAACCTCTGCAATGGCCTTTGAATCAGCACATTTGACTTTCACAGTATCAAAAAACGGAAGACTCTGGACTAATACAGTCCCAAGTTTTTTCAATCCAGCGACTAATGTTCCAGCCAAACCATGAACTCTTTGGGCAATGATTTTCAAGCCTTCTGGTCCATGATAGACGGCATACATAGCAGCCATGTTGGCTAGCAATGCCTGCATAATACAACAGGATATCCTAAAAAAAACATAAAATCTACAACTTACACTGCAGATAAGTTAGTTGATTTTCATAAATCGATCGATCAAGCTCGATATACACTCAAGGTCACGAATTAGAGATAATGGTTTAACTTGAGCAATTAACTCATTTCTTATTTATCTCTATCCACTAGTAGAAGCGATTAAAGTAAAGTGGAACTGCTGTCAAATTTGACAGACGTTGAAAATAATGAAAACAGAAAGAATGGTTATGCAGTTGATAATTAAACTTACCTGAGCTGTGCAAATGTTGCTTGTAGCCTTGTCCCTGCGAATATGTTGCTCCCGTGTCTGCATCGCCATACGAAGAGCGGGTTTTCCCGTGGAGTCAACACTGACTCCAATAATTCTTCCGGGCATCATCCTCTTGTATTCTTGGGACGTAGCCAAGAAAGCGGCATGGGGACCTCCATACCCCATTGGAACACCGAACCTCTGAGCAGAACCAACTACGATGTCTGCCCCCAACTCACCCGGAGGCTTTAACATTATCAAAGCCAACAAATCAGAAGCCATTACGACCTTCACGTCATTGGCGTGTGCATTCTTAATGAACTCCCCATAGTTTAAAACCTCGCCCTCGGTTCCCGGATATTGAACAAGAACCCCACAAACATCCCCGGATTTATAATCAATTTCATTAACATCTGAAACAACTACCTTAAGCCCAAATCCATCCGCTCTAGTCTTACAAATATCAATAGTCTGAGGGTGACAATTACAAGCAATAACAAAAGTTTTCTTTTTCCCTTTCTGAATATTGTTACACATAGCCATTGCCTCAGCTGCAGCAGTCCCTTCATCGAGCAAAGAAGCATTCGACATAGGCAATCCAGTAAGATCCGTAATCATAGTCTGAAAATTCAGCAGGGATTCTAGACGCCCCTGCGCAATCTCAGCCTGATACGGCGTATACTGCGTATACCAACCCGGATTCTCCATTATATTCCTCAATATGACAGGAGGTACAAAAGTATTATAATACCCCATCCCAATATACGATTTGAAAACCTTATTTTTGGATGCTAATTTCTTCATATGCTCAATCATTTGCGCCTCTGTCAGTCCCCCATCAAATTTAGGCAGTATCATATTATCTATACGAATAGATTTAGGGACAGTGGCATCAATGAGTGCATCAAGGCTATTAAACCCGGCATACTCCGCCATTTTGGATTGCTCTTCAGGGGTGGCAGAGTTATGCCGCCGGGGGAAGGTGTCGCTTGGTTTCAGAGCGTCCACTGAAATGGATCGAGTCCCAACACATTGTACCAAACTCCAGGAAGAAAAAACATGAGATTTACATAAATTTCCACCTCGTACTACATTCGGAGTTAATGAGGAAACATACCTCGATGGCCTGTATATTTCATTCTGGCGGGATTGCTTGGTTTCTGAAACCAGACGTTTTAGAAATGCCCGGTTGGCCAATTTTCGGGCACGCTCCATTCTGAATATATAGCAAAAAATCAAATGAAGGGTTCAAGATTGAATTTAAACAGGCAACCAGAAAGGGATTAGGAAATAAAGCAAGAGAAAATGCACAAAGCTTTTGTAAGATTTATTGTTCCGTAATATGAAAAAGTGGGTAATGGTAATGGGTTGGTGACGATACACAGTTCTTCCATATAGAATCTTTATAGTTCTTCCATATAGAATATTTACAGTGTATAATAAATATGAGACTGGAAAGATTCAATTTCAAGATCCGACAGTGGTGCGTGAGAGTGGGGCGTAGGTAAGCGAGAGAGTCGGAGACTGCCCACCAACTTGAGGGAAGGACAGGGATTTGGGGGCTACGTGCAAATATAGATGTCTGCAGGGAGGCCTCTGCAATCCTTTTTACAATTATTATTTTTGGTCCAATTGTGTGTGTATATGTATCATATAAGTCCGTGAAAAGAGAAAATATTTATGGGATTAATTGTATATATATATTATGCCATTTTGGTTTTGCAAAAATTAGATTTATAGCAAACTTTGATTAAAAAAAAAAAAAATGATAAAAGTTGTGTGGATCACGAAATATTTGATTAAAATTAATTATTGATTTTGACTTAATTTTTATCAAATTTTCAGGTAAATTAAATATGAGCTGTGTGAAAATTTGAGAACGGAAGGGAGCAGATGAAATAAATGGATTTGGGAAAGTTCAGAATTTTTGTTTGATGGAATCAAGATGTGTAAAGAATCTCGATTAGGAATATTTCCTTGTACTGTTGTACATTCGACTTGCGTTAATTTATATAATTGATTATATTAGACGAGTATGAATCATGTTCTAATTGTGTAGCATGTACATAAATCATCAAAGATAACCAATATTCACAAATCTATGAATGAAATGAAAACTGAATTATATTAATTCAACTAACTTTACCATCCTATCTTTGAATAAATGGAGCACCATAAGAGCAAATGTTAAATTTAACTATTTAAGTGAAGAAGTAACCATAAAGTTTTTCTAGGTTTGATCGCGGGTTAATTTCACTCGCAGCGAAGTTCAGTGATGAAATTGACATTAAGTGCAAAGTTGAGTGACTATTGGTGATATTTATCTTTGAGTTGGTGGGCGCAAATATCTACTAGGGAGTTGGTGAATCCTACGTGGAATAAAGACCGTCCGATAAAATATTGGTTCGGTGGGTATCCAATCTACGGTTGATAAATATTTGAGTTTTGAGTTCCCATTTAATTGGGCAAGATTCTTTCCCACTATTGGAGTATGAAAAGTCCCCATCGTTGACTAAGGAATTTGGTCTCGTATCTAGCGCGTGTGTTCGGTATGATTTAAAATTCAATTAAAATTGAAAATATAGTGGTTATTGGGTCTCACTCGTCTAATAAAAGTCAACAATAACTAATTTTTTAATATCTATCAAACACGTCCCTAGTGTAATTGCAATATTTCAAACACATTGAATTGTACTACATATTAATATTCAACATCTATAAATTTCAACTCCCTTTAAAATTCCACATATAGATAATCAGATTATCGAAAAGTTGAATATTACACGTTTGTTCAAGCTTAAATGTTTACTATAAATTAATTATTTTTATTGATCGAATTTAAAAATAAGTAAGCTATTTATTTCATAATTTGGTATAATTAATTTAATACAAGTAATATCAAATCAGAGTTGGTGAATCTTCCATTAATATAACTATTCAATCCAATCATCAAATTGTACATATTATATTTTTTGTAACTTATGTTGGAGATAAAATTCTACATGGTTCAGAAAATTCCTTCATCTCATTCTTAGTGTGCATTAAACTTTTCTAAATCAATTATAGTAGATTGCTTCTATAGAAGTTTGGATATTAGAAGGATTGCTCTTAATATATAATTATACTGTAGTCAGGGACGGATCCAGGATTGGATCCAAGATCGGGCTACAAATTTTCAAACCGGGCTAATACGCGAAAAAAAAAATTACACATGAAAAACTGTTTATAAAAAAAAAAAATAAAAAAAAATTGGGCCTTTGGAGGGGCTATAGCCCAGCCCAGCCCAGCCCCCTATATCCGTCTCTGACTGTAGCAATCCGAGTCTCGTGCCTTTTCCCTTATGTGCTGTCAATTTTGGGAGAGCTTAAAGTTGAATACCTTACGAATTGTCCACTTTGAGAAGGAATCGTCCATCTTACTCATCACAGTTTTCTGTCGAATCCCCTAGAATTCATATTCAAAACATCTTATCCTATGAGAGAATTAAATTGAATATTGGTACCAATTGAGCATTGTAACAAACCGGGCCTCCCATATGATCGTTCTCTTACTAACTGTCCGCTTTGAAAATGGAATCTTCCCTTTTACATTTCACGACTTTCTGTTGCGTCCCCCAAATTTGAATTTGAAATCTCTACCCTATAAGAGACATGAGTTGAATCCTTGTACCAATTGACATGTCCAATTGGTATGGTGTCATGATTTAACTTAAATCTCTTATAAGGTTGATGTCTCGAATTCGAATCCTGAGAGATGTAACATAAATTTGTGAAGGATAAGATGAAGGATTTCCTTTCAAAACGAACAGTATGTAAGAGAACGATCGAACACGAGGCTCGAGTCGCTACAACATTAGAATAACTTCAAAAATACTTCGAATAAATAAAGCAAATTCATTTTGCACAAATAATTTAACCTCAAGAGTTAATCTTAATATGATATTAGAACGTAACTCAAAATGAGAAAACTATTAGCAAAAATTCTACATGTACAGAAAATATTTTACCAGAAATTCTACACATACTCAAATGGGGGTGGGCTCCATAATATTTAACTCACATGGGGCTGGGCCCTCATGTGAGAATCTGTAAGATTTCTGGTAATAATTTTTTTGTGCACATAGTGCTTCTCAATTATTAGAGCACAAAAGTTCGGTGATGGGAATTTTGGGAAGGGATTTGACACAGTCTTGGGTCCAGCTTGTAGGGCGTTGTGATAGGCCAAACGAGAAATGCATTTAATGTAAGTCGAGCTTGACAGGAAACCTAACATGGGCTGCAACAATTTTACACGAATGAGTTAGTTATGACCTAGTAACTTATGAGAGATATTGCAATCAAGGAAAAATTGAGATAATTAAATGAGTACTCACTGAACTTATACCTAGTTTACTACTTGCTCACTAAACTTTAAATGGTTACTTAATGCTCACCGAACTATTGATTACTTTACTCAATGCTCATAATAGTTAATTTCATGTATACAGCTGGACAAATATATCTACATGGCAAATAAAAAAATGACGTGGCACATGAATAATAACCCCTCTTATAATTTTTTTATTTTATTTCATGCATTTTCACCAAAATTTTCAAATAGCTCCATTCTCAAATCACCTTCCCCAAATCATTTTTCCTCAAATCATGTTCATCTCCTGTGCCTCTAACATGCTTCTTTGATTCCCAGGTCACATGGAATTTTTTTCTTTTTGGAAGACTGCTTAGGAATTCATCAAGACCTTCAAAAAACCCAATCCCTTCCATGTTGTCATCCTCCCCACGTACCAATCCATTCCTTGGTTCACGATGAGAGTAGGCTCCTCGACTTCATTGCTAAATCCACATTCAAATCCAGCTTCTCAAAGTTCTTTGCAACTCTCCCAGGTTGCTTCCGTTCCTACTCGGTTTTCCAGGGATTTATTAGGCGCCTCCACCTCTTGTGTAGATACAAATTCATTTTGTACGTTCACATTTTTATTTGGCTTCCCACCCGCCCCTTTTCCTTTGATACCATTCACTTTATTCTTCTTTTTTCTTTTTCTTCATCTCCATATCATTCTTCCAATCAACATTAGACTCGCTTGAGTTTGAGAGTTCCACAATATCATCATCATCATCAATGTATACTCTAGGAGCAGAGCTTTTCCGCCCAACCTTATTATTTGCAATAGTTGCATTCCCCATTTGCGGGGAAGTGAACATTGGTGAAAATGGGATCCACCAGGAAGATGCTTCTCAATTTTTCTCCAAATTCATCATCGAAACACCCAATAGCAAAAATCCTCAGCAACAAAAGTACTACTCTTGTCCTGGAGAGGAAGGTGATTTGGGGAAGAAAAGTGACTTGAGAATGGAGCTGTTTGAAACTTTGGAAAAGATTAATCGAATTTTTTACATAAAAAAAATGTACAAGTGGTGGATATGATTCATATGCCACGTCATTTTTCTACTCGCCATGCAAGCAAATTTTTTTTCAGTTGTATACATAGAATTAGTTATCATGAGCATTGAGTAAAGTAATGAATAGTTCAATGGCATTAAATAACCATTTAAAATTTAATGAGAAAGTATGGTTATAAGTTGAGTGAGCACTCATTTGAGCAACTCCGAAAAAATTAGAGTGTTACTGGCTTGCTGATAAGTTTTTGTTGTTTTGGATGCTAATTCTTGGCTCCAATTATTTCTTTTGTGGTAACATAGAAAACTAATTTGCTTATAAATAAACATTTTAAACTTTAGTCAAAGATCATACTGTTCCAGCATAATTCAAGAAACGTAGAAAACTGGCAATTGGACAAAATATTTGAAACCTTGAATTATAGTACTAAAACAAAACATAGTTCATCTTTACTTGAAATAACATAGGGAAACAACTTCCTAGTAGAAGAAAAGGAAACCATTGAAACAAGTTCTGCAAAAGCTTCTTCAACCATGAGTGTTGACAGCTTCCCAAACTAAATTCCTCGGAACTGGCTTTGTAAAATCACGAGCCTGCAATGCAGCATTTTTCAGCGTCCTAATTGTCATAACATTAGCCTCCCAGAATGATGCACAATCGTAAGGCAATCCATGTTTCTTGCACAATTCCTCGACAAAAGGGGAGATTTTCCTAAGATGGCACCGAGGTAACCTAGGAAACAAATGATGTTCAACCTGAAATTGTAATCCACCATGAAACCAATCCATCCAAGATGAACATTTTATCCCAAGAGTCCCATTTGTTTGCTTTTCAAACCAGTCATTTCCTTTAGGAGGTCCAACATAAACACTTGATGAGAAATGGTTTAAACAGAACTGAACATGTTGAATCCCACATATGGTAAAACTGGCTATTACAAACATTAATCTTTCACCCCAATTCGGTAAACAAGAAACAAGCAAAGGGTACCAAATCCAGAATACTAGCAATCCCAAAAATTCTTGAATTCCGTTAGAAACTTTTCTATCAGATAATAAGAGAGTGAATGATTGTGCCCATAAGTTAATCCTGGCAAAACACATAACAGGATAAAATGTGAAATGCTGGTTACTGACCAAGAATCTGGCAAAAGAATCAAAATTCATTTTCCTATCATAGAAATAAGAAGTGATAGAGCTAAAAAGTTTAGCCGAAACTGCGAAAAACGGCATGTGTTGAAGATCAGGATCATAATCAAGACTATTGCAAGCAATGTGGTGTGAATTGTGGTTCCATTTCCACCACTCAATGCTGATACCTGCAAGGCAATTTCCTGTAAGCACTTGAGCAAATCTGTTAAGCCCTGGTGTTAGCATAATCTGGTAATGCCCAGAATCATGACCAAGCCAACCACTCTGGATCCAAAGAAACCCCATTAAACCACCAGAAATCAAATGCACCAACGTGTTCTCACAGCAAAGAACACCGTAAACACTCACAGCAAAAAGGATTATTATCGAACACATAGTGAAGAAAACAGTATGCCCTTTCTTGTCAAAAAGCCCCATCTTTGAAAACTCATAAACAAGCTTCCTATAATCCTTGGACGTATCAGAAATAGAGTAATCTTCTAAGTAAAATCCATTAAAGAATTTATCAAGATATTGCCAGGCACTACCTGGATGGAAAGCAACAAATGCATCAGTTGCATCTTGGCCGGCAAGATTCAAGAGTGGGTGCTCACCACCTGGGTGATGATTCACCCATTCCGAAACATCATACACCTTCCCCTGAATAGAAATCCACAGATCCCCCGGTTTCTTGTGATTTTTGAGCTCTTCGGAAGTAATGTACCTTTTCGATTCAGCCATCGAGATTCAAGAAAATGGTTGTTGAAAAGTTGGAATTGAAAGGAAAGAGAGACCCTTTAGTTATACAGTCTGTCTCTCACTCTCCTCTCTTTAAAAGAAAGGATTTTTGTATCATTGGAGTCTGTGAGGCAGAGATTCAGATCTGATCCTGAAGTGAGTTAGTGGTCATGTTTTTGAATTGGAGATACATAATAATAATAATGTTATTGTTATTAACGTTAAAACCTTACAAAATCATAAATAAAGAGCTGGTTGGATTTTGGGTTTTCATCATTTGTGAGGGGGTTTCTCGTTGGGCCCATTTGCATGTGGTGGCGGTTGATTGGGCCGAAGTAGGTGGCGCGTAAGGAGTGAGGTAATTAGACAGGCTGGCTTCACTTTACAGTCTGCACGTTGCACATTCTTATGTAGCGAATGATCATATTTACAATCATGTTTCATGTATATACGGATTCGCAAAGACCCTACAAATAACACACATTGATGGGTGGGTAATCTTTTTACTTTTTTATCGAGGTGAGTCCCATGTCTGGCTTCGTTTTACAGTCTGCCCGTTGCACATTCTTTTGCAGCAAATGATCATACTTACAATCATGTTTCATGAACATATGGGGTTCACGGAAACCCCACAAATAACACACATAGGCGGGGGTGGATGGGTAATCTTTTTACTTTTTTATTGAGGTGAGTCCAATCCACGTGGGACCCACCCCATGTGAAGGGTGCAGGGGACCTGATTAATCCTTTTATCAAACTTGGTTTAAATATTTGAATTCAAACCTGATTTTGATTGATGAAAAGGTTTTCATCCCACTAACTCATAAAATTTAAAATTTGTTCAAACATATTTGAGTTTGATTGATGAAAAAGTTTTCATCCCACTAACCCATTTTTCTTAAGGAAAGAATAATTACACAATTACAAAGTTTTCAAGTTATATTTTCAAAATTAACAAACTTCTGTATTTTGTTCAAAAATCAGATGATCACATCTTGCGACCTCGGATAAAAGTTAGTGATCAATAATTTAAAAAATCATGTGACGGTCACTATTCACACATAATTTACGACCACAGTCACAAATCACACAAAATCATAGTAAAAATAAATAAATTTTGTATGTCATAATTACAAACTTAATCACAAATTATACATTTTTAGGTCACGTATTACTTATTCACCACAAACTATCAAAATTATTCAAATAATTGATCACAAACGCTTTTCGTCCCACCCCACTACTCCACAACCACTGGCATCACTCACTCAAACGTTGCTGCCATCTTACCTGCACCAACAATCACCACCACCAAAAAATCGCGACCGCCACCACTACCGCCACACACCACCATCAACACCACAAAAAGGCTACCAGCACCATAACCAACAATTACGCACTACCTACACCTGGACCAACACCCACCATCACAAATATACACAAACAAGTACACTCAAAGATTCAATACCACCTCACCTCCACCATCACTTGCACCACCACCACCACCACCACCACATACACCTTAAAGTTGTCGAAGGTTTGTTGGGGCAAACAAGTATCTCATATTGATTGTGAGAAGAAAATAGATCCACCATATAACCCAAGTGGGCTACTCCACCCATTACCAATTGGTTTTGGGTTGGAACCTCACTTGGGCCTGATGGTGTGGACTTGGGCCTGGTTAATTGCTCATTTTAATCCCTACAACTGGTATTAGAGCCCAGGAAAGGTGGATGAACGAGACTATTCAAACAAAGGCCAGATGAATCGAGGTGGTGGCCCCAAGATGAAAATCTCTGTAATTTTTCACGAGATGGTAGATCTGTGGTAACGTAGTGTATAGGCTACGATGGATTATCTCGATGAATGGTGATCTCCTTGGGGATTATGAGATGTGGACGAGACTTCTCTTGAGGGAGGGGACCTTGATGAGCGTGACGTACCTCGTGAGCCTTGTTTAAGGGAGGGATTGTTAGGGTAAACAAGTATCTCACATCGATTGTAGAAGAAATGAGATCCACCATATAACCCAAGTAGGCTATTCCACCCATTACCAATTGATTTTGGGTTGGAACCTCACTTGGGCCGGTGGTGTGGGCTGGGGCCTGGTATTTGCTCCTCTTAATCCCTACAACTGGTATCATTTGTTAGGTAATTGCCTCCTTTAGTCAAAATTGGTGGCTTAAGGGATAAGTGACAATTTCATTCTTCTTGGTTAAGACTTGAGAAGTCAAAGAAGGAAGAGAATTTAGAATTTAATTCTCTACATCACATCTTTGCTTCCACCTCCTTTAGCCTCTATAAATACATGTCTCTTCTCTTCTTTTATCTATCCCATCCAACAGAGAAAAAAGCATAGCTTAGAGAAAAGAAGAAAAAGGTTCTAGGCTGTTGAAGTTATTTTTCTCTATAATACTTTGAGATTGGATTGGTGAGTGAAAATTCTATATGATTATAACAATTTTTCATATAGTGAAAAAACTTTGACGGTCCATTTGTGCGTTATATTATTTTTTCGTTTGCAAATATTCTCCTAAACAATAAAAGATCATGCGGGTAATAGAAT
Source organism: Fraxinus excelsior (assembly GCA_019097785.1). NCBI lineage: Eukaryota > Viridiplantae > Streptophyta > Magnoliopsida > Lamiales > Oleaceae > Fraxinus > Fraxinus excelsior. Next base: position 2,274,250 of record CM032644.1, read on the forward strand.
GAAAGGAAATTGGTGTAAATTTCCCAACAGGTTTAGCGAGTTTTCAAGCCCCGAGTCCATTGAAAACCTTCAATCACCATCGAGAACATCTTCTAACAGTGTGTGCTTGTTGCTGCGCCAACCACCAAACACGCCTTCTTGGCACTACCACGAAGGCGGAGAATGATATTGTAGTCGGCGAGGGTGCAACTGTCCTCGAGGGAGAGAGAGAGAGTGTGTAGGTTTTGGGTTGCGTGTGGATGGGATGGTGTTGGCTAAAGTTTGGGGTGTGTCGGGGTGGGGTGGTGTTGGATAGGGTGATTTTATATAAATAGCGGACTTTCGGAATAATTTATTTGAATCGTGATTTTTGAAAGGGAGGATTGCAATCAAGGTATCAAACTTTTCAATTAGTGGCAAACTTTGTCCAAATCTTTCATTTGTGTCACCGTAGATATCAAAACTTTAAAAAATCCGCAGCTCAAGTCCAAATTGACGGGTTCGGCCCCAAAAATCGTCAATTGACCCCATAAATAAAAAATTTAATAATTTTTCCCAAATAATACAATGATATTTTGGACATAACATATTTTCTCTATTACATAAAAAAATTAAAAAACAAAACCACAAACCCCCACTCCCACCCCCACCCCCACCCCCACCCCCACCTTCTTCTTTCATAAACCTATCACCCCAAAACCAAAAATGCTCCCACCCATCGTCGGTACCACCTTTGGCACCACACCTGTGTATCTTTCCCTCAAATCAAAGAGAAGAAGAAAGAGAGGGTCGGAAGATGGGGTTATCATACAAAAATATCAAGAATTCAAGATTAATATAAAAATATTTTTGAATTACCCCTACAAACATACACATGTAACTCAAGGATTCGATAACACAATAAACAAAAAATCAATACCTCCACCACATCAACCTTCCTTAGTGGTGGCGCTACCACTTCATCCAACTACTATCTGACTCCATCTCGTCATCTCCTCCAGCGCCTTCACCCCCAACAACAATACCAACATAGACAATCACCCCCAATTCATTACTAATCCGTCCACCTCTGGAGCTATTGGTGGCATGTTATCATCGTCATCATAATCACTTATGAGCACCACTAGTGCTTTTACCTCCTCCACCATTCAGCCGTTGAAGCATGTGGTTTGCCTCTTTAGCCATCGCAAGTTACTGTACAACCATAATAACAACAAGTACAAACCAAACATGCACCAAAAAAGATCACCAAGGATTGCCACATAAATTAAAAGCTTAGGTATCTAGTGGCAACGGTTGAGAACTAGGGGTTTGGGTGGTGTTTGGAGTTGTAAATATATCTTATAAATTGAGTAAATGTGGCAGCACCATTGCCTCAGTGCTGGTGTATATTCCTTAACTTAGAGTCTATCATCTTCTTCACCAATCCTTTGCTTCCTTTAAACCTTCACTGTCATTTCTCTACTAACCTCCAAACCCTCTCACTACCATGATGTAGGTAGTTGCAAGTGGTAGATTTGGTACTTAGAAGCAACGGTTGAGGGCTAGGGTTTGGGTGGTGGATGAATTGGGCGGTTGACAACCACATAAGTACATATAATCAGTTGAAGAGGCAGCGACGATAGTGGACGTTGGGTGGGAGCACTTTTGGTTTTAGGGTAAGGGGGTTGAGGATGAAGGAGATGGGGTGGGGTGGGGAGTTTGGTTTCTTTTTGTTTTTTTATTTTTTATTAATACAGAAAAATGTGTTATGTCAAAAATACTTATTTATAGGAGAAAATTATTAAAAATTTTAAATTTATGGGGTCAACTTGTCAATTTCTAGGAAACTGACGAATATCGTCATTTTAGACTTGAAATGCGATTTTTTAAAGCACAAATAAAAGATTTGGACAAAGTTTGCTACTAAATGAAACGTTTGACTCCTTAACTGCTATTCTCCCTTTTTGAAATGTAAAGTTAAAATAAAGGCCCGTGTGTAATTTTTCCTCGTGGGAAAGTGATAGTTATTTTTAACACGAGCAATTTATTCTTGAAATGAACATGGGAAATTATTTAACTTATTTATTTTACTCACAAACAAACTTACAAGTAATTATATGAAATTAGGACAAACATGCACTTGTCGTTGATTTTGAAAAGTCTAAACTATTTTACAAAATTCAAAAAGTAAACATATAAAGATTGTATTATATTTATATAATATATTACATAATGGTTTACATACATAATTACACATGATGTGGTGAAATATAAGAGTTAGAATTTTTTCAAATAAATAAATAAAACTTTTTCACTTTCTTTTCAACAACTCTTTTGTTTGTAAATCATTACGTAACTTCATTATATAAAAATAGCATTTCAGCTTATAATATTGCATACACCAATAATGAAGAAATCATCGAGAACTTTAATTTAAAATAAAAATTATGAAGTGCTTACTAGTGTATATATATAACACAATAAGTTTTAAAAAAACATATATAGCGTATTAAATTACGATATACCAAAGAAATAAACATCTAATATAAAGACCCTGTTTGATGTACATTACTGGGGAGAAAATACATTTTAAATAGTGATTTGATGGAAAATACGTGGTTAAAAAATAAAGAAATTTTTTGAATTTGCATGTAATATTATTTTATTGAGGAATGTGTGGTTGAAAATGAGTTTTGAAAAAATGAATTACACAGGGTTAAAAATGGTAATTTAATAACTCAATTATAATTTAATGTATTAAACATACCAAAATATGGCCCTTGCTTGGGCCTATTTTAAAGAAAAATGTATTTTGGAATAATGATTTAGGGTGTGTTTGAGCCACATTATTTTGGAAGAATGTATTTTGAAATAGTAGATTGATAGAGAATGTGTGGTTGAAAAAGAAGAAAAAGTTATTGGTGTGATGAAAAATATTATTTTATTGAAAAATGTGTGGTTTAAAATTAGTAGAAGAATGCGAATGAAAAAAATTAATGTGTACCAAACAGGGGCTTAGTAAAGAATGTTTGATTAAAAAATAAGAAAAAAATTGATTTACGTGTAAAATTATTTTATTGAAGAGTATGTAGTTGAAAATAATTTTTTTTTTAAAATAAGTTTTTGAAAAAAGGAACTCAAACAGGGGCTTGGGCGGACCTAGTGGGTCCTGGGGGTCACGTGACCCGTCCAACTTTTGAATTTTTTTATAAAGTTATATTTGGTATCGATTAAAATCTAAATTTAAATTAACTATTAATTTTAATAACATATTTTATGAAATCCATAACTATTTAACTTTTATCAAATTAACTAAAAAACTAATTTTAACCTCCACCAAACATGGGTGAAATCATAATAAATTTAAATTTTTCTATTTTCTCTCACCTTTTTCTACTCTTTTCTTCGCGCCTTTTAACAAAAATCTCAATCCTTCTAATTTTTCTACAAATTTTCACATTTCAATCAAATTTCCAAGTAATTATAACCTAAATTTGTATTTTCTCATATCAATATGTGTATATGAAATGTGTCTAAACTCATCCAATTTGACTTATATTTTCCGAATTGTGTTTATTTGATTGATTATTAGTATTGAATATTAGTTATGTTTTTCCTTTTGATTACTTGAATTGATTGTTTGTAACAAATACATTATAAGATTTTTAAACGTAAATATGTATTTTCTTATGATGAACAAAATATTAATAAACGACTCTTCAAAATCAAATGAGAAAATGATTAGCAAAATATTAATGAAGAAATATTTTTTTAAAAAATATAAATCTGTATTGCCTCAAGTTAAGTATGAATCGTTCAAAAATCAAGAACAAAATATTCGATTTGTACATAATTTGATTGTGCTCCATAACCTAAAATGTTTGTGTTTGCCCCTGAATAGGGGTATGGTAAGAATAAATCCTTAGATGAATAAAGTATTTTTATCATTCATAGGGTATGATACTAATTATCTAAGAACCCATTTGGCGCTCTGGTTTGACCTAGGATTTAATCTCGGGTCAAGTAGCTTAATTGATTGTCTAATTATACTCACTTGTTAAACATTTCAATTAATGGATATTACAAAAAGCTAGAATTTTCAATTTCAAATTTCAGATATAAACTTTATTTATACAAAAATCATATATTAATTCATCTATTTTATCTATCTTCTCTCTCTAAATCATAATTGACCAAACCTAAAACCCTAATCTTATCCATCTTCTTCCCCTCATCTCTCTCTTTGTTGTGCCACCACGGGAGCACCGTGATGTTAGGCTTAAACACCTCTAGCCGGTCAACACCTCAGATTTGCAGTCATTGAAGGGAAAGAAAAAATTGGCTCACAACTATACATGGCGCTATGAGAGGCGTTGATGTCGTTCTTAGATTTGGTTTGTTGAGAAGAGGAAGATGGGTTGAGGAGGACGAAGAAGACGGATTGAGGAGAGGTCACAGGTGGCAGTGACTTGAAGAAGTAAATATATAAATTCATGGGTCAACTACATAAAATCCTTTTCCACATCCATTTGACAAATTTGTACTAGAAGAAGCCTGAAGATCAAATTGTCGACCTGATGATCATTCTTTCCATAGAAAAAGCCTCAAGATCTTGGCTGGAAATCAGCCTATTTCCAATAGGCCATGCCACAGACATTAATCTTTAAGTTTGAGAAGCTATTTTCTACGATATAATTTAGGAGTTGGACCCAGGGACGTAGCCAGGAATTTTAGTTGGGGGGGGCGAAAATACGGGGGGTGGAGGGGGGCAGGCCCCCCTCCCGGGGGTTTGGGGGCGGAGCCCCCGAATTTTTTTTTTAACTAAAAGAATTGAAAACGACGATTTTGAGTACCAAAATAGTACTGAAATTCAATGTTCAATTCAATCATTACTGACTATTCTACTACTTAATTCTTAAATTCAAATATTTAATAACTAACACAATTACACAAACTAACATCAACTACTCTACTTAATTCTTAAATTTAAATATTCAAGAATAAGACTTATTAGGATTGAACACACAAAATGACGAAATCAACTTTAACAGTGCACCAGTCACAAATCACAATCTCAATATCTTCATTTCAATGAGAAATCAAAATTATACACTAGACAAAACAAGTAAACATGCATTATGCATAAACCAGCTTGGGAATTGGGTTTTAATTAGTTGGGTTTGAGAATTGGGAACTTAGGTTTTGGATTGGATTTTGGCTATTTATTTATTTAACTATTGGATCTTTTATTTAGATCTAAGATTTTTGTATGGTTGAATTTTAAAGTGTAAGTTATTTGCTCAATATTTATTAATGGAAAAAAAAAATTTCAAAATTTTGGGGCGAATCAAAACCTTGGGGGGGGCGAAACTGAAAAATACATTACAAATTAACTAAAAATAGTGTACCGCGGACAATGTTGGGGGGCGATCGCCCCCTCCCGCCCCCCTAGCTCCGTCCTTGGTTGGACCATTCTAATTTTTTTGTTACCTCGCTACGTTTATCACTAAATTTACTGAAAAGCTTCAAGCATACCTTTTTTTTTCCGATTTTAGCCGGTACAACAATTCAAAATTGCTAGATCCTTATTTGGTATAGTTTTAAGTTACCTACCTTTCCCTCGCAGGTGGCTTCTAAAGTGACTATCTGTCTTTGTGAGGAGATAGTGGTGGTGGTGGTGGTACATGCGGCATTGGTGGTTGTACTACTGTTGGTGGTGCACTAGTTGTGGGTGGGTAGTGGTAGTCGTGATAATGTCGATATTTTTAGATGATGGTTTATTGCAGGAGGTGGTGGTGGTACCGACGACGGGGTTCAGTTATCATGCTGTTGGTGGCAATGGTGAGGTGATGGTCACGAGTTTTGATGGTAGTCACAGATTATTTGATCGTTTGTGATCATTAAATTCATTAATTTGTGATCGATAAACAATACGTGACCAATGCAAAATATAAATTGTGACCAATAAACAATGTGTGATCTAAAAAACTGTTAATTTGTGATTGATAATTTGACAATTTGTGACTGTCTACTAAGTTACGACTTATAATATTTGTGATTTGTGATCGATGATTAAGTTGTGACGTATAATTTTTTTTTATGACCGATGAACAAATTGTGACTTGTAAAATTTCTGAATTGTGACCGTAAAATAATTCGTGTCCTATAAAATTTATGATTTGTGACTTATAAAATTTCTGATTTGTGACCGATGAACAAATTGTGACATATAAATTTTTTAAATTGTAACTGTAAAATAATTTGTGGCATGTAAAATTGGTGATTTGTGACAAATTAATAATACGTGACCAATTATTTAGAATTTGACCTTAATATATTTAATTAATAAAATATATGTTAAATTAATTAACTTATAAATAAAATTTAAAAAAATCTGAGATTTGGAATTTTAAACCTTAAAAAATCTAAAATTTTAAATTTTAACCCTTATCTCTTATATTTGAAATGTGTGAAATTTAATCTCTTAATATGAAATTTTCCCTTTCAATTATGCTGAATTGAAATGTGGCCCATCCTAAAGTGGGTTTGTCGGGTTGCAAGATCCAAATTCGAATATCCACATGGACATGCTTTATAAGTGCCAAAATATCTTTCTTGAAGCCATTTTCAATTGTTGGTTAGTTAGCTTGAAATAATGATGGGTCACGACTCAAATTTAATGAGAATTTTAATTTATTTATCAAAATTTTAAAATATAAATATAATTCAGTGATATAAATTTATTGAGAATTTTAGTTCAATGATAGGAATTAAAAATAAGGAGACACGTGATGGAATATCATTGGACAATTTGAAAAAAATATATATATATTTAGTCACATATGTGCATCTGCCATCTGTTCTGCTTGTAGAGCCTGTTTGAGTAGCATTATTCCTCATTTTTAGCTCTCCTAAATAAACATTAAATTACTTTCGCAAATGTAAATCACACCGTTCATCAAGTACAATTGGAACATAGATGAAAGTTCAATGATTTGAATCTCTCAAATGAAAAATTAGACATCAACTTACACAATGATTTCATTTAAATAGAAAATTAAAAATAAAAACAGAAATACAAACAAACTTAGAAATTCAGGGAGCAATCAACATAATCCGAAAATGCTTGGGGATTGAAAATGCAATTTATGAAACTATCAAGTATATCCCGTTCACTATCCCTTGATGCTCCCAGGAACACAAACCCAGACAGAAAGAACCTCAAGACATTACACAGCACTATCACCTTGAAGACTACCCCCCTACTACCCACCCCCACCCCAGTTCCATCTCCGCTACATGACATTTTGACTCTGCCGCGAGGCCCTTGATTTTATCATTCTCACTGGGTAAAATTTCTGTTATCCATCAATTTCGTTGACCCTTTTGTTTCCCTTATCTTCTGTGTTTTATTTTGACATTACACGTTTTCCGTTGATTCAGGTCTTGATACTAGAAGCACAATCTTGTTCAAGTTATATTTGAATTGGGTTCTTCAGCAATTGAATTTTTATGGAAGGTTTTCTGGTTATGTAATATAATCTGTGTTCATTGACTTGTATTTGCTTGTAAACTTAAATTAACATATTTCTCCTTTTATGTTATTTTGCTTTAAAATTGTTGAGAATCACATAAACTTGGAAAACTTCATAAATTAAGAAAGACTGACTTCACAATTGGTGAATTTGATATCTGGCTCAGCCAAATGCCTTGTAAGTTTAGACTGATAAGTAAATAAATACTAGTTCAAGAAAGAGTTGCGCAATAAAAATTAAGTTTTTGCTCATACGTTCAATTCATTCAAGATGAAGAGAACTCCAATCCTACGAGAAAACTTGGATATTTGATTCACTTGATTAAGCTCTTCTTTGGTGCTTTTTGTACAAGGCTGATCTACCATTTTATCAGAAAATGTCAGCAATTTGTTGCCCAACTAGAACAAACCTCCTCCTTGTCCATAAATTTGTCAATGACTTCTTTTGGCTTCAAAGCAACCAATCTTTCAAATTCGCACACCTTACATTCCCATCAGACCCGTGAAATTTAGATAAATCTAGGACATTGAATATATGGCTGATTTCGAAGTCACATGTTAAATCATCCACACAAGCATTAGTCATGTCCATGGTAGAAGGAAAAATTGCATTTTGAGAGCTGCCATCTTGAATGCGATGATTGCATTAAAAGAGTCGTGTTTACCCCAAAAATTGTACCAATGACGTGGCCAACAAATACCAAAGATTTTCACGTCCACGTGAGTTGAGTCTTAATTTAAATTAAACCAATCGACGGTTGAATGGACAAACCAACAAGAGAATACTTCTTGTTGTATGGACATATGTTACATGAGCTTTTATTTTCCGAAAAGGGGGTTGGATTATATGTAAATAATTAGTGGGAAGGGAGGATTTCAGAGTCTAAATTTGCATTAGCCTTCAATGACACTAAGTGTGAGTTTTTATACTTGAGTTAAGACAAATGAGACCCGTTGGATGATGGGGTACGTGGCCTTGTCGGATCAATTAGTCCTTGTTGCCGGCATCAATCAATCAAAACATTGAATACTAAGACCCTTTCCATATCTTTCCTTGTTAAGTCCTAGCATTTCAAGTGGGATTTGACCGTGTAGGTGTGCAGGGACGGTGTTGGCAGTGAAACGTCTTGTCAATCATTTCACTGTAAGATTTATCAAGGATTTCGATTTCGCCACTCTCCTCATTGGGACCGGCTCTTATTAAGGCCTCTGCCCAAAAGGGATCGGCCTGTTGAAAGGGGTCACCTCTACACATAATAGGGTCACATACGTTCCCCTTGCGAGGTTTGGTCCCTCTTCGTCCGCCACGAGGTCAGATTAGACATGATTTTTTTTATAGAAATAACAAGTTGTACAAATAATTGTATTCCATTGTGGTAGGGCCGTAGGGTTTCCGTTTGTTTTTGAAACTATTGAGTATACCACAACTCCACGAGTCACCAATCCACAACCTCACTCATAAATGAGAATATCTTGGGCTTGGCTAGATTGAGCCCTTGTTTGGGCTTCATTTTATCAAAAACCTTTCCTTATTTTTTAACTACACATTTTCCAAAAAAATCACTATTCCAAAATATATTTTTCCTCAAATTCTCATTAAAGTGGAGCCCAAACGGGGGCTGAGTCTCACAATTACCTGTAAGTCACATCCTCTCATTCAGAGTTCACTTGGCATAGATGATTGTTACCATTGAAATTGATGTTGCAATCAAAGAAGAGAAAGGGGATAAGTATGACAATGAGGGGGCGGAGGAGGTGGTAGTGGTCCCGGAAAGGTTAAATAGAGGAAATGATTCGGAGCCTGAACAGAAATGTAATCCACAACTGATGCTAAATGTATAAAACCAACGAAACAACTAACCACCGATTTAAGAAATTTTTCTTGCTACTTGACGTTAAAAGGGAAGAAAATCATAGGATCTAAAACACAGAGACAACAAGGGGAAAAAAAAAAAAAAAACAGAGAAAAGGAAAAAGAGTGAAGTTGTTGCAGGTGGTCTACGGTAATTGTTGTCTGTCATTGGAAAGTTGCAACTTCACATGGGGGGTTTCGCACTTCAGTTGTAGATCTAGGGCATGCTCCGGCTCTTCCCTTCCTTTTTTTCTCTCTTTTGTTTTTAATTTTAGCGTTGGATCATATTCAACAGAACTCCAACCTTAAAACGATCTGGTCTATGGAAAACTAACCAAAAGCTAAGACTATTAAAACGACAGCTTAAAAATGGCAAGAATGAGGAGAAAATGCCTCCACTGCCTTGAGGCGTGCGCCTTAGTATGTCAAGGCCTGTCTCAATTGTGTCAGCCTTTGACGCATTTGAAATGCCTTGAAATGTTGATAAGAGGTGTCTACTATGATTTAGTTAGGTTTAAGGTCGCCATTGAGAAAGATCTAGTAATTCAATCCCAGCCTTCTGGGCAGAACTATTTTTGACTGCATGACATTATTAACAGTAAATAAAAATGATGAATAAAACAAAATTAAGAAGAGATCAAAAGTAGTATCAGATGCATTTGTAACTAAGCTACCTCATTTTAGTGTAATATAAATTGAGGCATATTTAAGCATTGGTGTAGATTCATTTCAAATTTGAAGCACTGGCTTAACTTTTTTATAAATAGATATTTAGGATGGCATGCATACTACGTGGCCTGTAATGTGATATCTATGCAGAGATAATGGCATTTATGATTTGCAGGTATTTTGACAATTGGTTGGTGCAGTTAATAGTATTATGGCACATTTGCTTTCAACCTCGTGTCCTTCAGATATTGCTTCCAGCAGCAAGACATACTACAAACCATCAAACCGAGGCTCAATTTCATTCTCTGCATTTCTTAGTTTGCCTATTTCTCACCTGTCACTGAAAAGGCTTTCTATCCGTGGAAAAAAGTCACAAAGATGCTGTAGCATATATGCAACAGCTGTTTCCACGAGCCAAGAAGCCAAAACTGAACCTGGATCTGGTTCGTATGGTAGTTCAAGTGAAGCTTCCACTCCAAAGAAGGTCATGGTAATTGGTGGTGATGGATACTGTGGTTGGGCTACTTCCCTTCACCTCTCCAACAAAAATTACGAAGTTGCCATTGTTGACAACCTTGTTCGTCGCCTTTTCGACCACCACCTTGGTCTTGATTCTCTCACACCAATATCTTCTATCCATAACCGGATCAGGCGTTGGAAGTCTTTAACCGGTAAAGACATTCAACTCTATATTGGTGACATATGTGACTTTGAGTTCTTGTCTGAGGCTTTCAAGTCATTCAAACCCGATGCTGTTGTCCATTTCGGAGAACAGAGGTCCGCTCCCTACTCCATGATCGATAGGTCAAGAGCCGTATTCACCCAACAGAACAACGTGATAGGGACGCTTAATGTTCTCTTTGCTATAAAGGAGTTTAAAGAGGATTGCCATCTTGTGAAACTTGGTACCATGGGCGAATATGGCACTCCAAATATAGACATTGAGGAGGGTTACATAACAATTACACATAATGGAAGAACATATACTTTACCTTATCCCAAGCAAGCAAGCTCCTTTTACCATCTTAGCAAGGTCCATGATTCCCACAACATTGCTTTTACTTGCAAAGCTTGGGAGATCAGAGCAACTGATCTAAATCAGGGAGTGGTCTATGGGCTGAGAACAGATGAGACAGCAATGCACGAGGAGCTTTGTAACAGGCTTGATTACGATGCAGTGTTTGGAACTGCACTGAATCGGTTCTGTGTCCAGGCTGCTGTTGATCATCCACTTACAGTCTATGGCAAGGGGGGTCAGGTAATCTTTGCATGTTGACATGTATATGCATTCAGATCATTATAAACTTATTCTGTGTCCAAAGATCATTTTGGATGAGGCAATATTAAAGTTGAAATTTTCTTTTATGCTGCTCCATATATAATTGACTCTTTTAATGCTATTCAAGAAAGAAACACCCACTCGTACGCGCACAAAACTGTGTTACTCTTACCTCTTGCAAATGCATGAAATCACACGATTATATGGGTCACTTGTCTGATATGTTTACTTAGACTATTCAGTACTCCAAGTTTTTTATTGGAAATGACTGCACTCAATATATTTTCTGATTCTCTCATTTTTCACAGACGAGGGGGTATTTGGACATAAGAGACACAGTTCAATGCGTTGAGCTTGCTATTGCCAATCCGGCTCAGCAAGGCGAATTCCGGATTTTTAACCAATTCACAGAACAGTTTTCGGTCAACCAACTTGCCACCCTCGTTACGAAGGCAGGAGAGAAACTTGGCCTTCAAGTGCGAATCATATCCGTACCCAATCCAAGAGTCGAGGCAGAAGAGCATTACTATAACGCCAAGCATACGAAACTTGTTGAATTGGGACTCAAACCCCACCTTCTCTCAGATTCTCTTCTTGTCTCGTTACTCAAATTTGCTGTCCAGTACAAGGATCGAGTTGACATTAAACAGATAATGCCAAGTGTTTCGTGGAGAAAAATTGGAGTTAAGCCAAAGACTGTTTCTGCATAAAGAAAACATGTCGGTCCAGTGCAGCATGTCCGAAGTTATATCGAATGCCCCAACTTTAGATGATCTGTACGGTCCAGAGGGTTATTGTCCTAACTTGCTCTATCTCAATATATTAGTGGACGTCAAATGGAATGGTTTTTGGTTTAAATTTCATTTACCATATTAGCTTCAGCATAAATCTTTTGTTTAAGACAGTAAAATTTTTATTTGGGTAGTGTAATGTGTAGACAGGTACTGTTTTCCATACAAAATAGCCCCATTCTATATATTTTACTGCTGGGCAAGAATGGGTTTGAACCCTCACACACCGTAGTTGGTGCATGATCTATCCCTGTTCGACCCAAGAAACCTCTTGCTTGCGCTCCAAGAAAATGTCGACAAATACAAGTAAACCTAAACTCCATGTAAGCTTGCCAACTAAGCAAATCTATATAAACGGTCTTAAAAGTAACACTAGGTAATTAAATTAATGAAAATTATTATAATTTTATCTACAAGAAGATATAACTTAGACATCAGAGTGCTTTTGACCGCCACCTTTTGATGATCGAGTACTTCCGTTTGAGTGGATCTTGAAAGGGGGTTAGTCCTTTTTTCGATCACTTCTATATTCCCCTTTTTTTAGCCTTGAAGACGCTCATTTGTGTCCTCCTTTCTCTTTTGTTTTGGCATCCTCCCTTCAATCACGCCCACTATCAATGAGTTAAACCTCGTAAGAGAAGAAAAAGAAATATGATTAACTACTAACTAGTCTCTAACGGAAAAGCTAAGCCCATAAGTAAAGACAAGATTCTTAGCCCTGTCCCACGTGAATATATTTTTTTGTTTAGAGGGAATTACGCTTTCTTGCTTTTTAGTACAAGTAAATAAAAATGTTTGGCACACGAAGCCACCATCTAATATATATATTCATCTTGATCTGTAATCAAAGAAAGAAAAGGAAAATGGCTCTTATCTTGGGATTTGGAAGAACGGTTTCTCTGTAGAGGAAGGAAATAACAAAAAGCCTATTTAACATTGTAGACAATGAAACTTACCAAAGAGATTCATTTTTCAACAAACATTGGCTTGTCCACAAATACAATAAGTGATTCCCTAAATCTATTTGAATTACTTATGATCCAGTTATTTCCAAGTACATATCATCCACTGCATTATCCGCCGTCTCTGCGGCCGCCAAAAGCCTACCTTCTCTCGGATATAGTGTTGTACGCAAAGTTAAACAGTGTGTATGGCTCTATTTGTTGATGGGAGCGCTACAAGCAATTTTAGACATCAACAAGTACCTTGACAAAATGAAACGTCCGAATATTATTCTCCCACAGGTACCAAATTGCACTTGTTACTCAAAACTTTTAGCATGAGATAAATGAACGGTGTTGCAGTAGACTGAAATACTGCAATTGTCGTCTACGTAAAATGAAATACCTTTTGTGATCAAATACTAGTGGTCGAATTGTTTTAGTCGAGTTGAATCCAAGATTACGATTGGCTCCTTGCATTTCTTATCTCTGTTCATAAGAATTCTGTCACCACATTCGTAAAATTCCTTTGTCGTAGTGTGTCTAGGATTTTTAACTTCAGTAGCAAAACTTAAAGGTTAGACTCAAAACTCAATTGACAATGAAGGTGACTTGGTTCATAAAGAATTTAAAATTCCATCTCAAGGAAGAATTGAACCAGAGAGAGAGAGAGAGAGATGTAAATAGAACTCTATAATGAAGTCTCTAGTCAATTGCACGGCCAAATTATAACTCAACAAGACAGCAAAAATTGTCCAACAGACTCGTTTAATATGACAACTACACCTTCCATTGAAAATTTGATGTCATATGTAATCTACAACGTCCATTCACAGACATAAAAATGACCTCACTGGCAACAATCTAAACTCCAGTTGTTTCTCAAAGGAGAAAGGAATGTACGTACCTAACTGTATGCACCTTGGAGTTATTTAATGAAGAGTAGGCACGTCTTACCAGTCATTAGGCTACAATTCTTCACGGGATGTCTTTTTCCTCAACTGCAAACCACCATGCCCATTTTTCCGCTAAGATCCAATAGGGGCAATGCCTTTTGATTTGGCTGCAGCTGCTGCGGCTGCAGCTGCAGATGCTGCTGGATTAGGCATCGAGGGAGGAACGGCATTGGATTGTGAATTACTTTGTGTTGTAACTATCTGTTGCTGTGTTTGCTGAGAGTTTACCTCAGCAAGTAGGGCATTGATCTGACTTCCTGTAAGAGTCTCGTGCTCGAGCAAAGCATTGGCAAGAGCATGGTGCTCTTTACTATGTGCAGTGAGAATGGCTTTGGCGTTGGCATATGCTGTTTCCAAGAATTCTCTCACTTCCTTCTCAATTTGGAGCCTAGTTTCAGTGCTCATGCTCTTACCATTATCATCATAGTTGTGAGTAATGACTCCGACTTGTTTGCTCATGCCATACTTCGTAACCATTGCTCTTGCAAGATTGGTTGCTTGCTGGAGATCACTCGATGCACCTGAAGTCACTTCATTTTCTCCAAAGATGAGCTCTTCTGCAACTCTCCCACCCATGCAAACATCGAGAAGAGCAAGCATCTGTTTACGCGATATACTCGTCTCGTCCTCGTCCGGCAACTGAGTAACCATCCCAAGAGACATACCTCGTGGTACAATGGTTGCTTTATGCACGGGTAATGCCCCATCAGTATGTATGGCTACAAGAGCATGGCCACCCTCATGGTAAGCAGTCAGCTTTCGTGATTCATCTGATATAACAGCCGATTTGCGCTCACTCCCCATCATGATTTTGTCCTTAGCATGCTCAAGATCAGCCATGCTCACTGCTTTGGCACCATCCATCGCAGCCTTGAGCGCAGCAACATTGACCAAGTTTGCAAGATCAGCACCAGAGAAACCAGGAGTTCCTCGAGCAATAATCATAAGATCAACATCATCTGCCTTGAGAACCTGTCAAAATGGCATTCGAGTAAAGCTAAAAGATCAAAATGAGGATCTTACATCAACAATGGACACATAATGATACAAACAATAAGATGGTGGGAGAGAATTATCAAGATTTCCTATTAATCTTTTGGAACCAACAGCTACTGGAACAAACAAACAGTCCTAACTCAAGGACTCATGCCTACTTGCATCAGCTCAGGAAAACCAACCTCACGTACAACATGAAAGGCTAAATTCAGCAAGGAATCCCATCCAAGCCCTGACTAAAAAATACCCTGTTTCTCTTTAGACATGCCTTAGATTTATCCCACACGTTCAAATAAAATTAAAAATGGAGGTTGTATGTAACGGTCAATAGGGGCAACTTGATGCATTTGCCAACTGACAAAATTTCAAATACTTCAATTTAAAGAACCATATATCAATTATTCAAAAAAAGAAATCCACCATTACATTTGTTGTATAAGACATGTAAAAAATATTTTTTAAATTGGTTAGTTAACAAAGGTGGTTATTTAAAGAGATGAGAATAAGGTTAATCAAATAAAGGTGGTCATTTAGAGATGAGAATCTCTTCAATTATAAAATCCAAGAAAAGTGAGAGCAAAGAGACACAATATATAAAACATAAGACCCTGCAAGCGTCTCCATATAGATACTTACATTCGACATATGGGATTCCAAGATCTGCCTCCTCCCTTCAACATCAGGATTTGGGACAACAATGTGACGATCAAACCGGCCAGGTCTCACCAGTGCCTTATCCAGCGACTCTGGAAAATTAGTTGCAGCGATCACTATAATCCCCTCATTCTGTTTGAAGCCATCCAGTTCAACAAGCAACTGATTTAAAGTCATTATCATGTATTGCTGATCCTTCGGGTTACGACTTCCTCCTATGGCATCAATCTCATCAATGAAAATTATACACGGTGACATCTTCTTTGCAGCAGAAAACAGATCTCTCACTCTTCGGGCTCCAACACCAACAAACATCTCCTCAAAATCACTGCCACTGCAAGACAAAAACGGCACCCCAGCTTCTCCTGATATGGCCCTAGCCAACATTGTCTTACCAGTGCCAGGGGGCCCCACCAATAGAACACCTTTTGGAAGCTTACCACCAAGACGTGTGAAACGCTGTAATGACAGGATAGCTATAGTAAGATATCTACCAAAAGAGTAAGGACCAATAATAAAACCTTACCAAAACACAACAAAGTCCCATCAAACTAACAACACCCTTTCCCTGATAGGAAGAGGGGGTGGGGGGTTCCATGTGATAATGTTATGGGTAAACTGCTGAAGGTAACCATCCCAAAAATCATTCTCACTAATATGGCAGATTTCTTTTTTGGGAGAGAGAACGGTGAGGTTTATGAAAAAATCCAAAGATGCAGTCACCTTAGGATCACGGAGGTAGTGAACAATTTCTTCCAGCTCAGATTTTGCCTCATCGACTCCCTTGACATCACTAAACTTTGTATTGAATTCCATAGGGGGCTGCACTTCTTCGTGTGGACCAAGCCCTGATGGAGTAAACGACAATGAGAAATCCGTTAAGCAAAATCCAACAAACTGGAGAGCAAAAATACCAGAGGAATCATAAGATATTATTACCTTTACCAATTCCTCTGTCTTCAATGAGTGCTCCAACACCTGAAATCAAGAGAAAGGCCATACCAAGAGCACGAATCGTTCGCCATAACTGCTCTTTGAAATGACCCCCTTCAGCAGCCACCATGTGTATAGGAGTACTGGCAGTACCGAGAACTCCATCTTTAGTAGATTTCCCCACATTTCGGAAAGCTGAAAGTGCTCCTACACTTTCTTCCTCCACGTGTGAATTTGCAGCACCTGAGATTCCTGTAAATACGTCTTGTTAAACACACCGTAAATTAGAAATCTTTGAAGCAGAAAAAACTTTAGTGAGGGCAAATGAGCATGCTAGCTTGCTGAAGCTCTTCCGGGCAGGTTATGAAACAGAGTATGAAGGCCGTGGACAAATCTACTATTAATCTTACCTCTGTGCAACGTCTTGAGCAGCTCAGCCTCATCAAGCCTATCAACCTTAACTAGAGCCTTAACATATTCACCAAGAGCTGAAGGATTAGAGTGTAGTGAAGGTTGATTCTCAAACAACCTTATGACTGCCTCCGGATCATTTCGATGATTAAGCTCCGTAAGATATGCAGCATCACTTAACCCATCACTATCACGTACTCTACGAGCTAGACTACCAACATAACTTGAATGAAACCTCCCTGTAGAGCTTGTTCCTGGAGTGCTTGCAAGTTTTTGCACTACAAAAGACGAGAAGTAAAAATCAAGAAGCATTGGGAGGCCATAATTTTACATTCTACATAAGAATAATTGAAGAAGATTTCTGCAGCAGATTCAAGATGCTTGCACTGTAACATTGATCAGGAAGCAGTCGAGTTGAAGCAATTCTTAGTTTCAAAATATTCAGCGAGGAAGATCCTTAACCACTGCCTGGCTACATTTTAAAACGTTTTAAAGCTACGAACGTAAGGTAATAAAATGCCCTGATTCTACTAGCATTTAGATAATTTATAGTGAATCATCAGTCTCTAAGTAAAAGATTTGGTAGGGGTGCAGATGCTCAAAAGGGAGAGGAGTTACCAAATGCAGGTAAAATGACGCCAGAAGGGAAGCATGATCAATTTGTTTCCCTTAAATAAAACAGCCGACTCCTTCACAGCACAGGTACAGGTACAAGATATAGAAGTGAATGGCAATCAACGCGAGTCACTGGTGGCATTTTGAATGAAAAATTAATTTTTGCAATATATCAATTTGAAACTATACCCGTAAATGACATGTAAATAATTTTCCACATGGTCAAACCACCGCAACAGGGAAATTAATTTTGAATGGCAGTGGAAGAGTATTATAATATTTTAAATGACAAATTCATGCGATAAAACAAATTTACACAAATTAACGGCAGTGCTTAAATATAATAAAGATACAAAGTTTGCGCTTTTTTGGTAATTAACCTTTTTTAATTACATTTTCATCTTAAAAATGGTATTAAGATATCGCAGCATGTCTTGTTCTCAATGTTGCCTAGCACATAACAAACGTCCTCTGTGCATCCAAAATTAGCAAAATGATGGTAACATTCAGAGGGTGGATCCCTGATGGTTAGGAACAGGCCCGAGCATGTTCATGTCCAACACGAATTCACGTGTCTAAGCATGTCATGCTAGACACCAGTTAGGCATGAACTACAATGCTTTCTTGAGATACATTTCAAGAAGACATGCCACAAGTACAACACCAAAGGTTCATTAGTGACAAGGTAGAACTACAAATAGGACCATATCACCACCAATATCACGTTGCACTAACATGTGATGAGATATGTGCATCACAATAAGCATTGCCGGCTATAACAGTGAAAAGTTTGCAGCTAATATATGTGATATGCTCAATGACTGTTATCCCGGTTCCCATGTGGCAAATACATGGTATGGACCCAAGACAACCTAGCGCAGACAATATTATCCGCTGCCAACTGAAGGCCAAGGATCTCCTTGTTCAAGTTCATAAGCCAAAAATCAAGCCAAACCAAGGGTCCCACCTGCACTTCCTGAGGTCTTCACGTCAGACTTTGGCCTCACCTGATAAGCAGTGATTATCATGCAAATCTCTTTCACAAGGTAACCTACTACAACATGGCCAATTCCCCAAGATCCAGGACTTAACATCGCATGCTGGACACATTATACCAATCCATGTGTCACGGACCGCAGCTTTACTTAAGCCCCGTGACCGTATCATTGTAAATATTTTGATTCATTTTGTTAAATAGATGGAAAATAGGAAAATTTTAGTATGATTCTAGAGCCAAATGATGTCTACTCCCGTCATTTGGGTTTTTGTTCCGAAGTCTATTATAGGGGTTATTAGTCTTTCAAACATTTTCAAGCAATCAATGCTCAAGTTATGTTCAATGTATTTCAATTTCGTGTTGCAAGCTTTCTTTAAATTGTAATCAAATTGTCTTTCGTCCCGAAATGATCGAGAAGGCGGAAGGTAGTCTAGCGGAGCAGACTACTACCGCACGGTGTCCCTTTCTGTGTCAAGAAGAAAGGTAACCCGTGAAAGTTGGTATCAGAGCTGCGGCTCAATATCTCGATAAGAAAGCTATGGAAACTGACCTAATTTCCTCGAACACCACAGAGGTGGTAAATGTTCAAAAGATGAACACGAAACAGCGCTTGGATGCGCTTGAGGTGACAAACACTAGATTGTGTTTTGCCATGGAGGGCCTCGGAGAAAAAAAGGTCGAGGTGGCCGAGATGGAAATTCGGGAACTACGCATCCGACTGGATGAAAGCCAAGAGGCTTGCGCAGCTATGTCTGACGCTGTTGCTACCATACCTGATCTGCAAGATGAGATGGAAGCGTTGAGAGCTCAATTACTAGTGCTTCCACGCGCGGTTTGCAATAGGCAAGCCACCGCACAAGAGCCCGTGCATAGGCTCAGAATTCCAGAACCGTGTACCTACGGAGGAGCACGCGATGCTAAAGAAGTTGAGAACTTCTTGTTCGATATGGAACAATACTTTCTTGCGGTTTCGATCAATGACGAAGCAAGAAAGGTGACAACAGCTACCATGTATCTTGGTGGGGATGCAAAACTGTGGTGGCGAACTAAATATGTTGATATTCAGGCCAACAAGGTCCGAATTGATTCTTGGGATCTTCTCAAGGAGGCGATCAGATCTCAATTTTTCCCAAAGAATGTGGAATATGAGGCACGCCGGGCCTTACGAGAACTGAAACATACAAGCTCCATTCGAGAGTATGTGAAAGCCTTTTCCGGGCATATGCTGAATATCAGAGATATGTCGGAGAAGGATAGGCTATTAAACTTCATGGAAGGGTTGAAACCGTGGACACACACGGAGCTTCAAAGACAAAAGGTCGCCGATTTGAGCACGACCATGGGAGCCGCCGAATGTGTGAATGACTATCCGCCGAAATCTAGAAAAGATCGGCCTTCTGGGAATAGTCAATCGGTTGGAGGTGGAAATAGACCTCACAGAACTAGCTCAAACTCAAATGGGAAAGAGCGTTACCATCAGAACAGGGGAGGAACATATCAAAACAGTCGTCAAGGGAACTTTCATGGCAGCACCAGTAATAACTGGAATAAAGGAAAAGCAACGGGGGGCAGATCTGATGTCACTCCTAAATTGATGTGCTTCTTATGTGAAGGACCTCATCGGGTGTCAGAATGTCCTCAGAAACGGATGGTGAACGCATATTGTCAACTAGCAGTTGGGGGATCAAGTTCAAAGCAAGATGTTCCACAAGCTAGCGTTCATGACGAGACTGATTCCGAAGAGGATGGGGATGTAGTGGGTACGTTTTCGCATCGGTGTAATACAATATCGCATAGAACTACAAAAGGGGATGATGTTCCCTCGAAAGAACCGAAGATTGAGGAATCGAAGGCTCGCATTTGCAGGGCAAAAGGCCTAATGTACATTGATGTGAAGATCAATGGAAAGCCAATAAGGGCTATGGTGGATACGGGTGCTACCCACAACTACCTCGCAAGTACCGAAGTAGAGCGACTCGGACTTCTTCTAGAGAAAGGTAGTGGGAAAGTTAAGGCAATCAACTATGTTGCCCAACCAATAGCTGGAATAGCGAAATCCGAGGCAATCAAAGCAGGTCATTTTGAAGGAAGGACAAATCTATCGGCCGTTCAAATGGATGATTTCAAGCTCATTCTGGGATTGGAATTTTTTCGGAATACTAAGACAGCTGTGTTGCCGTATGCCAATTCATTGATGATGATGGGTAGTAAACCATGCGTCATCACAACTCAGGGTGGAAAGATGGGTGAGAAGAGTATCTCAGCCATGCAGTTCAACAAGAGTTTCAAGAGGAATGAGCCCTCATTTTTGTGCACTCTTCGACTAGAGGAGATCGAAGAGGCAACTGATCCTATTCCAAAACCTGTCAGAAGGCTTGTTAAGGAATTTGAGGACATCATGCCGGAGGAGTTACCAAAGAAATTGCCACCCAGGAGGGCAATCGATCATGAGATCGAACTCATTCCAGGTGCTAAGCCTCCGTCAAAGCACCGTATCGTATGTCTCAACCGGAGCTTGAAGAGCTTCGGAACCAGTTGGGAGAAATGCTGGAAAGTGGGATTATCGTACCCGCGAAATCACCATATGGAGCTCCCGTGTTGTTTCAGGAAAAGGCCGATGGTTCTCTCAGAATGTGTTGCGACTATCGAACCTTGAACAAGATCACTGTAAAGAATAGCTATCCTATTCCGCTAGTCGCCGATTGCTTCGATCGATTAAGCCGGGCTAGGTACTATACCAAGATTGATCTTAGATCCGGATACTGGCAAGTTCGGATTAAGGAGGGAGATGAAGCTAAGACTACGGTGGTAACCAGATATGGAGCCTTTGAATTTAAAGTCATGCCTTTTAGCTTGACAAACGCTCCAGCAACATTTTGTACGATGATGAATCAGGTACTTCACGGATTTTTGGATGACTATGTGGTGGTGTACCTGGATGACATAGTCATCTATAGCGAGACATTGGAGGAACATGTGCAACATGTGAGAAAGGTTTTTAATCGGCTATGAGAGAATGAACTCTATGCCAAACCGTCCAAATGCTCATTTGCTCAGACGTCAATCAGTTTTTTGGGTCACATCATCGAGCAAGGCAGAATACACATGGAGGCGAAAAAGGTTACAACCATCAAGGATTGGCAACCACCAAAGAATGTACATGATGTGCGTTCGTTTCTCGGGCTATGCAATTATTATCGCCGATTTGTGAAAGGATACTCAGAAATTGCATTGCCCCTTACAGAATTGACAAAGAAGGATAAGGATTGGGATTGGTCATCCCAATGCCAAACTGCTTTCGAAAGGTTGAAGAAATCGATGTGGGCGAACCCGGTGTTAGCCTTACCGGATATGACAAAACCTTTCGAAGTGCACACTGATGCCTCAGACTTTGCACTTGGTGGAGTCCTCATGCAAAGACATCCAGTAGCGTACGAGAGCCGGAAGCTGAATCCGGCAGAACGTCGTTATTCTGCTCACGAAAAGGAGTTGTTGGCGGTAGTTCATTGCCTTCGGGGATGGCGTCACTATCTACTTGGGTCTCCATTTATTGTGAAGACAGATAATACTGCAGTGAGCCACTTCATGTCCCAACCGAAACTATCGAGCAAACAGGCTCGTTAGCAGGAACTTCTGTCAGAATTCAATTTTATGCTAGAGTATCGTCCTGGATCTAGCAATCATGTTGCTGATGCTCTTAGTCGCGGGGCCGACCTAGCCACCATTTGCTATATGGCTGCTCTTTCAGGGAGCGCAGTGACTACAAATACAAGGGACCAAATTCAGGCACTTTTGGATAAGAACCCAGCTACTCAGTATTTGGTTGACCTCATCAAGCAGGGCAAAACTCGTCAGTTCTGGCTCGATGGGGGTCTAGTAAAGACTAAAGGAGACCGTCTTTATGTTCCTAAAGGCAGAGATTTGAGGAAATCATTAATCACGGAGTGCCACGACACGATTTGGGCAAGGCATCCTGGAGAGGAACGCACTTTGGTATTATTGCAATGTGCATACTACTGGCCTCAAATGAGGGACAACATTGCAACTTATGTGAAAACTTGCCTTGTGTGTCAACAAGATAAGTCAGATCATCAGAAAAAAGCAGGCTTACTGCAGCCCCTTTCCGTCCCAACTAGACCATTTGAGAGTGCATCGATGGACTACATAGCCAGTTTGCCAAAGGTATGAGATTTTAGCACAATCATCGTCGTGGTAGACCGTCTATCCAAATATGCAACTTTCATCGCAGCGCCAAAGTATGTATCAGCCGAAGAGACAGCTCAACTCTTCTTCAAACATATTGTCAAATACTGGGGACTGCCTAAGGACATCGTTAGTGATCGGGATCCTCGATTCACTGACATATTTTGGACCGAGCTGTTCAAACTTCTTGGTTCGACCTTGAGCATGAGCTCTAGATTTCACCCCCAATCTGATGGACAGACCGAGCCTTCAATTCCATGCTGGAAGAATATCTTCGGCACTTTATCTCTACTTCACAGAAAAATTGGGTGAAACTATTGGGTGCGGCACAGATGTGTTTCAATGCCCAAAATAACTTCCACCAATAAGAGTCCTTTTGAGATTGCTACTGGCCAGCAACCGTTACTCCCTCACACTGTAGACATTGATCAAAGAACCAAGTCCCCTCAAGCAAAAAGCTTCTCTCAAGAGTGGAAACGAAATATTGACATTGCTCGGAGTTATTTGAGAAAGCTCAGAAACGGTACAAGAAGGCTGCAGATCTAAAGCGCCGTTTTGTGGAATTTAATGTTGGAGATCTGGTAATGGTGAAGCTCCCTGACAGAAACTGTTATAAACTGACTAGAGGGAAAGATTCAAGACTGGTGCCAAAATATATTAGACCATTACCCATTGTGAAGAGGATTGGCAAAGTCGCATATAGAGTTGCACTCCCTTCATGGTGCAAAATCCACAAGGTCCTTCATGATGGTGTACTCAAGCCATACTTTTCCGACAAGGAGGATGCATCCAGAAATGAACCAAAGCGACCGGTGTTTGAACTGAAAAGAGCTGAAAAGAAGGTTGCTAAAGAGATTCTTGACCATCGAACTACTCGAACTTCTAGAAAACATCATCAAGAGTACTTGGTCAAATGGAGAGGATGTAGCAGCGAGGAGAATACTTGAGAAAGTGGAAAAGACCTTGAAGCCTTCAAATCATTAATTGAAGCATATCATTCATTGATGGCTACGAGGACGTCGCCAAAACAAGTGAGGGAGAATGTCGCAGACCGCAGCTTTACTTAAGCCCCGTGACCTTATCATTGTAAATATTTTAATTCATTTTGTTAAATAGATGGAAAATAGGAAAATCTTAGTATGATTCTTGAGCCAAATGATGTCTACTCCCGTCATTTGGATTTTTGTTCCGAAGTCTATTATAGGGGGTATTAGTCTTTCAAACATTTTCAAACTTTCTAGTGTTTGCCCCCTGCACTAGCCATTGTAATCTCTTGCTTTCAATCTATTGTAATTTCTAGCTTTCAAGCAATCAATGATCAAGTTATGTTCAATGTATTTCAATTTCGTGTTGCAAGCTTTCTTTAAATTGTAATCAAATTGTTTTTCCGAAACAACCGAGAAGGCGGAAGGTAGTCTAGCGGAGCAGACTACTGCCGCACGATGTCCCTTTCTGTGTCAAGAAGAAAGATAACCCGTGAAACCATGGCTCCCTGCCAACATTCACCTACCATGAATGGTGGATGTGACCAGTGACCCCCCCTCATTTTACTTCCATATATAAATCCCTATTCAATTTCACTTTGGAAGTAAGTGAAACTCAACCAAGAAAGTCATATACTTCCTTACTATACCTATCATCAAAGTGATTCTGGCCATCCCCACCAGGCAGCCAAACTTAATGGTCAGGTCTTGTTTTGCAAGTATTGTTATGAAATCTAGTAATTGGAAAGTCTCAACCCATTTCAGACGTCAACAAGTAACAAAACACGTATCCCTAATAGATATTACGGAAAAATAATGAAAGAATACTCGAAGAAGAATTCACAAGAATGAAATATATCTAAAATGGAAATGAATGTGGCCATCATACGTAATTTGATCTAGCAATGTCTCGCTTCACCACACATCTATAGGTGAAAAAAAAACTGAGTTGAAACGAAGTGACTGAAGCCCATTCCATCTCAAAATATTTTAAAAAATCATCAACATTGAGTTTGAAGCAAATTCATGGCTAACATAACATTATAGTATACCTCCACCTCCTTTAGCCATCCGTGAAGTGCGATAAGCTCGGATTAAGGAATTGCTTAACTGCTTCAATTGTGGTTCCCGACTCTTGACCTATAGTGGTGACAAAAAGTATAAGCCAATGAGAAAAGCTGATGCATAACGCATGAAATGAAATGTATACTAATCTGCCTAGCATATCTTTTCACAATTAATCCCATATTCACCTATTTCTAAAAAGACAGGTCAGTTAGATTTGTAGGCTACAACATTTTACAACTCGAGCAATCATTGAGGCAGTTCCCAAAATCTTTATTTTACTACACAATTAATCAAACCCCAAGCTAATGTGTAGAAATGAAGAGAAAACAACGACATTCACAACACAAAGCAAATTGAGCAGCTGAAATAATAATTTTTACTGATTAATCTCAAGAAATATCAAATATTTAACAATTATATCCTATTAATTATTCAATTAAATGTATTACCTCGGAAAAAAAAAACCCCTCAAAGCTAAGAATATCAGAAGTTCTACTGAAATCACACTCACCACTAACCCACAAAAACTAATAATTCATCAGATAGGTTTCAATAAAATCCATTAGACAAATACTAACATTAGGGTTTTGTAATCTTTAAAACATGAAAAAGTAACCGCACAACACAGATAAGAAGAAAATACGGATTAAGAATCCTAAACAACATCAAAACATTATACATAAAACCATATTATTAAAAAGGATTTAATTTATACTAGTGAAGATTGAAAATGACCACGGTGAGAAGGCGTCGCAAAGCCATCTCTTTTCGAAGATTGACAGATCTCTCTCCTCCTCTGTATAAAATTCTATATATATATATATATATACACACACACACTATGTATAAGCAACGTGCAATGCACGTTTGCTTACTTTATATATAATTTTTTTGGTTTATTAAATAATTAATGACGTAATGTTTATGTAATTAATAAATAATTATACATTGTGATATACTAATTTTAATTTGAATAGTGTTAAATTCTAAATTAAAATGTATAAATTTGTGTTTCGTACTATTATATTATATTAAATTTTGCACTCAATCATGAATCTTTTGTACATAATAAAATAATAGAAAACTAAATAAATAAATATTTTTTCTTCATTGAATTCAATGTACCTTACCAAATAAATTATTAGCATTTTTAAATTGATAATTTCCACATCCATTTTGTTTTTTTAGTTTCATTTTTTCCTAGTGACTAAAATGTAGTAGTACAAAGCATTTTGCATTTCTTATTCATTTATTAATAATGTTCAAAAAGGCGTAATGCGTTGCGATACGTTGATGTTGAGAATCAAGAATCACAAGTTTAGGCGTGTCAATGTGAAGAATAAGCGTCATAATGCGTTTCGTATTTTTAATATTATTTTAATTATTTTTAAGACATTAAATATATTTTTATTTTTAAAAATAGTTTTTTTTATATTATAAAAAAATAATACTTACTAAACATTTAATATAATACTATAATATTGCTAATTAGTATTAGAAGAATTTTAATTTTTTTATTAATTAAGGAACTAAACATGAACATTAATCATAGGATTTATATGAAAAGTCTGCGGATTTGATAATTCCGATATCTGGAAATGGAGAGGAAGGGTTTTGGTTCACAATCGAGAATGATTCCGACGTGAAGTCTGTGGAAATTCAACTGGGGTCGAACCGAGTGCAATAAATACATAAAAATAATTCAAAATAAATCTATCTTTACTAATTAGATTCATTATCCTACAATTAGTCTCAACACTAAAAATTAAAAATAAATATGTTAAAATAGTTTACTTTGTTAAATTAAAATATTTTAAACTTATAGAAAATAATATCTAAAATAAAATATTAATAATCAAGTATAACTTAAGTTAAATTTGAAAATTAAATAAATGAAAGAATGAAAGTGAATATTACAATTTAATTAGTTGTAATTCAAAATCAAATTAATCAATTAAATATACATTTGAAAATGATTTTTATAAGTATTTTAACATTTGTTTTTTGTCACTATTCCACATTGGAAGTTTATAAAACTATTGGATATATAAAATATACAATCCCACATTGAAAGTTTATGAAACATTTGGAGAGAAGTGTATCTATAAAATGAGCGTGACATCCAATACTTCTCCATGGGCCTTAGAATTTTAAATTTTGAAGCCAAATAATGGAGTTAAAAAATTTTAAAGTAAAAAAAAAATTCTTGAAAACCCGTCAAAACCGTGACCGGTTCTCCAGGTCACGGGGTCGGGCCGAGTTCGACAACATTGAGTAGTACAAAACCTTTTGCATTTTTCATTCATTTATTATTAAATAATGGAATTCCAACAGACACAACATCAATGACCATGACTTAATTGCTATTTAAAGGAAAAAATAAAACTAACGGTGAAAATAAATTTTCCGTTAAAACAACAAATTCCGTTAAATTTTCCGTTAAAACAAGAATTTCCGTTTCATAGGCACTTTATATATATAGAAGATATATATATGATTTTTTTCTTAAAGCAATTAAGATCGAAAACGGCGGAGGAGAGAGATCAAATCAAAGTCTTCGGGAGGAACCAGGGGATCAAATTCGCAACTTGCTCTTTTTTTTTTCCCCAAAAAAAATAAAATAAATATTAAGTGAGGTTGTTGCTAACGTGTGCCGTGTGCCAATGAGCACCACTGCTTATTTCATTTTTGGGCAATTGTCGCAAAACGTCCCTACCTATGGCGAGTTGTGTGGAAAACGTATGTACGTTTGATTTTTTGGTGCAGAACGTCCATACCTTTGCATTTTCTTGCGCAAAACGTCATTTTCACCCATTTTTAACATAAAATGACAATTATACCCTCATATATAAAAAAGAAAAGAAAAGAAAAATAAAAAATAAATTGCAATCTGCTTATCAACTTTTTAAAAAATACAAATTAGTCCAAAACTTATTAAAAATAACAAAAACACACCCTCCGTCTTCTGATCAACTCCGAAAAAATTGGAGTGTTATGGCTTGCTGATAAGTTTTCGTTGTTTTGGATGCTAATTATTTGCTCCAATTATTTCTTTTGTGGTAACATAGAAAACTAATTTGCTTATAAATAAACATTTTAAACTTTAGTCAAAGATGATCTTAATCATACTGTTCCAGCATAATTCAAGAAACGTAGAAAACTGGCAATTGGACAAAATATTTGAAGCCTTGAATTATAGTACTAAAACAAAACATAGTTCATCTTTACTTGAAATAACATAGGGAAACAACTTCCTAGTAGAAGAAAAGGAAACAATCGAAACAAGTTCTGCAAAAGCTTCTTCAACCATGAGTGTTGACACCTTCCCAAACTAAATTCCTCGGAACTGGCTTTGTAAAATCACGAGCCTGCAATGCAGCATTTTTCAGCGTTCTAATTGTTATAACATTGGCCTCCCAGAATGATGCACAATCGTAAGGCAATCCATGTTTCTTGCACAATTCCTCGACGAAAGGGGAGATTTTCCTAAGATGGCACCGAGGTAACCTAGGAAACAAATGATGTTCAACCTGAAATTGTAATCCACCATGAAACCAATCCATCCAAGATGAACATTTTATCCCAAGAGTCCCATTTGTTTGCTTTTCAAACCAGTCATTTCCTTTGGGAGGTCCAACATAAACACTTGATGAGAAATGGTTTAAACAGAACTGAACATGTTGAATCCCACATATGGTAAAACTGGCTATTACGAACATTAATCTTTCACCCCAATTTGGTAAACAAGAAACAAGCAAAGGGTACCAAATCCAGAATACTAGCAATCCCAAAAATTATTGAATTCTGTTAGAAACTTTTTTTCCTATCATAGAAATAAAAAGTGATAGAGCTAAAAAGTTTAGCCGAAACTACGAAAAACGGCATGTGTTGAAGATCAGGATCATAATCAAGACTATTGCAAGCAATGTGGTGTGAATTGTGGTTCCATTTCCACCACTCAATGCTGATACCTGCAAGGCAATTTCCTGTAAGCACTTGAGCAAATCTGTTAAGCCCTGGTGTTAGCATAATCTGGTAATGCCCAAAATCATGACCAAGCTAACCACTCTGGATCCAAAGAAACCCCATTAAACCACTAGAAATCAAATGCACCAACGTGTTCTCACAGCAAAGAACACCGTAAACACTCACAGCAAAAAGGATTATTATCGAACACATAGTGAAGAAAACAGTATGCCCTTTCTTGTAAAAAAGCCCCATCTTTGAAAACTCATAAACAAGCTTCCTATAATCCTTGGACGTATCAGAAATAGAATAATCTTCTAAGTAAAACCCATTAAAGAATTTATCAAGATATTGCCAGGCACTACCTGGATGAAAAGCAACAAATGCATCAGTTGCGTCTTGGCCGGCAAGATTCAAGAGTGGGTGCTCACCACCTAGGTGATGATTCACCCATTCCGAAACATCATACACCTTTCCCTGAATAGAAATCTGTTGGAGTATCGAATCCAAAATAGACAACATGGAAATGAAACGGAAGGAAGAAAAAGACAAAGGAAAAGAAAAGGTGAAAAGTTAGTTATTGTTAGTCATAGTTAACTGAAATTAGTTAGAAGTTAGTTGATGTTCAAGATTAGTTATTTTCTGTTAATTAGTTAGCTGATTTGTTAGCTTCAGCCGGATTTTTCTTGTATAAATATGGCTGCTACCTCATGTAAATAGATTATTCAAAAAAGCTTCTTCAATAGAGAAAATTTCTCTCATCTTCTCCTCTCCTCTCAATTCTTTCTTTTCCTTGCTATCTGAAATTTATCAAAATCTACAGATCCCCGGTTTCTTGTGATTTTTGAGCTCTTCAGAAGTAATGTACCTCTTCGATTCTGTCATCGAGATGCAAGAAAATGGTTGTTGAAAAGTTGGAAATGAAAGGAAAGAGAGACCCTTTAGTTATACACTCTCACTCTCACTCTCCTTAAAAAAAATAGATTTTTGTATCATTGGAGTCTGTAAGGCAGAGATTCAGATCTGATCCTGAAGTGAGGGAGTGGCCATGTTTTTGAAATGGAGATACATAATGAGTGAAAACGGTCTGATTAAGATTAATTGTTATTGCTATTAACGTTAAAACCTTACAAGATTTTGGGTTTTCATCATTTGCTATGAGTGGGGTTTCTCGTTGTGCCCATTTGCATGTGGTGGCCGTTGATTGGGCCGAATTAGGTGGTGCGTAGGGAGAAGGGATAATTACACTAAACCAGCTATTAAGTTTGGACTTTTAAAAAATCAGGTTTTCATATTTTTTTTTTCATTTATCAGGTTTTTATAATTTTAATTAATAATGATATTATAAAATTAAATTAATCTATATACCCACCCTACTACCTACCCCATCAAATTTATTTTAAATATAAAACTCAACCCTAAACCCTAATTCATTTCATTTCTCCCCACCCCACCTCCCGCTGCCTCCTCTCCCTTCCCCCTCCCCTGCCGGCAGCAAAACGTACACACATAGCACTCACGCTGCTGGGAATCTGCAGCAGCTTCGCTGCTGAAGCTGCTGCCGATTCAGCAGCTTCAGCAACGAAGCTGCTGCACCGACAGCAGCTTCGCTGTGACGCTGCTGCCGGTTCAGCAGCGTCACAGCGAAGCTGTGTGTGCGTTTTGCTGTGTGCGGGCGTTTTGCTAATTGTGCTGTGTGCGGCGTGAGTGCTGATTGTGCTGTGTGCGTGGGTGCTGATTGCGGCGTGGGTGTTGCTGCGTGCGGGCGTCGCAGCAGTGTCTGGTGTGTGTGGATGTTGCCGGCGTGGGTGCTGTGTGTGTGCGTTTCTGCTGTGTGTGCGTGGGTGCGGCGAGAGGTTCAGTTTGCTGCCGGCATGAGAGATCTGTGTACGTGGGTGTGTGGGTGTGTGGGTGGATTTCTGTGCAGGCGGTTTGGGTGGAGGTGGTTATTGGTGGTGCTGTTCAGGCGGCTGTGGTGGTGGTTTGGGTGGTGGTTGTTGGTGGGTGTTTTAGGGATTAGGGTCGGATGGGGATGGGACGAAGTGTCTATGGCCAACTGTTTGGTCGTTCTGTGACCTGTGACCTTTTATTGTTGATGTATTGTGATTGAGGGACGGGTGCTGCGGATAGGACGAAGAGTTTCTGTGACCAATTATTTGGTCGATCTGTGACCAAGTATTGATGGTGTTTTGAGATTGAGGGACGAGTGTTTGGGTGTATGTGACCAACTATATCGATCTGTGACTAACTATATTGTTCTCTGTGACAACTATTTAACTGTGACCTTAAAATTTGTCAATTTGTGACCAATAATATTATTCATTTGTTAATCTGGGACTAATTAAAAATCTGTGACCTCTGTTATCTATAATTTTTTTTAACTTGTGACTAAATTAAAAATCTGTGACTTATACTAATTTTAACTTATTACTGAATTAAAAATCTGTGACCCATACTAAATCTGTGATCGACAAATTTTAAAAATCTGTGACCTATGCTGGTCGGAATCTGACCAATCGCCGGAATTAAGTGGCGGCGGAACGATCACCGAAGTGGTCGTCGGAGTAGTCGCCGTCGCCGGAACAGTCACGGCTGCCGGAACAGTGGGGGTGGGGGCTAGAGGTGGTGGATGTGGGGTGGGGTGGGTTAATTATAGTTAAATATTTAATTTAATATAATTGTAAAATATAATTAATTAATTTTTGAAAAACCTGATTTTTGCAAATTTAAAACTTGGGACATGATTTGTGATTTTGGGAAAGAAAAAGCATGATCCATGCATTTTTCCCTAGGGAGAAAAGGTAAGTAGACAGGCTGGCTTCGCTTTACGGTCTGTCCGTTGCACATTCTTGTGGAGCAACGATCCTATTGTGTCAAACTTGGCCACCGTTTGATATATATTATTATTTCATTAAAATAAAAAATGTGATCGTTATCCATCATATCAACATTTAAATTTAAATTTTCTATCTCTTGTGTAGGTCCCAATAACAACTATATTTTTCATTCTCATTCTACAATAATTTGGCTTCAACGAAGCCTTGGTTTAAATATTTGAATTCAAACCTAATTTTGATTGATGAAAAAGTTTTCATCCCACTAACTCATAAAATTTATAATTTGTTCGAATATATTTGACATAGGATTTGTCTGGGAATGATTTTAAGTTGCTAAATAAGTGATTTTTTACTATTTATTTGTGCAACAGTAAAAAAATCAAACAAAGTTGTTGTATTCTATGTCTGATGTTTCAAATCAAAACGGATAAAAAATCAATTCTTAATTTCCAAAATCATGCCAGACAGCCTCATAGTGAATAACTTCAAATTAATTTTAATTAAAACCAAATGTGCGTAGTTGAGCCCATTTTTCTTAGGGTAGGAATAATTACATAATTACAAAGTTTACAAGTTATATTTTCAAAATTAACAAATTTATGTATTTTGTGCAAAAATCAGATTATTACAATTTGTGAGCCTGATAAAAATTTGGTCACATTTTGCGACCTTGGATAAAGGTTAGTGATCAATAATTTAATAAATCATGTTACGGTCACAAATCACACAAAATCATAAAAAAAATAAAAATAAATTTTGTATTTTACAATTACAAATTTAGTCACGATTTATACATTTTTAGGTTACATATTACTTATTGATCACAAACGATCAAAATTATTCAAATAATTTATCGCAAACGTTTTTCGTCCTACCCCCACTGCTTCACAACCAGCGGCATCACTTACTCAAACGTCATCGCCATCTCACCTACACCAACAATCACCACCACCCAAAAATCGCTACCACCACCACCATCGACACCACAAAAACGCTACCAGCACCACAACCAACAATAACGCACTACCAACACCTTGACCAACACCCACCATAACAAATATACACAGAAAAGTACACTCGAAGATTCAATACCACCGCACCTCCACCATCACTTGCACCACCACCACCACATACACCTCAAAGTTGTCGAAGATCTAGCAAGTTTTCAAGCTCTGAGTCCATTGATTTAGGGAAAAATCAATTTAAACCTCCATTCACCATCGAGAACATCTTCTAACAACGGGCGCTCATTGTTGTACCAACCACCAGACGCACCTTCTAGCACTACCACGAAGGCGAAGAAAGAGTATAGAGAGATGTAAGGTTTGGATTGTGTGGGGATGGGATGGTTTTGGGTAGAGTTTGGGGGTGGGTGATTTTATATTAGGCTTAATCGCACAAAACGTGCCTACGTTTTGCATGTAGTGTGCAAAAACGTCAAAACGTTTCAAGTTTTTGCATTTTCACTCCTGTTTCAACGTTTCATTGCGAAAAACGTTATTTTCACCTATTTTTAACGTAAAATGACCAATGTAGACTCCTATATAAATAAAATAAAAAAGAAAAATAAAGAATAAATTGCAATCTTACTTCTAAACTTTTTAAAAATGGAAATGAGTCCAAAATTTATTTGTGCCAAATTGACACCCCAATCATCTTCTTCTACAGCTTATTTATTTGTGTTCTTAGTAATGGATGATATAGCTGAGATTGCTGGCCTTGCGGGTTATGATTTTGTTGTGGTTGATATGGAACATGGCCACATAGGGATCTTTGAGGTTGACCTGCCTATGGGGTGTGTAGAGATGGCAAAAAAACTCTCATTGCCCCGACGGGTTGGCTTGGCGGGGCAGGGCGAGGTGCGGGTGTCCCCGTCCTATGAAGAATAAAAAAATTTAATTACAAATTACAAAAATAAAATAAAATAAATAATTAGTTAACTGAATAATAATAATAATAATAAATAAACGGGTAGAGAAACGGGGCAGGCCCGCGCCCCGTCCAAGGCGGAGTGGGGCGCGGGGCGAGGCGAGGTGGGGGAGTGGCGGGGCAGGGAGAGGGTACCCTACCCTGAACCCGCCTCGTTGCCATTTCTAAGGGTGTGTGTGTGTGGGGGATGGGGGTAAGAAGAATATGATTGGGGATGTCAATTTGACACAAGTAAATTTTGGACTCGTTTGCATTTTTTAAAAAGTTTAGGAGTAAGATTGCAATTTATTCTTTTTTTGTTTTATTTATATAGGAAAGTATATTGATAATTTTACGTTAAAAATAGGTGAAAAAGACGTTTTCCGCAATGAAACGTTGAAATATGGGTGAAAATGCAAAAAATTTGAAAAGTAGGGACATTTGCACACTACATGCCAAACGTATGGACGTTTTGTGCGATTAAGCCTTTTATATAAATAATGGACTTTTGAAAGAATTTGTTTGAATCATGATTTTTGAAAGGGAGAATTGCAATCAAGGTACTAAACTTTCCATTTATTAGCAGATTTTGTCTAAATCTTTTATTTATAACATCGTAGATACCAAAGCTTTAAAAAAAAATTGCAGTTCAAGTCTAAATCGTCAGTTTGACCCCACGTATTAAAAATTGAATAACTTTTCCCCAATAAGACAAGGGTATCTTGAACATAACACATTTTCCATGTTACATAAAAAATTAAAAAACAAAACCACAAACCCCCACTCCCACCCCCATCCCTTTATCCCCCAACCCCGTCACTCCAAAACCAAAAATGCCCCCACCCAGAGTCGGTGACCACTGCCATCACCGGCACCACTGTTGGCACCACACATGTGTATCTTCCCCTTAAGTCAAACCTCTCTTTCATCTCTTCCATCTTTCTCTCTCTCTATGTTCTGTGTGTATGTATATGTTTAAAGTGAGGAAGAAATGGATGGTCCAGAGACAGGGTCAATTAGTCATGCAAAAATATCAAGAACTCAAGATAAATTCAAAAATATTCTTGAATTACCCTACGAACATACACATGGAAATAATGACTCAATAAACAAAAAACAAAAAATCACCACCACCAATGCATCAACCTCTCTTAGTGGTGGCACTACCACTTCAGCCAACTACTATCTGACTCCATCTCATCATCTCCTCCAGTGCCTTTACCCAACAACAATACCAACATGGCCAATCACCCCGATTCATTACTAATTTGTCTACTGTTGGAGCTATTGGTCGCGCGTTATCATCGTCATCATCATCGTTTACAGCCACCACTAATGCTTTTACCTCCTCCACCATTCAGCCATCGAAGCCTATGGATGCCTTTTTAGCCATCACAAGTTACTATACAACCATAAGAACAACAAGTACTAACCGAACAACTACCAGAAAGATCACCAAAGATCGCCACACGAATTGAAGACTTGTGCAAGGGTGGATCGAGACCATTTGTGTTGTGAGATCATGTTGGGGTAAAAAATGAGAATTAAAAAAATGTTATATAAAAAAAAACTCAAAAAATAAATAAATTTGTGGGGTCACTTGACCCCACATGACCCCATGTGGGTCCGCCACTGGACTTGTGTATATAATGTCAACAATTGAGAACTAGGGGTTTGGGTGGTGTTTGGAGTTGTAGATAGATCTTATAAATTGAGTAAATGTGGCGGCACCATTGCCTCACCGCCGG
This sequence comes from Fraxinus excelsior, assembly GCA_019097785.1. Lineage (NCBI taxonomy): Eukaryota > Viridiplantae > Streptophyta > Magnoliopsida > Lamiales > Oleaceae > Fraxinus > Fraxinus excelsior. Next base: position 2,309,552 of record CM032644.1, read on the forward strand.
TGTATATTCCCCAATCTCTTAACTTAGAATCTATCATCTTCTTCAACAATCCCTCACCTCCTTCAAACCTTCATTGTCATTTCTCTCGCTAACCTCTAAACCTTCTCACTGCCATGAAGTAAGTAGTTGCCGGTTGTAGCTTGGGTACTTAGAGGCAACAGTTGAGGTCTAGGGGTTTGGGTGGTATTTGAATTGGGCGGTTGACGACCATATAAGTATCAATTACTAGTTTAAGAGGCGACGACAATGGTGTACGCTGGGTGGGGGAGTTTTTGGTTTTAGGGTGAGGGGGTTGGGGAAGAAGGAGATGGGATGGGGGGGTTTGTGTCATAGTTATGAATTTTTTAAAGATTTGATATCTACTGTGGCACAAATGAAAGGTTTGGACAATATCTATTACTAAATGAAAAATTTGGTACATTGACTGTAATTCTCCATTTTTGAAATGTAAAGTTAAAATAAAGGGCCCGTGTGTAATTTTTCCTCATGGGAAAGTGATAGTTATTTTTAACGAGCAATTTATTCTTGAAATGAACATGAGAAGTTATTTTACTTACTTATTTGCAAACTTACAAGTAATTATATGAAATTAGGAGAAACATGCACTTATTGTTGTTTTTGAAAAATCTAAACTATTTTACGGAATTCAAAAAGTAATCATATAACGATTGTGTTACGTGTATATAATAGAATTACATAATTATTTACATACGTAATTACACATGATGTGATGAAATATAATCGTGTCAGAATTTCTTCAATCAAATAAAAAAATATTCTCCACTCTTTTTTCGACAATTCTTCTGTATGTAAATCATTATGTAACTCCATTATGAACAAATAGCATTTCAACATACAATATTGCATACACCAATAATGAAGAAATCACTGTGAACTTCAATTCAAAATAAAAACTATGAAGTGTTTACTGGTATATATAACACAATAAACTCAAAAAACTTATATGTATTAAATTACAATATACCAAAGAAATAAACATGTAATATAAAATTGGTAATTTCATAACTCAATTTATTTAATTTAATGTATTAAACGTACCAAAATATAGCCCTTGTTTGAGCCGTATTTTGAAGAAAAAATATATTTTGAAATAATGATTATTTAGAGAATGTGGTTAAAAAAATAAGAAAAAAAATTCAATTTACGTGTGAAATTATTTTATTGAAAAAATATGTACTTGAAAATGAATTTTGACATAAAAAAAAAAAAGAATTCTTGAAAAAATGACAAGAATGGTAAGAATAAGCATAAAATTTTTATTTTAATTCTTCTACTAATTTTCAACCACACGTTCTTCAATAAAATAATAATTTTTATCATATCAATAACTTTTCTTATTTTTTAACCACGCATTTTCCATCATTCTACTATTTCAGAATATATTCACTCACACACCCTAAATCTATAAACTCACCTGGATTAGATGAATAAAATGTTTTTATCATTTATAGGGTACGATACTAATTAACTAATTATAATCACTTGTAAGCATTTTAAATATACTAGACTGAAATGGGGCCCACCCTAAAGTAGGTTTGTCGGGTTCAAGATCCAAATTCGAATATCCACATGGATATGCTTTATGAGCGCCAAAATATCTTTCTTGAAGCCATTTTCAATTGTTAATAAGTTTGATTGAAAAGTGAAAAATGGGTGAAAAAAAAATATTTTATAGGTGAAAGATTTTTCTAGAAATTATTTTACCAAAAATTATAATTAATTGTGTTTGATTGGTATAATTTTTCATGAAAAATGTTGAAAGTTTTGCGTTTGTTTTACTTCTTTTTTTTATGAAAATTGTCCATTAAAGTGATAATATTTTCTATCATTGGGTCTAGAATTTGTTTCAATTGCAAAAAAAAAAAACTGGAAAATATTTATCCACCAAAATATCGATAATTTATTCCCTCAAAAATGTGGAAAATTTGGAAAGTTGAAAAATATTTTCCTTGAAAAATTTTGCCTATCAAACACTACAAAAGTTAAAAAATGATAGAAAATGACATGGTCTAACGGACCCTTGTCTTGAAATAATGGTGGGTCACGACTCAAATTCAGTGAGAACTTAATTTAATTATCAAAATTTAAAATATAAATATAATAATTTTAACTTGCCTCATTTGGCTACACAAACAGACTTAACGATAGAAATTCAAAATGGGGAGACTAGTGACACAACATTATTTGACAATTTGAAAATAAAAATAAAAATTAGCCTCTCGACTGACAATCCTCTCACAGGAGGGTGGGCTTCACGATGATTGAGAGGTCTGTCAAGGTGTACACACAGCATAAATCCTCCCAAATATGTAGTAAATTACTTTTACACGAGGGCGGGGCACACAATGATTGAAAGGACCGTTAAAGTGTACACTCAGCATAAATCCTCCACCGTCCATCAAGTATGAGTGAAACTGTGGAACGTAGATGGAAGTTCAATGATTTAGAGTATTTTTGAACTACATTATTTTGGAAGAATTTATTTTGAAATAGTAATTGATGGAGAATATGTGGTTGAAAAATAATGAAAAGTTATTAATGATATGAAAAATATTATTTTATTAACGAATGTGTGGTTGAAAATGAGTTTAAGAATGAAAATAAAAATTTTATTATGTAAGCTTAAATTTCTCATTTGGCATACACTCACCATAAATCCTCCCAAATAAGCAGTAAATTACTTTCGCAGATGTAGATCACATATCAAGTACAAGTGGAACTCTGGAATAGAGATGAAAGTTCAATGATTTAAATTTCTCAAATGAAAAATTAGACGTCAACTTACACAATGATTTCATTTGAAAATTATAAAAACATAAACAGAAATACAAACAATTTTAGAAATTCAGGGAGCAATCAACATAATTTGAAAATGTTGAGGGGCTGAAAATGCAATTTATGAAACTATCAAGCATATCCCTTTCACTCTCCCTTTGATGCTCCCAGGAACACAAACCCAGACAGAACCTCAAGACATTACACAGCACTATCACCTTGAAAGCTACCCCCTACTACCCACCCCCAGTCCCAGTTCCATCTGCGCTACTTGACATTTTGACTCCGCCGCGAGTCCCCTGATTTTATCATTCTCACTGGGTAAAATTTCTGTTATCCATCAATTTCGTTGACCCTTTTGTTTCCCTTATCTTCTGTGTTTTATTCTGATATTACACTTTTCTGTTGATTCGGGTCATGATACTAGAAGCACAATCTTGTTCAAGTTATGTTTGAATTGGGTTCTTCGGCAATTGAATTTTTATGGAAGGTTTTCTGGTTATGTAATATAATCTGTGTTTATTGACTTGTATTTTCTGGTAATATAATCTGTGTTTTTTTTCCTTTTATGTTATTTTGCTTTAAAATTGTTGAGAATCACATAAACTTGGATAGCTTCATAAATTAAGAAAGACCGACATCACAATTGGTGAATTTGATATCTGGCTCAGCCAAATGCCTTGTAAGTTTAGACTGATAAGTAAATAAATACTAGTTCAAGAAAGAGTTGCGAAATAAAAAATTAAATTAAATTCTTGCTCATACAGTCAATTCATTCAAGATGAAGAGAACTCCAGTCCTACGAGAAAACTTGGATATTTGATTCACTTGATTAAGCTCTTCTTTGGTGCTTTTTGTACAAGGCTGATCAACCATTTTATCAGAAAAATGTCAGCAATTTGTTGCCCAACTAGAACAAACCTCCTCCTTGCTCATAAATTTTCAATGACTTCTTTTGGCTTCAAAGCAACCAATCAATCAAATTTGCTCCATAAGACACCTTACATTCCCATCAGACCTGTGAAATTTAGATAAATCTAGGACATTGACTATATGGCTGATTTGGGAGACACGTGTTAAATTGTCCATATAAGCATTAGTCATGTTCACGGTAGAAGGAAAAAATTTGTATTTTGGGAGCCACCATCTTGAATGCATGGATTGCATTAAAAGAGTTGTACAACTAATTGTATTCCATTGTGGTAGGGCCGTAGGGTTTCCGTTTGTTTTTGAAACTATTGAGTATACCACAACTCAACGAGTCACCAATCCACAACCTCACTCATAAATGAGAATATCTTGGGCTAGGCTAGATTGAGCCCTTGTTTGGGCTCCATTTTTTAGAAAATTCATTTTTCTCTCTTATTTGCAACCACATTTTCTCCAATAAAATAATATTACATTAACCAAAAACTTTTCTTTATTTTTTAACTACATATTCTCCAAAAAAATTACTATTCCAAAATATATTTTACCTCAAATTCTCATTAAAATGGAGCCCAAACAGGGGCTGAGTCTCACAATTACCTGTAAGTCACATCCTCTCATTCAGAGTTCACTTGGCATGGATGATTGTTGCCATTGAAATTGATGTTGCATTCAAAGTAGAGAAAGGGGAAAAGGATGACACTGAGGGGGAAGTGGAGGTGGTAGTGGTCCCGGAAAGGTTAAATAGAGGAAATGATTCGGAGCCTGAACAGAAATGTAACCCACAACTAATGCTAAATGTATAAAACCAACGAAACAACTAACAACCGATTTAAGAAATTTTTCTTGCTATTTGACCTTAAAAGGGAAGAAAATCATAGGATCTAAAACACAGAGACAACAAGGAAAAAAAAAAAAAACAGAGAAAGGGAAAAAGAATGAAGTTGTTGCAGGTGGTCTCCTGTAATTGTCGTCTGCCATTGGAAAGTTGCAACTTCACATGGGGGGTTTTGCACTTCAGTTGTAGAGCTAGGGCATGATCTGGCTCTTCGCTTTTTTTTTTCCTTTTGTTTTTAATTTTAGGTTTGGATCGTATTCAACAGAACTCCAACCTTAAAACGATCTGGTCTATGAAAAACTAACCAAAAGCTAAGACTATTAAAACAACAGCTTAAAAATGGCAAGAATGAGGAGCAAATGCCTCAACTGCCTTGAGGTGTGTGCCTTAGTATGTCAAGGCATAAACCTTAGCAGGGCATTCAAAGTTTAAGTTTTGAGGCTCGTAATGAAGGCCTGTCTCAATTGTGTCAGCCTCTGACGCATTTGAAATGCCTTGAAATGTTGATAAGAGGTGTCTACTTAAGGTCGCCATCGCAAAGAACTAGTAATTCAATCCCGGCCTTCTGGGCTGAACTATGTTTGACTACATGACATTATTAACAGTAAATAAAACTGATGAATAAAACAAAATTAAGAAGAGATCAAAAGTAGTATCAGATGCATTTGTAACTAAGCTACCTCATTTTAGTGTAATATAAATTGAGGCATATTTAAGCATTGGTGTAGATTCGCTTCAAATTTGAAGCAATGGCTTAACTTTTGTTATAAATAGATATATGCATACTACGTGGCCTGTAATGTGATATCTATGCAGAGATAATGGCATTTGAGCAATATGATTTGCAGGTATTTTGACAATTGGTTGGTGCAGTTAATAGTATTATGGCACATTTGCTTTCAACCTCATGTCCTTCAGATATTGCTTCCAGCAGCAAGACATACTACAAACCATCAAACCGAGGCTCAATTGCATTCTCTGCATCTCTTAGTTTGCCTATTTCTCACCTGTCACTGAAAAGGCTTTCTATCCGTGGAAAAAAGTTACAAAGATGCTGTAGCATATATGCAACAGCTGTTTCCACGAGCCAAGAAGCCAAAACTGAACCTGGATCTGGTTCGTATGGTAGTTCGAGTGAAGCTTCCAGTCCAAAGAAGGTCATGGTAATTGGTGGTGATGGATACTGTGGTTGGGCTACTTCCCTTCACCTCTCCAACAAAAATTACGAAGTTGCCATTGTTGACAACCTTGTTCGTCGCCTTTTCGACCACCACCTTGGTCTTGATTCTCTCACACCAATATCTTCTATCCATAACCGGATCAGGCGTTGGAAGTCTTTAACCGGTAAAGACATTCAACTCTATATTGGTGACATATGTGACTTTGAGTTCTTGTCTGAGGCTTTCAAGTCATTCAAACCCGATGCTGTTGTCCATTTCGGAGAACAGAGGTCCGCTCCCTACTCCATGATCGATAGGTCAAGAGCCGTATTCACCCAACAGAACAATGTGATAGGGACACTTAATGTTCTCTTTGCTATAAAGGAGTTTAAAGAGGATTGCCATCTTGTGAAACTTGGTACCATGGGCGAATATGGCACTCCAAATATAGACATTGAGGAGGGTTACATAACAATTACACATAATGGAAGAACATATACTTTACCTTATCCCAAGCAAGCAAGCTCCTTTTACCATCTTAGCAAGGTCCATGATTCCCACAACATTGCTTTTACTTGCAAAGCTTGGGGGATCAGAGCAACTGATCTAAATCAGGGAGTGGTCTATGGGCTGAGAACAGATGAGACAGCAATGCACGAGGAGCTGTGTAACAGGCTTGATTACGATGCAGTGTTTGGAACTGCACTGAATCGGTTCTGTGTCCAGGCCGCTGTTGATCATCCACTTACAGTGTATGGCAAGGGGGGTCAGGTAATCTTTGCATGTTGACATGTATATGCATTCAGATTATTATAAACTTATTCATGTCCAAAGATCATTTTGGATGAGGCAATATTAAAGTTGAAATTTTCTTTTATGCTGCTCAATATATAATTGACTCTTTTAATGCTAGTCAATAAAGAAACACCTACTCGTATGTGCACAAAACCGTGTTACTCTTTACCTCTTTGCAAATGCATAGACTCTTCACTACTATAAGTTTTATTGGAAATGACTGCCCTCAATATATTTTCTGATTCTCTCATTTTTTACACAGACGAGGGGGTATTTGGACATAAGAGACACAGTTCAATGCGTTGAGCTTGCTATTGCCAATCCGGCTCAGCAAGGTGAATTCCGGGTTTTTAACCAATTCACAGAACAGTTTTCAGTCAACCAACTTGCCACCCTCGTTACGAAAGCAGGAGAGAAACTTGGCCTTCAAGTGCGAACCATATCCGTACCCAATCCAAGAGTCGAGGCAGAAGAGCATTACTATAATGCCAAGCATACAAAACTTGTTGAATTGGGACTCAAACCCCACCTTCTCTCAGATTCTCTTCTTGACTCGTTACTCAACTTTGCTGTCCAGTACAAGGATCGAGTTGACACTAAACAGATAATGCCTAGTGTTTCGTGGAGAAAAATTGGAGTCAAGCCAAAGACTGTTTCTGCATAAAGAAAACATGTCGGTCGAGTGCCGCATGTCCGAAGTTATATCGAATGCCCCAACTTTAGATGATCTGTACGATCCAGAGGGTTAGTGTCTATATCTAATGCCCCCAACTTTAGATTATCTGTACGGTCCAGAGGGTTACTGTCCTAACTTGCTCTATCTCAATATATTAGTGGACGTCAAATGAAATGGTTTTTGGTTTAAATTTCATTTACCATATTAGCTTCAGCATAAATCTTTTGTTTAAGACAGTAAATTTTTTATTTGGGTAGTGTAATGTGTAGACAGGTACTGTTTCCCATGCAAAATTGCCCCATTCTATATATTTTACTGCTGGGCAAGAATGGGTTTGAACCCTCAGACACCGTAGTTGGTAGGCACTAGGCACATGATCTATCCCTGTTCGACCCAAGAAACCTCTTTCTTGCCCTCCAAGAAAATGTCCACAAATACAAGTAAACCTAAACTCCATGTTAGCTTGCCAATCAAGCAAATCTATATAAACGGTCTTAAAAGTAACACTAGGTAATTAAATTAATGAAAATTATTTAAATTTTATCTACAACAAGATCTAACTTAAACATCAGAGTGCTTTTGACCACCACCTTTTCATGATCGAGTACTTCCGTTTGAGTGGATCTTGAAATGGGTTTAGTCCTTTTTTCGATCACTTCTATATTATCCTTTCTTTAGCCTTGAAGACGCTCCTTCGTGTCCTCCTTTCTCTTTTATTTTGGCATCCTCCCTTCAATCATGCCCACTATCAATGAGTTATTAATAACCTTGTAAGATAAGAAAAAGAGATATGATTAACTAATAACTAGTTTTTAACGGAAAGGCTAAGCCCATAAGTAAAGACAGATTCTTAGCCCTGTTCCTCCCATGTGAATATATTTTTTTTGTTTGGAGAGAATTACGCTTTCTTGTTTTTTAGTACAAGTAAATAAAAATGTTTGGCACGAAGCCACCACCTCATATATATATATATATAGACACACACACTTAGATATAAATTCATCTTGATCTATACTCGAAAGAAAAGGAAAATGGCTCTTATCCTGGGATTGGGAAGAACGGTTTCTCTGTAGAGGAAGGAAATAACAAGAAGCCTATTTAACATTGTAGACAATGAAACTTGCCAAAGAGATTCATTTCTCAACAAACATTGGCTTGTCTACAAATACAATAAGTGATTCCCTAAATCTATTTGAATTACTTATGATCCAGTTATTTCCAAGTACATATCATCCACTGCATTATCCGCCGTCTCTGCGGCCGCCAAAAGCCTACCTTCTCTCGGATATAATGTTGTACGCAAAGTTAAACAGGGTGTATGGCTCTATTTGTTGATGGGAGCGCAACAAAAATTTTAGACATCAACAAGTACCTTGACAAAATGAAACGTCCGAATATTATTCTCCCACAGGTACCAAATTGCACTTGTTACTCAGAACTTTTAGCATGAGATAAATGAAACGGTGTTGCAGTAGACTGCAATGTTGCAATTGTCGTCAACGTAAAATGAAATACCTTTGTGATCAAATACTAGTGGTCGAATTGTTTTAGTCGAGTTGAATCCTTCTAAGATTACGATTGGCTCCTTGCATTTCTTATCTCTGTTCATAAGAATTCTGTCACCACATTCGTAAAAATCCTTTGTTGTAGGTGTCTAGGATTTTTAACTTCTGTAGCAGAACTTAAAGGTTAGGCTCAAAACTCAATTGACAATGAAGAAGACTTGGTTCATAAAGAATTTAAAATTCCATCTCAAAGGAAGAGTCGAACCGGAGAGAGAGATAGAGAGAGAGAGAGAGATGTAAATAGAACTCTATAATGAAGTCTCTAGTCAATTGCACGGTCAAATTATAACTCAACAAGACAGCAAAAATTGTCCAACAGACTCGTTTAATATGACAACTACACCTTCCATTGAAAATTTGATGTCATATGTAATCTACAACGTCCATTCACAGACATAAAAATGACCTCACTGGCAACAATCTAAACTCCAGTTGTTTCTCAAAGGAGAAAGGAATGTACGTACCTAACTGTATGCACCTTGGAGTTATTTAATGAAGAGTAGGCACGTCTTACCAGAGTCATTTGGCTACAATTCTTCACGGGATGTCTTTTTCCTCAACTGTAAACCACCATGCCCATTTTTCCGCTAAGATCCAACAGGGGCAATGCCTTTTGATTTGGCTGCGGCAGTTGCTGCGGCCGCTGCAGCCGCTGCGGCTGCAGCTGCAGATGCTGCTGGATTAGGCGTCGAGGGAGGAACAGCATTGGATTGTGAATTACTTTGTGTTGTAACTATCTGTTGCTGTGTTTGCTGAGAGTTTACCTCAGCAAGTAGGGCCTTGATCTGACTTCCAGTAAGAGTCTCGTGCTCGAGCAAAGCATTGGCAAGAGCATGGTGCTCTTTACTATGTGCAGTGAGAATGGCTTTGGCGTTGGCATATGCTGTTTCCAAGAATTCTCTCACTTCCTTCTCAATTTGGAGCCTAGTTTCAGTGCTCATGCTCTTACCATTATCATCATAGTTGTGAGTAACGACTCCGACTTGTTTGCTCATGCCATACTTCGTAACCATTGCTCTTGCAAGATTGGTTGCTTGCTGGAGATCACTCGATGCACCTGAAGTCACTTCATTTTCTCCAAAGATGAGCTCTTCTGCAACTCTCCCACCCATGCAAACATCGAGAAGAGCAAGCATCTGTTTACGCGATATACTCGTCTCGTCCTCGTCCGGCAACTGAGTAACCATCCCAAGAGACATACCTCGTGGTACAATGGTTGCTTTATGCACGGGTAACGCCCCATCAGTATGTATGGCTACAAGAGCATGGCCACCCTCGTGGTAAGCAGTCAGCTTTCGTGATTCATCTGATATAACAGCCGATTTGCGCTCACTCCCCATCATGATTTTGTCCTTAGCATGCTCAAGATCAGCCATGCTCACTGCTTTGGCACCATCCATCGCAGCCTTGAGCGCAGCAACATTGACCAAGTTTGCAAGATCAGCACCAGAGAAACCAGGAGTTCCTCGAGCAATAATCATAAGATCAACATCATCTGCCTTGAGAACCTGTCAAAATGGCATTCGAGTAAAGCTAAAAGATCAAAATGAGGATCTTACATCAACAATGGACACATAATGATACAAACAATAAGATGATGGGAGAGAATTATCAAGATTTCCTATTAATCTTTTGGAACCAACAGCTACTGGAACAAACAAACAGTCCTAACTCAAGGACTCATGCCTACTTGCATCAGCTCAGGAAAACCAACCTCACGTACAACATGAAAGGCTAAATTCAGCAAGGAATCCCATCCAAGCCCTGCCTAAAAAAAATACCCTGTTTCTCTTTAGAAATCCCTTAGATTTATCCCATGCGTTCAAATAAAATTAAAAATGGAGGTCATATGTAACGGTCAATAGGGGCAACTTGATGCATTTGCCAACTGACAAAATTTCAAATACTTCAATTTAAAGAACCATATATCAATTATTCAAAAAAAGAAATCCACCATTACATTTGTTGTATAAGACATGTAAAAAATATTTTTTAAATTGGTTAGTTAACAAAGGTGGTTATTTAAAGAGATGAGAATAAGGTTAATCAAATAAAGGTGGTCATTTAGAGATGAGAATCTCTTCAATTATAAAATCCAAGAAAAGTGAGAGCAAAGAGACACAATATATAAAACATAAGACCCTGCAAGCGTCTCCATATAGATACTTACATTCGACATATGGGATTCCAAGATCTGCCTCCTCCCTTCAACATCAGGATTTGGGACAACAATGTGACGATCAAACCGGCCAGGTCTCACCAGTGCCTTATCCAGCGACTCTGGAAAATTAGTTGCAGCGATCACTATAATCCCCTCATTCTGTTTGAAGCCATCCAGTTCAACAAGCAACTGATTTAAAGTCATTATCATGTATTGCTGATCCTTCGGGTTACGACTTCCTCCTATGGCATCAATCTCATCAATGAAAATTATACACGGTGACATCTTCTTTGCAGCAGAAAACAGATCTCTCACTCTTCGGGCTCCAACACCAACAAACATCTCCTCAAATTCACTGCCACTGCAAGAGAAAAATGGCACCCCAGCTTCTCCTGCTATGGCCCTAGCCAACATTGTCTTACCAGTGCCAGGGGGCCCCACCAGTAGAACACCTTTTGGAAGCTTACCACCAAGACGTGTGAAACGCTGTAATGACAGGATAGCTATAGTAAGATATCTACCAAAAGAGTAAGGACCAATAATAAAACCTTACCAAAACACAACAAAGTCCCATCAAACTAACAACACCCTTTCCCTGATAGGAAGAGGAGGGGGGGGGGGGGGGGGGGGGGGTTCCACGTGATAATGTTATGGGTAAACTGCTGAAGGTAACCATCCCAAAAATCATTCTCACTAATATGGCAGATTTCTTTTTTGGGAGAGAGAACGAGTGAGGTTTATGAAAAAATCCAAAGATGCAGTCACCTTAGGATCACGGAGGTAGTGAACAATTTCTTCCAGCTCAGATTTTGCCTCATCGACTCCCTTGACATCACTAAACTTTGTATTGGATTCCATAGTGGGCTGCACTTCTTCGTGTAGACCAAGCCCTGATGGAGTAAACGACAATGAGAAATCCGTTAAGCAAAATCCAACAAACTGGAGAGCAAAAATACCAGAGGAATCATAAGATATTATTACCTTTACCAATTCCTCTGTCTTCAATGAGTGCTCCAACACCTGAAATCAAGAGAAAGGCCATACCAAGAGCACGAATCGTTCGCCATAACTGCTCTTTGAAATGACCCCCTTCAGCAGCCACCATGTGTATAGGAGTACTGGCAGTACCGAGAACTCCATCTTTAGTAGATTTCCCCACATTTCGGAAAGCTGAAAGTGCTCCTACACTTTCTTCCTCCACGTGTGAATTTGCAGCACCTGAGATTCCTGTAAAGACGTCTAGTTAAACACACCTTAAATTAGAAATCTTTGAAGCAGAAAAAACTTTAGTGAGGGCAAATGAGCATGCTAGCTTGCTGAAGCTCTTCCGGGCAGGTTATGAAACAGAGTATGAAGGCCGTGGACAAATCTACTATTAATCTTACCTCTGTGCAACGTCTTGAGCAGCTCAGCCTCATCAAGCCTATCAACCTTAACTAGAGCCTTAACATATTCACCAAGAGCTGAAGGATTAGAGTGTAGTGAAGGTTGATTCTCAAACAACCTTATGACTGCCTCCGGATCATTTCGATGATTAAGCTCCTTAAGATATGCAGCATCACTTAACCCATCACTATCACGTACTCTACGAGCTAGACTACCAACATAACTTGAATGAAACCTCCCTGTAGAGCTTGTTCCTGGAGTGCTTGCAAGTTTTTGCACTACAAAAGATGAGAAGTAAAAAACAAGAAGCATTGGGAGGCCATAATTTTACATTCTATATAAGAATAATTGAAGAAGATTTCTGCAGCAGATTCAAGATGTTTGCACTGTAACATTGATCAGGAAGCAGTCGAGTTGAAGCAATTCTTAGTTTCAAAATATTCAGCGAGGAAGATCCTTAATCACTGCCTGGCTACATTTTAAAACGTTTTAAAGCTACGAAAGTAAGGAAATAAAATGCCCTGATTCTACTAGCATTTAGATAATTTATAGGGAATCATCAGTCTCTAAGTAAAAGATTTGGTAGGGGTGCAGATGCTCAAAAGGGAGAGGAGTTACCAAATGCAGGTAAAATGACACCAGAAGGGAAGCATGATCAATTTGTTTTCCTTAAATAAAACAGCCGACTCCTTCACAGCACAGGGACAGGTACAAGACATAGAAATGGCAATCTCTAAAATAAAGTACAACGCGAGTCACTGGTGGCATTTTGAATGAAAAATTAATTTTTGCAATATATCAATTTGAAACTATACTCTAAATGACATGTAAATAATTTTCCACGTGGTCAAACCACCGCAACAGGGAAATAAATTTTGAATGGCAGTGGAAGAGTATTACAATATTTTAAATGACAGATTCATGTGATAAACAAATTTACACAAATTAACGGCAGTGCTTAAATATAATAAAGATACAAAGTTTGTGCTTTTTTGGTAATTAACCTTTTTTAATTACATTTTCATCTTAAAAATGGTATTAAGATATCGCAGCATGTCTTGTTCTCAATGTTGCCTAGCACATAACAAACGTCCTCTGTGCGTCCAAAATTAGCAAAATGATGGTAACATTCAGAGGGTGGATCCCTGATGGTTAGAAACAGGCCCAAGCATGTTCAAGTCCAACACGAATTCACGTGTCCAAGCATGTCATGCTAGACACCAGTTAGGCACGAACTACAATGCTTTCTTGAGATACATTTCAAGAAGATTGCCACAAGTACAACACTAAAGGTTCATTAGTGACAAGGTAGAACTACAAATAGGACCACCACCAATATCACATTGCACTAACATGTGATGAGATATGTGCATCATAATAAGCATTGCCGGCTATAACAGTGAAAAGTTTGCAGCTAATATATGTGATATGCTCAATGACTGTTATCCCGGTACCCATGTGGCAAATACATGGTATGGACCCAAGACAACCTAGCGCAGACAATATTATCCGCTGCCAACTGAAGGCCAAGGATCTCCTTGTTATAAGCCAAAAGTCAAGCCAAGCCAAGGGTCCCACATGCACTTCCTCAGGTCTTCATATCAGACTTTGGCCTCACCTGATAAGCGGTGATTATCATGCAAATCTCTTTCACAAGGTAACCTACTACAACATGGCCAAATCCCCAAGATCCAGGACTTAACATCGCATGCTGGACACATTATACCAGTCCATGGCTCCCTGCCAACATTCACCTACCATGAATGGTGGATGTGACCAGTGACCCCCCCTCATTTTACTTCCATATATAAATCCCTATTCAATTTCACTTTGGAAGTAAGTGAAACTCAACCAAGAAAGTCATATACTTCCTTACTATACCTATCATCAAAGTGATTCTGACCATCCTCACCAGGCAGCCAAACTTAATGGTCAGGTCTTGTTTTGCAAGTATTGTTATGAAATCTAGTAATTGGAAAGTCTCACCCATTTCAGACGTCAACAAGTAACAAAACACGTATCCCTAATAGATATTACGGAAAAATAATGAAAGAATACTCGAAGAAGAATTCACAAGAATGAAATATATCTAAAATGGAAATGAATGTGGCCATCATATGTAATTTGATCTAGCAATGTCTGGCTTCACCACACATCTATAGGTGAAAAAAAACTGAGTTGAAACGAAGTGACTGAAGCCCATTCCATCTCAAAATATTTTAAAAAATCATCAACATTGAGTTTGAGGCAAATTCATGGCTAACATAACATTATTGTATACCTCCACCTCCTTTAGCCATCCGTGAAGTGCGATAAGCTCGGATTAAGGAATTGCTTAACTGCTTCAATTGTGGTTCCCGACTCTTGACCTATAGAGGTGACAAAAAAGTATAAGCCAATGAGAAAAGCTGACACATAACGCATGAAATGAAATGTATACTAATCTGCCTAGCATATCTTTTCACAATCAATCCCATATTCACCTATTTCTAAAAAGACAGGTCAGTTAGATTGGTAGGCTACAACATTTTACAACTCAAGCAATCATTGAGGCAGTTCCCAAAATCTTTATTTTACTACACAACTAATCAAAACCAAACTAATGTGTAGAAATGAAGAGAAAACAACGACATTCACAACACAAAGCAAATTGAGCTGCTGAAATAATATTTTTTACTGATTAATCTCAAGAAATATCAAATATTTAACAATTATATCCTATTAATTATTCAATTAAATGTATTACCTCGAAAAAAAAAAACCCCTCAAAGCTAAGAATATCAGAAGTTCTACTGAAATCACACTCACCACTAACCCACAAAAACTAATAATTCATCAGATAGGTGTCAATAAAATCCATTAGACAAATACTAACATTAGGGTTTTGTAATCTTTAAAACATGAAAAAGTAACCGCACAACACAGATAAGAAGAAAATACGGATTAAGAATCCTAAACAACATTAAAACATTATACATAAAACCATATTATTAAAAAGGATTTAATTTATACTAGTGAAGATTGAAAATGACCTCGGTGAAAAGGCGTCGCAAAGCCATCTCTTTTCGAAGATTGACAGATCTTTCTCTCTCCTCCTCTGTATAAAATTCTATATATATATACTGTATCTATATGTATTTATATTTGGTTTTTTTTCTTAAAGCAATTAAGATCGAAAACGGCGGAGGAGAGAGATCAAATCAAAGTCTCCGGGAGGAACCAGGGGATCAAATTCGCAACTTGCTCTGTTTTTTTTCCCCAGAAAAAATAAAATAAATATTAAGCACTCGTTTGAACCCATTAATTTCTCAATTTCTTATTCTCATTCTTCATTTCAACCACACATTCTTCAAATAAAATAATACTACACACAAATCAAAATTTTTTCATCACTTTTCCACCACACATTCTCACATCAATCACTATTCTAAAATTTCTATTTCTCTCAAAATTGGTTTCAAACGACAACCCAATGAGGTTGTTGCTAACGTGTGTCGTGTGACAATGAGCACAACTGCTTATTTAATTTTTTTTCATTTTTTTAACGAAGTCAGAATATGAAAATGGAAAAGTGTGTTAGGCGTGGACCCATAGGGTCAATAAATTTTCAAGGGAACAATATACAAAATTTAAATATAAGAATTATTTTTTAAAACTAACATATTTGTTTAATTATTTCAAAAATCAGGTGGTAAATAGATTTATTAAATATTAAATTATAATATAATATATATTAATTATTTATACTCCAAACCAAACACTTCACCCACCCCCATCACTTCACTACACTACCTTCCCTCCATATCTTAAACAATTCCGGCGAATTTTCTGACGATCATTCCGGTGATCGCTCCGACGACTTAAAAATTTCCAAAAAACAAAAAATTGGAAATCACACCCCCACCCCAGCCTGCACCTCCTAAAAAATTACAGAAAAAAATTGTGCAGTGTGACTGTCTGTGACTAATTGTTACCAAATGTGTATTCAATGTGACTAAATGTGACCAAATTTGTGTTCAGTGTGACTGTCTGTGATCAATTAAATCTTAATTGTGACTTGATCATATTCAAGTCACATTCGGTCACAATTAACACAAAATTGATCACAACAAGTCACATTATACACAAATTGGTCACAAATGGTCACCACAAACAAATCCGTTTACACCACGGACCAGCATCACAATCTACCACCAGTCATCACTACCATCACCTCTAATTGGAATTTTAAGGTCACATTTTAATAGTTAGTCACAATGAACCAAATTGTAAGCAATATTAATTTCATTTTTTTCTTCTAATACCATTTCGTGTTCGATAACCCATCTTATCAAACGACCAATCGTTTCTATCGATTTGAAAAAAAAATTACTTTTGACATTAGAATTATCTTATCATTTCTGTAGAGAATTACACTTATTTCTGGTTTCTGGAGGTCCAATGAACAATTCAGTTCAACGTCTGAAACTTCACTATTCTGATTCTCTGTACATGCCACAATTGCTCTCTCTTCATTTGATCCTTGCTGTGGTTCAAGTCCAAACTAAAACATCAAAACCTCAAATCAATGACTTTCACTCCACAAATGCTTTCAGTAATTGGACCACCACCATGATCGACACCTTCACCTGCAAAACCAACAATACACAACCTACAACCTCACCAACATAACCAACGTCTCCACCCACCTACACAACCACAACAAAAACTTCAATTGAATCCTAAACAAACAAAGCCTTAATAATCTACCACCCCGCTCCTCGCAATCTCACCCACCCACGCACCAGCCTGCATAAAAGCCTTCTTCAACCTCTACTCTCCCAAAGCACCATTTTCTAAGTATTTTTTCCAGACCCAACGCCATTAATAAAATTCATACCTCTTTATATACACCCGCCATTTTTACTGTTATTCGTTATCACTTCCATCTTGCTTTGCATAAACTCTCAATGGAATCTTTAAGCATTTTCAAGTTCTTGCGGAATATCACCTGAGATTCCTTTAGAAATAGCTCCGACGTAGAAACCGATGACGAAGCATGCTAGAAAAGTGTAAATCATAGCCATAACCACCAAACAAAAAAAGGGAAAAAAAACAACAGATCTGCACCGAAGAAGGGATGCGACAGAGAAACCACCATCACAAAGAAAAATCGTAATCATCGCACAGAAATACCTCTATCGCACAGCAGCGTCGGCTGGTGATAGAGCCCAAACAGAAGAGATGAGAGGGAGAGTGAAGACGAGTGAGGGAGAAGAGAGAAGACTGGAAAGAGAGGAGCCAGAGACGTAGAGTAAGAGACGAGAGAGAGATGAATGAGAGAATGTGATTGAAAATTAGGTTTTAATTAGGATTTTAATTATTAGTTTATTTAAAATATGATTTTTGATTAAATAAATATTACACCTGATTTTTGAATTTATAAACTTAAATACCTGGTTTTAGGTAATTTTCTCAATTTTCAAGTATGGTAAAAGCCAAATTTTTATACTGTGCTCCTGTTCAAGCCACATTGTTTTTCTTATTTTCATTCTTCTACTCATTTTTAACCACACATTCTTCAATAAATTAATATTTCCATCATATCAATAAATTTTCCTTCATTTTCAACCACATATTCCCCATCACATCAACAGTAAAAATGCATTATTACTCACAAAATGTGCACCAAACAAGCTCTGTATCTGATAGGTAGGAATTAAAATCAATTTTTTTAGCAAATTATAATAAAAATAAATTAAATATATAATTAGAAATTGTTGATTCCATGAAATATATTGTTAAAAATAATTATTGATTTTGATTTAAATTAAAATCTATCAAACAGGGACATTGTTTATGAGGGAGTTATATTTACTTTTACATGAGTAGTATGCAGTGGAGTTAAATGAGATAAGTCAAGTTGAACACGAGCGAACTTGTTATAAAAATTAGGCCTTAGAACGAATAGGGGGTGTCGGGTGTCCATTATTGACACCCCTATGGGTACAATTAACATTTTTTGGCCAAATATTGCACTTTCACTATTAGAAATATAATGAAGACGTAAAATTTGTAAGAAAAGTGTAAACACAAGAAATTATAAATCTTTAAAATCCTCTATCTGCATATGGAATCGCTACAATACATAGACGGAGTTAAGACTATAATTCATTCGTGTATAAAAAAAAATCAAATATTAACGTACAATAATAAATATAAAATTTGGTGTACCAAAAAATTCGTGAATTTTATAATTATTGAAAATCTTCAACGAATTGTTATAGCCATTTTATCTTGTATTTGGTAGTCAGCATATTCTTAGTCCTTCAAATACATTGGAGCCTCAAATATATCTTCTTTTAACTAGCTTCTTCCATCGGAAAGAATTATGCCACCTGCGCTAAATGATGCCTCCGATATTACAGTTGATACCGGATGCATTAGTAGATCACATGGTATTAAAGATACTATCGAATATTGTTTATCATTTATTTGCTATCATGAGAGAAATGATGGAAAATAGATAGAAAGAAAATGAATTTGAGAGAAAACAATTGTCAAGAACTTGTTTTTCATGGAATTGTTAATTAAGTGTATTTGATTGGTATAATTTTCCACCCGAAAAATTTTAAAATTTTGGATTTTTTGTTCTCGTTTGACTTTATTTTACATGAAAATTATCCATTAAAGTGAATTTTTTTACAATTGGTTATGAAATTTGTTACCATTGCCAAAAAGTAAAAAAAAAAGTTCGCTCAAAAACTATTTTTCATTAAAGTGTAGTGTTCGTTTGACTTTGTTTTATATGAAAATTGTCCATTAAAATGTTTTTTTTTACAATTAGTTATGAAATTTATTTTCATTGCCAAAAAAAAATTGTGGGAAAAGCAATTCCTCAAATTTGAGAAAAATAGGCGCGTGGAGGGCAGCCCAAGAAAAAACATTTCCCATCCAAGTTTGTTGGTTAATGATAAGGGCGTTTTTACACGTTTATTTCGGTTCACAAACGTGGATAACTGTCGACAAATGTGTGAAATATAGTTTAATTCGTTGTAATTTGTGTTTGTAGGACAATAATGATGATTGAGGGAGAAATTATGAAAAACAAGCAAAAATGGCTTAATTGAAGTAAAAACAAAGTTTGAGGACTCAAGTGCAATTACTGAAAAGTTGTGTCGATCTCACGATGAAGATTTGAGAGTGCTTGGCATCAGTTGGATGAAGAAAGAAGCCAAATGGATGAAATATAGTGGAAGTACTACCACATATCAACTTCTAACCGAAAAGTTCTACTTCGAATTTTTAGTCTTAGTTTAAGACCCATTTTTGGAATAGAAGACGTTCGAATTTGAAGTTTTATATTTCTGGAAGATTTGTATCCCTTTGCGTAAGATTTCTAACACAATTTGAATCACCTCAATCGGATATTGGGAGAGAAAGATATGACCAAAATACCAAAAGCTGTCCGGCGGGAAAAACATGGAAACCATACAATCGCATGGTATAAATTCCATGCGGTCGACCAGCCTTCAACATAAACATTTTGGTGCAATATAGTTGGCCCATGTAATAGCATGGGAGACTACCATACGATCCCATGGTATGTTCTGTGCGCGAAAAACTTGGTTTCCTTATTCAACTCAATCACGTATAGAATGGTATCTTGAGACCCTATTTAACCATAATCTCGTCCAGAATTAGGGGGTTCCTAGAGAGAAAAACATCATTGAGGAACAAGGAAGAAGGCTAGAACAAAGTTTTCATCGAAGACTCAAAGATTCAAGTTAATTTCTAGTTTTTGGGTGATGTCTTTCTTTTATTATTTTTATTGTTCTTTAATTTTAACCATGCTAGGCTAGACTTTTTATGTATTAGGTGGACGATGAATCTCGCATTGAGAGCTTTTAATTTCTATTTTTACAATTTGATATTTCAACACGTTTGATGGATGTTGAATGATCTATATACAATTTCTTGCCTCTACAATTATATGTGCAATAGTTGTATGAGTTTGAGTGGTTTATTTTATACATTCGAAAGAAGGGAAATAAACTCAACAAGGTATAAATCATCGTAGGGTTCGATAGGGGATAAAAATATACCGCTATGCTTTACGTGAATTTCTAAGTGTTTACAATATGTCATGCATTCATGTATATTGCATTTGTTATAGAAATATAGTCAAATGGTATGCTACAATAGGTTCAATTCTACTCAAAAGAGATTTTTGGATAAGTTAGAAACATTGATTTTTCGATCAATTCATCGTGTTATCAAATTGTGAAATAGAGGTTAAAAGGGAACTTTGTTTGGTGATTCGGGATCCTAGTGCGCTCTTTCATACATAAATTTCATTCAAATATTTTGCATTGAAACGTCATTTTTGCATTTAAGTCGTAATTTTAGTTTAATTTGCATGCTAGTTTTAGTTTAATCATAGAAACTCAAAAACTCAGCTCAAATTTAATAGATTTGGTTAAGGTCGCGATAATAAAAATCAAGTTAAACCAATCCTCGTGGGAACGATACTCGAAATTTTAGGATTTCCATTTTATTACTTCTCAACGAACCGTACACTTGCGATGATTTAAATCTGAAATATATTTTCGTAAACAAGTTTTTAGCGCCGTTGCCGGGGATTGAATATTAATTTGGTTTTTGTTATTTTGAAACTAATTCGAACTTGTTTTTTCTTTTAGTTTTTATTTTATTTTTATTAAGTTCAATTACTTAGGTTGAGTTAAGTGCTACTATTTTTTTTCGATTCTTCAGCTCTTGCATGCGAAGATCAGTTGGCAGTGAACTACTTCCAGCTGATTTGGAAATTGAACGAACTTTTCATCGAAGACAGATGATAGCGAGGGCAGCACAATAGGAAAATCAAGAACAGATACATATGGCTGATCAACGACTGGAACTAATTATAGAACTTGCAGCTCCAGCCAATGCTGAAGCACAATGTGATGAGAATGTTTTGCTTGGGGATTTTTTTTGGCACCGTTCGTCATTCAAAGACAATCTAGCATTGTCTACCCCGCATTTGAACAACCGAATTCTCAACTGAAGACAAATGTCATCCAACTCTTTCAGAATGGACATTAATTCTATGGAATGGCCAACGAGAATCCACATACACATGTATCACGTTTCTTGGATATGTGTCAACATTTCAAATACCAGGGAATATCAGAAGATGCAATCAGACTGAGGTTGTTTCCGCACACTCTTCGAGATAAAGCACTTGAGTGACTTGATTCACTCCCGGCGGCAAGCATAACTACTTGGGACGACCTGGCTCATAAATTCTGCACCAAATTCTTCTTATCGACCAAAGTGGGAAGACTAAGGCATGAAATATCAATATTCAGCCAAACTGAAGCAGAATCCTTTGATGAGGCTTAGAACATGTTCAAAAACATACTACAGAAATGTCCTCAACACGGGTTCGACAAGATAACACAAATAAGATTTTTCTATGTGGGACTACTTTCAGCTTTCAGAACATGGTAGATTCATCATCATATGGGTCCCTAACTACCAAAATGTTTGATGGAGCTTGGGAATTGTTCGAGAGAATGGCTAATACTTCAACCATGTGGTCTTCAGATCGACGAGGTCCAAAGAAAGCAGCTGGAGTGTATGAGGTAGATACTTACTCGACATTGTCTGTAAAGATTGACTTCTTATTTCACAAGATGGAAATCATAACGCAGACGTTGAATTCAGCACAAGTCAGGAAGTCAACTTGTGAAGAATGTGGAGCAGAACATGGTACAGCTAAATGTCATATCCTTACACAAAGAATGGAACATATGGACTTTATTCAATGGGGGTCAATGTCAACACAACAACCTTCATGCCGAAACATACAACCCGGGATGGAGAAACCATCCAAACTTCTCTTGGGGTGGAAACCAAAATCACAATCGAGCTCCATGGCAGTTTCAGCTGGAGAAGAAACCTCAGTTGGAAGACATGTTTATGAAACTCATGCAGAAGATCGAAAAATATATGGAAACACAAATCAATTTATGAGGAAGACTGAAACAAATTTCCAAAATCAGGGCACGTCTATTAAGAATTTGGAGACTCAAATGGGACAGTTAGCTCTCGCTATAACTGGAAGAGTACCTTGTACATTGTCGCAACACAGAAACAAATCCTAGGGAGCATATTCAAGCCATTACTACAAGAAATGGAGTTCAGCTACCTGACATACATGTCAAGCAACCAAGTACAAATACAGAACAAGTAGAGTCTTCTGAAGAAGAGAAAGGGAAGCAAGTTGACAATACCAAGAAGACATTACTAAGAGAGAGTCCAGAAAAATCACAACAAATGCCAGATAATTCGATAAATCCCTATAAGCTACCATTCCATTCCCACAACGATTGAAGAAGCATAAATGAAAGCAACAATACAAGAAATTCCTCAAAATCTTCACGAAACTCCACATAAATATCCCATTTGTGGAAACAATGTTCAAAATGCCCGACTACGCCAAATTTCTAAAAGACATTATTTCCAAGAAACGAAAATTAGAGGACCATGAGACAATGATGCTAATAAAGAAGTGCATTGCCATAATTCAGAAAAAGCTCACACCAAAACTGAAAGACCTTGCACTATTGGTGAATGCTACTTTGATAAAGCTCTTTATGATCTTGGTGCAAGTATTAATCTAACACCTCTATCTGTTTTCAGGAAACTCGGACTAGGTGAAGCCAAAGCTACCACGGTGACACTGCAATTAGCTGATCGATCATTGGCACATCCGAGGGGGATAATTGAGGACGTGCTAATCAATGTGGACAAATTTATTTTCCCAGCTGATTTCCTCATTCTGGATATGGAGGAAGACAAGAATATCACACGTATCTTGGGTAGACCATTCCTAGCTACCTGCAGAGCTCCAATAGATGTTCAAAAGGGTAGTTAAATTTGAGATTTGGCGAGGAACAAATCACTTTCAACGTTTTCAATGCTATGGACTATCATGTCGAGTTAGATAGTTGATATCAAATTGATGTGGTAGAGAAGGTGGTGCAGGATAAAATTATGTTTCAAAACTTTTCAAACATTGTTGATGACCATAATGTACATTTTCAACCCAAACAAAATCATGAGAAGCAAGAAGTCTACAATGTTAAGTTCGAGGCAGTTGATGAAGGAAAAACAGATGACACAGATAAAGATAAGGCTAAAGTTTGGAGGAACACTGGAGTAAGAAAGAAAATTTAATTGAAGAAGCTAATCAGGAATATTCAACGTACTTTAACAGACAAACACAGAATAGTCGAGCTATAGACTATAAACTAGCGCTGGATGGGAGGTAACCCATTGTTTCTACCCTTTTATTCATTTTGCTTTATGCATTCGATTGACAATTTCTTCTTCAAGTTTTGTATAATTTTTAATAAGATTACTTTTTCATCGTCTCTACAGGTAATAAAAGAGCATATGCATGGTCCATATTTCTTTTTCCTCCACCATCTTCACCTTCACATCTCCATCGATTAGGGGAGTATTCCCCACCATTTGTTTTCTATCTTCTGCGAATTTGACCATAATTTCATGTGCTGCTAAGTTTGCATTTTATTATTCTTTAAACATTGAGGACAATGTTCTATATACGTTTGTGTGATTGTGAGAGAGAGAGAGAGAGAGAGTTCTCCATTTGTTGTTGAGTTATTCTAAGTTTTGCTATTGCATCTTCAATAGTAGTTTACAATTTTGTGTGCTTGTGTGGGTTTAACAAATCTGCTGACTATGATATTAGATATTGGACTATGTACGGGCCATAAATGATGACAATTGTGCATTATTAGCTTGATTGATACATGTTAATGTGAAATTTGATTTATTTTGTGCACAACACTCATACTTGCATATTGAGCTAATGATTTGACTCATTACTTAGAGATAGTTAAACATAGAGATTATACCCGAAAAACCTCTTTTATGCTAAACCATGACCAATTTTTAGAATAGTTTAGATATGATTGAACTGTTGCAAGGGAACATTGAGACGAGTAGGGGCTAAGTGCATTATATGTTGTGTGGATTATCTAAAACTAATGTGATTATAACTAGGTGGAAGTTTCATGTTAGGGTTTAATTTTATAGATTGGGTGTCTAAAAGAAAAATGACATTACACTAATCATGGGATAAATAAAGACATCTGTCTGAGCTTGTATAACTCGAGTGATTAAGCCTGTAGGAGTTTAAAACATGATGCCCTAAGGTCATCTGACTTAGTCATAGCCTAAAGTTTGCTACATGGGTTATATAGAAAGCAAATGAAAGATGTCATGAAAACAAAAAACACCATTTCTATCTGCTGATGAATAACATATATACTCTTCTGTATGAAATGCATTGATTAGTCCCAAACACTCGGTTGATAAGACTATATCTCTAATGCGAGACAATTAGCTTAGTGTAGTCTCAAATGTTGAAGAAATCAAAAATTAAGAGAGCCTATATTTGATGAAGTGAGAACTTATGACGGTGTGATTCATTAAAACTAAGAGAGGGGAATAAGTATTTATAAATGAGTTCAATCTTAGAATACACCTCGGGACATTGAGTGAAAAGAATAAGTTTGGGGGGGTGTGTATCTTTCGAGCGATGAAAGTGAAATTCTGACTACATTGGGTCGGGTATGAGTTGTCATGAGTCAAGTATGTTGGTACGAGTTTTCACACACACAACGTCGAGTTATGCATGTAACATATGGAGATTGATATAATTTTGCATGGTGTAGTTGTTCATGTTGTTTCTTATTAAGTTTCAATCCTGAGACATAGCAAATTGTTGAACCATGTTTTACTTAGAATTAAGTTATGATTTTGTTTGAGGACAAACAATAATTCAAGTTTGGAGGAGTTGATAAGGGCTTTTTACACGTTTATTTCAGTTCACAAACGTGGATAACTGTCGATAAATGTGCATAATATAGCTTAATTCGTTGTAATTTGTGTTTGCAGAACAATAATGATGATTGAGAGGGAAATTAGGAAAAACAAGCTAAAATGGCTTAATTGAAGTAAAAATCAAAGTTTGAGGACTCAAGTGCAATTACTGAAAGTTGTATCGATCTCACAATGAAGATTTAAGAGTGCTAGACATTAATTAGATGAGGAAAAAATCTAAAGGGATGAAATATAGTGAAAGTACTATCACATATCAACTTCTAATCAAAAAAGTTATACTTCGAATTTTCAGTTTTAGTTTGAGACCCATTTTTGGAATAGAAGACATTCGAATTTGAAGATTTATATACCTGGAAGATTTGTAGCCCTTTGAGTAAGATTTCTAACTCAATTTGAATCACCTCAATCGGATATAGGGAGAGAAATATATGACCAAAATACCAAAAGCTATTCGGCGGGAAAAACATGGAAACCATGCGATCGCATGGTATAAATTCCATGCAGTCGCCCAGCCTTCAACATGAACATTTTGGTGCAATATAGTTGGCCCATGCGATCGCATGATATTTTCTGTGCGCAAAAAAATTGGTTTCCTTATTCAACTCAATCACATATGGAATGGTATTTTGAGACTCTATTTAACCCTAATCTCGTCCAGAACTAGGGGGCTACGCATTCCTAGAGAGAAAAACATCATTGCGAAGCAAGGTAGAAGGCTAGAACCAAGTCTTCATCGAAGATTCAAAGATTCAAGTTAATTTCTAGTTTTTGGGTGTTGTCTTCCTTTTTTTTATTTTTATTGTTATTTAATTTTAACCATGCTAGGCTAAACTTTTTATGTACTAGGTAAACGATGAATCTCGCATTGTGAGCTTTTAATTTCTATTTTTGCAATTTGATATTTCAACACGTTTGATGGATGTTGAATGATTTATATACAATTTCTTGCCTCTACAATTATATATGCAATAGTTGTATGAGTTTGAGTGGTTTATTTTATGCATTCGAAAGAAGGGAAATAAACTCAACAAGACATAAATCATCGTAGGGTTCGATAGGGGATAGAAATATACCGATATGCTTTACATGAATTTCTAAGTTTTTACAAAACGTCATGCATTCTTGTATATTGCATTTCTTATAGAAATATAGTCAAATGGTATGCTAGAATATGTTCAGTTCTACTCGAAAGAGATTGTTGGATAAGTTAGAAACATTGATTCTTCAACCAATTCACCGTGTTATAAAATTGTGAAATAGGGGTTAAAAGAGAACTTTGTTTGGTGATTCGGGATCCTAATGCACTCTTTCATACATAAATTTCATTCAAATATTTTGCATTGAAACGTCATTTTTGCATTTAAGTCGTAATTTTAGTTTAATTTGCATGCTAGTTTTAGTTTAATCATAGAAACTAAAAAACTCAAAACTCATCTCAAATTTAATAGATTCGGTTAATGTCGCGATAATAAAAATCAAATTAAATCAATCCTCGTGGGAACGATACTCGAAATTCTAGGATTTCCATTTCATTACTTGTCAATGAACCGTACACTTGCGGTGATTTAAATTCGGAATAT
This sequence comes from Fraxinus excelsior, assembly GCA_019097785.1. Classification (NCBI taxonomy): domain Eukaryota; kingdom Viridiplantae; phylum Streptophyta; class Magnoliopsida; order Lamiales; family Oleaceae; genus Fraxinus; species Fraxinus excelsior. Next base: position 2,336,354 of record CM032644.1, read on the forward strand.
ATTTTCATGAACAGTCAAACACTCCAAAACCAAGAAATTGGAAATTTCCATGGAAAAAACATAATCAAACAGGACCTATGTATGTGGTATGAAAAATATTTAGCCAATTCTACGGAGATCTCATTTTGTAGTCTACTAGTATCATTAGGAAATAGGTAGATGACGGACTTTTGACTATCGTCGTACTTAAATAGGGCTTATCATAAGCCATCATCGAGGAATGGTGAAACACTAGAATGAGGTGACAGTGGATCATTACTTTAGAGGTGCCTAGTTGGACAGAGACAATTCAATGTTGCGGACTCATGTTTCGATAGTGCAATGTTGCAGTTTCCATGATTAGCAATTCTTCATAGTCTAGCCATGTCTTTTTGTACTTAGTTCCCACATACGGCACAAGGTGATGTTATATGGTTTAGCCTCTCTTTACTCAACCAAACTCTTATAATATTAGGATTCTAGGAAGGTTCTTTCCTCGTGCCAACCAAGGTATATCACCTCACAATGTTCCTAAGCAATCCTAATACTTGGAAAGATGGATAGTTTTATCCCCATCGGCCCTCCAATGCAAGAAGTAGAATTATAAATATAATAAACATGACGAGATTCAACAAAAGGAACAAAGTAGGAAAAAAGTCGAAAAACCCCCTCAAAAGTTGCTCTTTAGATTCACCTAGTATGTAATGAGTCCTTTATATAGGCACTTGCAATAGAAACATGGTAAAAGATCCATTGTTATAAAAATCGGCCCGACCCCGACCCTTGATCGGGCAGATTAAATTGATAGAAATGCATTTGACTCGGTCAAAATCGGGCTTTGACCGAGTTAATCGGTGATTTACCCGATCCGATTGACCGGTTTGGTTGGATTTTGAAATCCTTTAACAAATTTTTTGGGTCCAAGGGAATAGAACCTTGGACCTCTAACAAAAATAAATGGGCCATCACCACTTGAACACAAAGTACTTTAATATTACTTGTGTGTAATAATTTATATCTAACTAATGAATAATTTATAGCTTTATAAAAATATTCTTTTAAAAAACTTTGGTCCAATATTTTACTTTGTTTTATAGACCTAAACAATTAGTGAAAAATAAATTAAAAATTTTAATTTTGCCCTTAAAAAAATTTAATACTTTATATTTTTTATAGGTTTTTATGCAATGACCCACCGGTTGAACCACTAATCCATTGACCCACTGCATCGTCCGGATTAGTGTCCGAGTCGAGTCTGATAACTATGGAAAGATCCTAAATGGTAGAGGGACACTTGTCATGAGATTTGAGAGCTTTAAAGGGACATATGGTGAAATGTGATAGGTTCATTATGAGATGACAGGTTCACATGAGATCATTTCTAAGACAATATTAAACTTAATTTCATCAAGGTGACCCTGACTAGCTACTTGAGATTCTTTCAATATGATGGGTGATTGAACTCGAGAGAAAGGGCCAAACAAAACAATGCGGTCAAACTCGGGGCGATGTTGGCCATGAGGTTTTGCTTGGGATAGGGAATTCTAGCTTGAAAATGTGGTCAATCTCAAGCAATGATGCTCGAGCTCATGTCGATTCCCTGAGCTTGACCAAAGTAGTCGAGCTCGGGGCAAGTGTATCCGAGCTCAACTTCTTTGGTGGAGCTCAGGCACTGATGCTCGAACTCAATCAAAGTGTGATGTAGCTCGACTTGAGTTTTCCCAAGCTTGACCAAGGTGATTGAAGTTCGGGTAAATAGGGGCGACTTTGATCCATGGTAGATCCCAATTAAGGATAGTCAGGCTCGACCATTGGTTGGACCTCCTACTAGTTGATGATGTAGGATTGTACGACGATTCAGGTGGCTAATTTTTTCGTGAACATCTAATCATGATTAGTTCAAAAATAAAGTATCCTCATATATGTTTAGTCCATGTTTGGCCTGATATTCACTCATTCCCACACACCGGCTTGATGGGACAGGATAAAAGACAAGTATTAATAGAAAATAGAAAAAGGATTATAAACTCAAATAATCTATCAAACATAATTATAACAAACCCTTTTCATATATAAACTTTAAAATGCATACTTCATGTTGAAATTAGAGAAAATAACAAAAACATCTACATACCTAAATCCATGGATTTCTTATTCTTTGCCTGAATGAGTTATGATCTTTTGATTGATTCGTGATCTTCTCCTCGATTTTACTCTCAGTTGATAGGTGCAGAGAATCTCGAAGAACACACCAAATTGGGGACCATGACTCCATATAATAATAAGATAATGAATAGTCATTATCTTTCATTAGTTTCAAATTGGCATCTCATCAATCTAAAACAAATTTTTGGTCTCTACACTAAATTTCCATGAAATCTAATACCCATTACTCAAAATTTAACTTTATTAAATCACTTTAATTGTCTAATATTCTTTAAATAATAGCACCACCCATTTTAATATATTACGTGTGGCCCCATACATGTTAGAATTTTTCAACAATCTCCCATTGGGCCATACGTCTAATCTTTCAAATGTGCACAACCTTATGAGCTCAAAATTTTGCTATCATTATTATGGGTATTTCAAACAGCCTCGTTCATCAGTCATATTGATATAGGATCAAAGCGATTTTCGTCACATTTAACGTGACTAAATCTATCAATAGTTACATACACCCATACAACTAAATGATATAGATTAATCATGTGAGTGTAACATGAAAATTACATGTTATGTGATCCAAACATGTCTATTTCCAACTGGTCCAACCTTATTTCTTAAGTGAGATCAATATTGCATATAATAACAGAGTGAAATGAACTGAATACTTTATATCTGTGCATAATAATAGACAAATACACAAATGTGTCCAAAACATAAAGCGATGAAAATACAAACTCCCACTAAAACATGATATCCTCATGATATACAACACCCATACGAGCAATGTGCTCATGAAAGACCTTAAGTGTCAATCCCTTAGTAAGCAGATCCATAATCATGGAGTTTGTCCCAATATGCTTTATGGAAAACTGTCCACTTTGTACTATTTTTTTCACAACCAGGAACTTGATATCAATGTGTTTTGACTTAGATGAGCTCATGTTGTTATTGGAATATAGAATTGCTGAGTTATTGTCACAATATAACTTTAGTGGTCTTTCTACGCCATTCAGAATACGCAGTCCAGTGACAAAATTTCATAGCCATATTCCATGATTAGATGCATTATATCATGCTACAAACTCTGCTGCTATGGTAGAAGAAGCTATGAGTGTCTGCTTTGCACTCTTCAAGGAAATAGCTCTTCCAGCGAGCATATAGATATAGCCTGATGTGGATCTCTTACTGTCTTGGACTCTGGCATCCAGCAAAATCAGAATCGGAGTATCCTATGATTTCTAACTGATCCGATCTAATATAGGTGAGCATATAATCCTTTGTTCTTTTCAAATACATCATAACCCTTTTGACTGCTTTCCAATGATTCATCCCAAGGTTGCTCAAATATCTGCTTAGCATTCCAATAATGAATGCTATGGTTGGACGTGTATAAACTTGAGCATACATAAGACTCCCAACAACTGATGCATAGGGAATTTTCTGCATTTCCTTAACTTCAAGGTCATTTTACGGGCATTGTTTGAGACTAAATTTGTCTCCCTTAGTGACATGGGTGTCACCTGATTTACAATCATGCATGCCAAACCTCTTAAGTATTTTATCGATATAGCTCTTTTGTGACAACCCAAGAATACCTCGAGAGCGATCCCGATGTATCTGAATCCCTAATACAAAAGAGGCGTCACCAAGATCTTTCATCTCAAAATTCCTTGATAGAAATATCTTGGTTTTGTGCAATATGTCTATATCATTAGTTGCAAGCAGTATGTCATCAACATACAAAACCAGAAAAACATGCTTACTCCCACTGAACTTGTGATACACACAATCATCAACAATATTCATCTCGAAACCAAATGAGATAATTACTTGATGAAATTATGGTACCACTGACGGTAAGCTTGCTTGAGCCCATAAATGGATTTCTTTAATTTGCAAACCATATTCTTTGGATCTCCTGACTAAAAGTTTTCTGGTTGCACCATATAGATCGTCTCATTAATGTTAACATTGAGAAATACTGTCTTAACATCCATTTGATGTAGCTCAAGGTCAACATGCGCAACAAGTGTCATAATTGTCCTGAAAGAGTCTTTCGTTGAAACTTGAGATAAAGTCTCTTTTGGGTAAAGTCTCCTACTATCTTGAAGTTAATACATTCCTTTTGATTAAAGTATTTAGCTACAAGACGAGTCTTATATCTTTCCACATTACTATTCGAATCCCTTTTGGTTTTAAATATCAATTTGCAACCAATGAGTTTCACACCTTCTGGTAATGGGGTAAGATCCCAAAATTTATTGTCTTACATAGACTTATACTCCTCATTCATGGCATCAATCTACTTTTGAGAGTTAGAACCCTGCATGGCCTGACGAAAGTTGATTGGATCATCTTCCATCAATCCATTATTTTCCTCATGTTCTTAGAGAAATACTATAAAATCATCCGAAATAGCATTTTTCCTTTCTCTCGTGGATCGCCTTAAAGGTATTGGTTCTTGAGGTTGTTGAGTTTGTACATCTGGAATAATAACTTCATTTTGATGAGGGTTCTTCAATATTGTCTTGTTGAGGTTCTGGATATACTTCTTGATCAATGATAGATATATGAACATGTACATTGTCAAAAGCAATAGTAGGAATCGAAATTGATCTTTCCTTAACTTCTTCCTCAAAGATTATGTCTCTAACCTTATTTCTCCCCCCAAACTCAATATCATAAAAAAATGTTGCAATTTCCATTTCAAAAATTGACTTAGTTGTGGGATCATATGATTTATCCCCCTTGATCGCTCAGAATAACCAATAAAGTAGCTGCTTACTGTTTTGGAGTCCAATTTTTTTTCATATGGCCTATAAAGCCTAGCCTCAGTTGGACATCCCCAAATGTGAAAATGCTTTAGACTAGGCTTTTTACCTATCCAAAGTTCATAAGGAGTTTTAGCAGCAGCCTTAGTTGGTACTCTGTTCAGAATATAAGCTGCAGTCTTTAATGCTTCTCCCCAGAGTGATTTTGGTAAAGTAGAATGACTAATCATACTCCTTACCATATCCTTAAGAGTTCTGTTTCGTCTTTCAGCTACACCATTCATGCTAGGCGTCCCGGCATGGTGTATTGTGGGACGATTCCACATTCCTCTAGGTATTTAGCAAATGGTCCTGGACATTGTTCACCTGAACCGTCATTTCTGCCGTAGTACTCACCACCACGGTCAGACCTAACGCTTTTTATCCTTTTGTTGAGTTGGTTCTCAACCTCAGTTTTAAACACTTTGAACATGTCCAGCGACTCAGACTTTTCATGAATAAGATATAGGTACCCATAACGTGAGTAATCGTCTATGAATGATATAAAATATTGTTGACCATTCCAAGAAGCCGTAGGGAATGGACCACAAATATCTGTGTGTATCAATTCTAAGACATCTGAAGTTCTGTTAGCACCTAATCCTTTTGTTTTGGTCTGTTTTCCCTTGATACATTCAATACATACATCAAAATCTGTGAAGTCAAGGGAGTCCAAAATACCATATGACACAAGCCGTTCAACTCTAGATTTAGAGATGTGACCTAAGCGCTTGTGCCATAATTTTGCTGAATTTTCTTTATTTAATTTGCGTTTAGTACCACGTGTTTCCACATGCAGGTTTTCATTATATGATGTAACAGTATCAAGAAAGTATAGGTTATCAAATGTAGATAATAAGCCAGTACCAATAATATTAGAATTTAAAGAAAGACTAAACTGATTGTTTCCAAATGAACAACAATAACCAAATTTGTCCAACAAAGAAATAGAAACCAAATTCCGTCTAAAAGACGGTACAACTTTAGTGTCTTTCAAATCTAAATAATGACCAGTTCCCAACAATAACCTAAAAATGCTTATTGCATCAACTTCCACCGACTTGCCATCACAAACATAGATGTATCTTTCACCATCATTTGGCTTTCGGTAGCTCAGGCATCCCTGCATAGAAATACTTATATGAGTAGTAGCACCGAATCTAACCACCAAGTATTTCTAGGTACTGAAGCTAAATTAACCTCAGAACAGACCAAAGTAAGATTTGTACCTTTCTTTGCACGCCATGCGAGATATTTGGTACAATTCTTCTTCACATGTCCAGTACTTTTGCAAAAGAAACATCCCTCTTTGTTGTCCTCTTGATGTTTCTTATGTACGGGACCCTTAGGAGCAGCTTGAAATTCCATCTTTCTTTTCTTGCCCTTATCCTTAGAAGTGCTTGCCAAGTGAACATTTTCAGTTCTATCTTGCTTCAACCTTTCTTCCTCTTGCACACAATATGAAATGAGCTCATTTAGAGACCATTTCTCCTTTTGGCAGTTATAACTGACCTTAAATTGACTGAACTGTGCAGGAAGCGATATCAATATCAAATGTACGAGCAAGTCATCAGACAGCTCGAGCTTTAGTGCCTTTAGCTTTGAAGCAATGTGAGACATCTCCATGATGTACTCCCTTATGTTTCCTTTACCTTTATACTTTATTGAAATCAAGCTTTGCAAAAGCGTGCTTGTTTCAGCCTTATCGTTTTTCGCAAAACGTTTCTCAATTTCGGTAAGGAAATCCTTAGCATTAGTCACTTCTTCAGATACTGCGCCTCGAAAGGCTTCCGGAATGCCGCGCTTAATGATCATTAGACTCATGCGATTAGAGCGTTCCCACTTCTCAAAGTTCCTCTTTTCATCAGGTGAACTTTCATCCGTCAGAGGAGTGGGTTGCTCAATCCGGAGCGCAAGGTCTAGATCCATGCAGCCGAGAACAATTAATACGCTCTCTTTCCAATCCTTGAAGTTTGTCCCATTGAGCTTGGGAATAGAGTTGATATTAGCAGATATGGTAGTAGCAGATGAATTAGCTGTAGAGAGAAAATGGAAGAATTATGCTCACATCAATATTAAGATTCAACAATCAATTAATCAAATCATGGTAAATCCCATCTCAAGATACCTAGCACATCATTAATATCAAGTCTTTGGACAGTAATATTAACTGTAAGTGGTACTCTTGGTGTAGTGATCAAACATTGACAATAAATCCATCTTTGGATTGATTTATTATTCACATGGAAATCCTATAATTGTCACATGTTTATCACCACAAGTGTGTATCAAATTCGGCCAAATATTAACCTTCCTTTGGGCCGGTCAATATCCGCATGAACAATCATACACAAGAATTCCTTCTAATATTCTAAGTTAATTAATTTTCACAAAAGAGGTTGCTTTAGCAACATATTACTTCAATCAATTCACTTTTGAATATTATAAATTCAATTGAGTTCTTTATACCATAATTTGAAAAGTAGAATACTTAATTTTATTCATTATGAAACTTTAAGGGCCTAAGGGTTAATAATTCAATACTTTAGGGGTCGAAATTAATTAATTCAAAACTTTATGGGTCAAAAATCAATTATTGAAAGCTTTAGAGACCCAAAAATCAATAATTTAAAACTTTAGGGGCTAAATGTTAATAATTGGAAAGTTTAGGATTTAAAAAATCAATTATGCGGAACTTTAGGGACCAAACTAAACCAATTATGAACATTCAGGGACTTAATAATTAAATTCAGAACTTAAATGACCCAAATTAATTAATTTCAGAACTTCAGGGGCTGAATTATTAAAACCCATAACCTTAAGGCCCAATTAGGATTAACTTTAAACTTTAGGGACTGATTTATAAATATTAACCCTAATTTTAATTTGCAAGGAGGGGCTTTAAGAACTTTAATTTACAACCCATGCCCCCGCCCCCAAATCTTCCATAACTTATGAAACATTCAAATTAATTCCCAAATTAATGCCCCTTAATGTCCCATAACCGAAAACTTTATTGGAGAATTAATTTACCTTCACCGGCGCCACTCCGTGGCGCCGGCCGGAGCCTCGCCGGCTGCCACAACAGCAGCCGGCGTGGCTGCCTGTTGCAGCAGCCACGGGCTGCTGCAACGGCTGCTGTTGCAGCAGCGCGGGCTGCTGCAACAGTAGCACAGCAGCCCGCCGGCTGCTGCTGTAACAGCAACCGGCGGCTGCCCAAAAAAAAATTTTTTTTTTTTAAACTGAAATTTCTTCCCAAATCTCCCAAAAATCCGGATTTTCAAGAAAATTATAGATCCTTATAAATCATGCTATATCCATGTAATAATATACAAAATTCATATTATAACATGCTCAAATTCTAAATCCAAAGCATAATATGAAAGAATTTGATAATATAACATGAAAAATCAAATAACAATATTATAACATGATTAAAACCTTAATAACATGCTATAATACTTTATGCACAACATAATAATCCAATAATTCATCGAATTCAGAATCTTAAAATTCCATTTTTCATGATTTCAATTATGGATGGCTCTGATACCACTTGTTAGAAAAATTGAAAAGGAATAATCAAATCATATACTTTATTCAAATCCTTTTCACATAAAACCTCAAGATCCATCTCCATATTGAAATCCGAAAATGAACATAATCATAAAACATACCTGAATCCATAATAATTAGATTGTTAGCTTGAAAGGATCACGATCTTCCAATTTGATTTGTGAACTTCACTTCAATCTTGATTTCTATGGATGGGGATGTAGAAACCTTGAAGAACACACTCAAATGGGGACCATAACCCATATATTCATAAGACAATGACCATTCATCATCTTTCATTTGTTTTAAATCGGCCCCTCAACAATTTAAAACAAACTTCCGGTCTCTACACTTTAATTCCACGAAATTCAATACCCATTAGTCAAATTTTATCCTTAGTGGATCACTTTAATGACTAATTTACTTTATATAATAGCACACACATTTCAATATGTTACATGTGGCCCCAAATTGCTAAAATATTCTAACAAGTTCAACCTTAATCAATTAACTAAGATAAATCCTAGGGTCAACATATTCGATACATATGTATTTCTTTGATGAACTTCAAGTCCAATACCTGTATTTTGATGTATACTTTATATTAATAAAATTTGTGGTGGTAACATAATTCCCACCCTATAACTAACTAAAATTTTGGAAAAATACCATTTACTTCTTATTAAAGCTAATTCACAAAACGTAGCACAATGTCTTACTTTTATATTAAAAATAAAATAATTTTCAGTTTCAAAATTTTTACATGGTTAGAAGTTATTCCTATGTTGTTACTTGTTTTAATTAAAACAAACATGACTACCCAGATTACATATGGCGTTTGCTATATATTATATTTCAAGGGAAAATGTGTTATAGATCGTTACATAATCTTTTTCAATTCCTACCACAAACTTTATCTTAACTTTTTTATGAAAGAATCATCCATGTGATCGTTCATTTGACCCGAAAAATATATACAAAAAAAAAAATTGAGAATATTTTGAATCATTTTAAGTGGCATTTTAGTCAATTCCATATAAATTAATTTGAAAATAAATTTTTGAACAACAAAAAAAATTCTACAAACCCTCAATCCGCTCTCGCCCGCGAAAAATTCTAGTGGGAATTGGAACACAACCTCCAATTATGGCTACCTCATCCATACCGAACATCTTCTCTTTCTTCACACATTCAAAACCACCATTTGCTCTGCCCAAAGCTCTTCGGCTCCACCTTTCTCTCTTATCTTCCGCCACCACCACCAAAGCAGCGAATACAAGCCCCAATAGTCTACTCCCCAATTCAAGAATGCAAGCGTAGTAGCTTCTTCGTGAACAAGCAAGACGAGAAGAGTTGAAAATCTCATGAGGCTACAAAGTTTTAGTCCATCTTTAGTCCAATTTTCTCTGGTTTTTCAAATTTCTGTGTTATTTTTTACATGATCATCAGCTTATTTTTAGTCACAGCAAAACCCGAGCATTATTTCTCCATTTTGGTCATTCAATGCTTCTAATTTTAAACAGCCTTATTTCAAATCCAATTCTTTATCAGGAAAGAAATCCTTGACCCCAAATTGGAATACGGATTACATTGTATGGAAAAGAGCTTGTTTTGTGGAGATTTTAAAATTTTCAAAGAACCATAATTGGAGGTGGTTGACGACGGAGGAACGAAGAAAAAAAAACAATCATCGGGTAACCTATAATGTACGAACGAAAACCCATATTTACAAACTACTATAACGTATGAATCTCTGTATGTGGGTACTTATATATGGGTGATAATCATCAAAGGGTTTTGTGGGATAAAAGAGATGAAAATGGTGGAGATTCGTTTTGGGGATGGTTGAGGGTGTGGGGGTTTGGGTTTTTTTAAAAAAAAAAAAAAAAAAAATAGGGTTTTTTTTTTTCAAATTAATTTATAATGAGATTTAATAAAATGATCTTACTTACAAATGATTAATATAATTAATTTTTTACATTTTTCATGTTCAACTAACGTTAAATGACGATTTCAATCCATTGGAACCTCCGTTGTATACATTTTGGAAAGGTTACGGACTCTTTGACACAACAATTGAGGTTAATGTAAAGTTTGTAAAAACTAAAGAATATTAGGGATCGTTGCTGCAATATTTGCTATATTTTACTCCTATATTAAAAGAGGGAACCTTGGATTCCCTATTTATTTTTGTCACATGAGTTTTCACATTTGCCTTGCTTCAATCCGGTTTTGCTACAGTGAGATAGCCTTTTTAGTTGACTAATTGGTATATAATTTCATTTTTTTTTTTTTTTTTTTTTTTTTTTTTTTTTTAATTTTTTTGTTACAATAATCTTAATCGTAACCATAAACAAGAAATTTTCATCTCTCTTCCTGTTTCAAACTTTTCACTATCATCATCTATATTTAAAGGTTTTGTAATCATTTGGTTGGTTGTCTGTAATCTTTGTATTCATATCTTTTTTATAATCTTTTGTTTATTATTGTTTTTTGTTGTTTATATTTTGTAAAAAAAACAATAAATTTAAGGTTCTATATGGCTATGCTGTGATTGCTCCCTTAATGTTCTATTTTGTTTCTATTCCAATAAAAGCTGTGTGATAGTTTTTGGTTTGTTTGTATTTTTGTTCATGGGAAATATAGATGTGAGGAGAAAATTTTTGTGTGAAAAGAGGTTGAATTTTTGAAAATCATGTTGAGTTCATACCGTGTTTAGAAGAAGCCATGAAATCACTCCTAGAGAATATAGAAGAAGGTGTGAAAATGTCTGTAAGCAACATATTTTTACTAATACGGGAGATGTGGGACAAGGTGCGTGGTTCGCGTTCCGAATTTTGCGGCCGTGTGGAGCTGGTGCGCCGAATTCTTCGAAGTCGAGCTAAACGAGGACACCGAATTCTTCGGTCATGTCGAGTTCGTGTTCCGAATTTTGCAGCGAATTATTCGGACACAATACGTCGGTATCTGTCTCCTAATTATTCGGAGACATCGCGAATAGGGTGTGTCTGAATATTCGGCCACATTGCATTGGTGTCTCCGAACAATTCGGCATACCGGTGCTTAACGCGGGCCCGGAATTATTCGGCGTCGTGCCCCGAATTTTGCGGCGACGAATTCCCTAGATTTTTTTTTAATCTTTCTGCAATCCTTTAAGATGAATATATATTGGAATTTTGTGCAACTTCCAGCTTCTGGAAAATTTGGTCTAATACCTTACTCCTGAATTATTCGGAGAGTGTGTCCGTATAATTCGGAGACATCGCGTGTACGGTGCCTCCGAATTATTCGGACACATTGCATTGGTGTCTCCGAACAATTCGGAGACTGTGCCAACGCAGGCACTTTTGTTCTCTGTTCCCTGAATTTTGCGGGGATGAATTTTTGCATATTTTTTTTTCCTTTCTGGGAAGCCGTTTGTTATGGTGGTTGGGGCGCGGATGGTGCTACTTAATTACATACATTCAAAATAATCTGTAGGACTTCATATTCATTTCCCTTATACTTACAAGATTTGTCCAGTTATTTGCCGAATATATAGCTTTGATTTCTCCATTTAAAACAAATAGGGCACTGGGAACAGGATAGAATGAATTTCATCCTTTTAAGTCCTTTAAGGTCATATATATTGGAATTTTCAACAATCTCCCACAAGTTTTAAAAATAAAAATTTTGGTTATAAAACCTTTAGCAAGTTGCTTCATGCTGCCTAATTATACTAATTTTCACTTTGATCCATACAATTTTGTTCGGGAGTGTAAAACTTTACCAACTAAATTTTTTCGCAATGCCTTTAAAATTGATGAATATAACGAAGACAATAAACATTTGAAAATTTGCAGCCTGCAAGTTACATAAAAACCGTAGAATGTGTAGTATCTAAATTACATTTCTAATTGTATTATGACTTGAATTTTGGCTCGTTTGTGGACTTAGAAATTATTGTCTAGTTAGATTTTAATTTCAAATATGATAGTTTGTGCAAAATATATGATTTATTTATAAACTATTATTAACAGTTCAATATTTGTGTTTCTAAACTATCATTAACAGTTCAATATTTCTGTTTTCATTCAGATAATAGAAATTTTTAAAGTTTTTTCTCATGGATTATGTGGGGATACCTGGCAATGACGGTCCAAAAAAAAATTTTTTAAAAAATTTCTGAAACCACCAGTTCGTATAATGCTTTCGTTCGTCAACAACAAAATAAAAGACAGGCTGACAGAAGGAATCGGATTGAAAATGTAACTATTGATCGGCGTAAAAGAATAAATAACTTTATATTATCTGAAGCTAATAATTCTGGTGTTCTCTATTGTCCTGAGTTCTACATCACGAAGACCAATTGCCATCTGTTGATACTTGTTCATTATACCAACTGCTGCCTTTGTATTACCGACTGTATATATTGTCAATATTGTGGTGCGTACAAGTTTCATAGAAAAAGTAAAAGTTTTTGTTTGCTCTGATGAAAGGTGAAATTTTTTATGCCCGATTCACCAAATGAATTGTACAATTATTTTACTCCAAATGAACATACATGTACTGAATTCCAAAAACTATCTCGTGGATATAATCACCACTTTTCATTTTTATTCTTAGATTCCATTAAAAAAGAAAATACATATCTTTCTGGGGGCGGGGGGGGGGGGGGGGGGAGGGGGCCCGGAACAGTGACTAACGACCACTCCAACTTCTGCATTCTCAGTCTCCATTTTCTATAGGCTAGGGACGGGAGTGGAATCTGTACAATCATTAGTATCTAGTGCCAATGTAAGAAGCATTTGTCCGCCAAAATTCTCTTTCAAAAAACACCCATCTAAGCCTAAAAGTTGCCTACAACCACCCATAAAACCTTTCTTGCAAGCTTCTAAACATATATAAATCCCTTGAAACTTAGACTCATGCATGGTAACTATACATGTGGATCCTGGATTGATTCTCAATGTCTCATGAGCAAAAGACCAAAACAAGCCAAACTGTTGTTCATTAGAGCTGCCTCAATCAATCTTCTCGCGTGTCTTCTAGCCCGCCATGCAGTAACTCTATTGATTAGTAATAATCATCTCTCACAACTTTAATAATGAGTTCCAACTTCCAATCAAGGGCAACCTTGAAAGTCTCTAAGTACTTCTCACTTCTCAGCAATATACTTAGCTATAAAATGCCTATTTGTTCTGTCTCGTATGCAAGTGTGATGCACCTGGAACGTCTTAATTTGCACGTAGCCCTTCTTCTTATTCCATGAAGCCAAATCTTTCACTACAATCCTTTTTTTTAGCACACTCCTTGTGCTCTCTTATCATCATTCACCTTAAACTTCAAATTACACCTAGTGACAACTCCATGATGTCTAACTGTTTTCTTAAATTCTTCTATATCTTGAACTCTTTTTCAACCTCTAGTCGTGGATTAAACTTCTCCATTTCAGTATCATAAGTGGAGAAACGATAATTATTTTCCTCTCCTGAAGAATGATCAGTATGCAACCTCCTCTTCACAAATCACAAAACATAAAAAAAAAAAAAAAACATATAATGGGATACTAACAAAACCAATACCCAGCCATCATCTTCACTAGCTATTCGAAATTTAGGTCCGTATTTAAATCTATTTTCATATTAAAAAAAAAAAACTCCTTTAAAATTCTATAAACCCCAATGTTCGTCAATGTTCCTAATTTAATTGAAATTTTTTTTTTTTTTTTTTTTTTTGAAAACAAAGAAAAAATCAAATATATTCCCCTCATGTAACCCTTCTATCTCTCGATTAAAGATGCAAACAATAAATGAATTAACAAGTGCTAGAATACCTATTGAAACCATATAAAGTTTTTTTTTTTTTTTTTTTTTTTATTTTGAAAGAAAGATAAAAACGATAAAATATCATAACCAAACAAAATTAAAGTCAACATAATTAATAAAAAACTAAAATATCTAAAAATGGGTTTTCATCTTTATCCTAGCATGTATAAAAATAGCCTAACATGTCGAAATTACAATAATCATATTTAAGTGAAAGATATACCAAAGATTTTTGATAAATTGGGAAGATTGAAGATAATTTTGGAAAGTTTAATTCTCTTTAACGATTTCTTGATGAATTTCCACTTGCGTCTTCTCTTCTTTACCCCAAAAATTAAGTTTGAATATTCACTTAAATTCTTGCAAGTTCCCTTCAATTCTCTTATATAAAATTATGAATTTTCCTCCTTTGATGATTAAGAATATGATGAATATTGGAGTATGAGATATATATGAGAATGTCTCCAATATGTATTTTGCTGCTAGGTATTTTTGTATGTTAGAAAACTGGTTGAAAATCACGTCCAAATTTAATTTTCAAAAAGAGGTTCCTGACACGAAATCGGGAACGGAATACGCGTGGAAATCGGGAATTAATTTGAAAATATCGGAAAAGCCCAAATTTAAGTTTTAGACAGTAGGCTCCGACGACTTAAAAATTTCCAAAAAACAAAAAATTGGAAATCACACCCCCACCCCAGCCTGCACCTCCTAAAAAATTACAGAAAAAAATTGTGCAGTGTGACTGTCTGTGACTAATTGTTACCAAATGTGTATTCAATGTGACTAAATGTGACCAAATTTGTGTTCAGTGTGACTGTCTGTGATCAATTAAATCTTAATTGTGACTTGATCATATTCAAGTCACATTCGATCACAATTAACACAAAATTGATCACAACAAGTCACATTATACACAAATTGGTCACAAATGGTCACCACAAACAAATCCGTTTACACCACGGACCAGCATCACAATCTACCACCAGTCATCACTACCATCACCTCTAATTGGAATTTTAAGGTCACATTTTAATAGTTAGTCACAATGAACCAAATTGTAAGCAATATTAATTTCATTTTTTTCTTCTAATACCATTTCGTGTTCGATAACCCATCTTATCAAACGACCAATCGTTTCTATCGATTTGAAAAAAAAAATTACTTTTGACATTAGAATTATCTTATCATTTCTGTAGAGAATTACACTTATTTCTGGTTTCTGGAGGTCCAATGAACAATTCAGTTCAACGTCTGAAACTTCACTATTCTGATTCTCTGTACATGCCACAATTGCTCTCTCTTCATTTGATCCTTGCTGTGGTTCAAGTCCAAACTAAAACATCAAAACCTCAAATCAATGACTTTCACTCCACAAATGCTTTCAGTAATTGGACCACCACCATGATCGACACCTTCACCTGCAAAACCAACAATACACAACCTACAACCTCACCAACATAACCAACGTCTCCACCCACCTACACAACCACAACAAAAACTTCAATTGAATCCTAAACAAACAAAGCCTTAATAATCTACCACCCCGCTCCTCGCAATCTCACCCACCCATGCACCAGCCTGCATAAAAGCCTTCTTCAACCTCTACTCTCCCAAAGCACCATTTTCTAAGTATTTTTTCCAGACCCAACGCCATTAATAAAATTCATACCTCTTTATATACACCCGCCATTTCTACTGTTATTCGTTATCACTTCCATCTTGCTTTGCATAAACTCTTAATGGAATCTTTAAGCATTTTCAAGTTCTTGCGGAATATCACCGGAGATTCCTTTAGAAATAGCTCCGAGACGTAGAAACCGATGACGAAGCATGCCAGAAAAGTGTAAATCATAGCCATAACCACCAAACAAAAAAAGGGAAAAAAAACAACAGATCTGCACCGAAGAAGGGATGCGACAGAGAAACCACCATCACAAAGAAAAATCGTAATCATCGCACAGAAATACCTCTATCGCACAACAGCGTCGGCTGGTGATAGAGCCCAAACAGAAGAGATGAGAGGGAGAGTGAAGACGAGTGAGGGAGAAGAGAGAAGACTGGAAAGAGAGGAGCCAGAGACGTAGAGTAAGAGACGAGAGAGAGATGAATGAGAGAATGTGATTGAAAATTAGGTTTTAATTAGGATTTTAATTATTAGTTTATTTAAAATATGATTTTTGATTAAATAAATATTACACCTGATTTTTGAATTTAGAAACTTAAATACCTGGCTTTAGGTAATTTTCTCAATTTTCAAGTATGGTAAAAGCCAAATTTTTATACTGTGCTCCTGTTCGAGCCACATTGTTTTTCTTATTTTCATTCTTCTACTCATTTTTAACCACACATTCTTCAATAAATTAATATTTCCATCACATCAATAAATTTTCCTTCATTTTCAACCACATATTCCCCATCACATCAACGGTAAAAATGCATTATTACTCACAAAATGTGCACCAAACAAGCTCTGTATCTGATAGGTAGGAATTAAAATCAATTTTTTTTAGCAAATTATAATAAAAATAAATTAAATATATAATTAGAAATTGTTGATTCCATGAAATATATTGTTAAAAATAATTATTGATTTTGATTTAAATTAAAATCTATCAAACAGGGACATTGTTTATGAGGGAGTTATATTTGCTTTTACATGAGTAGTATGCAGTGGAGTTAAATGAGATAAGTCAAGTTGAACACGAGCGAACTTGTTATAAAAATTAGGCCTTAGAACGAATAGGGGGTGTCGGGTGTCCATTATTGACACCCCTATGGGTACAATTAACATTTTTTGGCCAAATATTGCACTTTCACTATTAGAAATATAATGAAGACGTAAAATTTGTAAGAAAAGTGTAAACACAAGAAATTATAAATCTTTAAAATCCTCTATCTGCATATGGAATCGCTACAATACATAGACGGAGTTAAGACTATAATTCATTCGTGTATAAAAAAAAATCAAATATTAACGTACAATAATAAATATAAAATTTGGTGTACCAAAAAATTCGTGAATTTTATAATTATTGAAAATCTTCAACGAATTGTTATAGCCATTTTATCTTGTATTTGGTAGTCAGCATATTCTTAGTCCTTCAAATACATTGGAGCCTCAAATATATCTTCTTTTAACTAGCTTCTTCCATCGGAAAGAATTATGCCACCTGCGCTAAATGATGCCTCCGATATTACAGTTGATACCGGATGCATTAGTAGATCACATGGTATTAAAGATACTATCGAATATTGTTTATCATTTATTTGCTATCATGAGAGAAATGATGGAAAATAGATAGAAAGAAAATGAATTTGAGAGAAAACAATTGTCAAGAACTTGTTTTTCATGGAATTGTTAATTAAGTGTATTTGATTGGTATAATTTTCCACCCGAAAAATTTTAAAATTTTGGATTTTTTGTTCTCGTTTGACTTTATTTTACATGAAAATTATCCATTAAAGTGAATTTTTTTACAATTGGTTATGAAATTTGTTACCATTGCCAAAAAGTAAAAAAAAAAGTTCGCTCAAAAACTATTTTTCATTAAAGTGTAGTGTTCGTTTGACTTTGTTTTATATGAAAATTGTCCATTAAAATGTTTTTTTTTACAATTAGTTATGAAATTTATTTTCATTGCCAAAAAAAAATTGTGGGAAAAGCAATTCCTCAAATTTGAGAAAAATAGGCGCGTGGAGGGCAGCCCAAGAAAAAACATTTCCCATCCAAGTTTGTTGGTTAATGATAAGGGCGTTTTTACACGTTTATTTCGGTTCACAAACGTGGATAACTGTCGACAAATGTGTGAAATATAGTTTAATTCGTTGTAATTTGTGTTTGTAGGACAATAATGATGATTGAGGGAGAAATTATGAAAAACAAGCAAAAATGGCTTAATTGAAGTAAAAACAAAGTTTGAGGACTCAAGTGCAATTACTGAAAAGTTGTGTCGATCTCACGATGAAGATTTGAGAGTGCTTGGCATCAGTTGGATGAAGAAAGAAGCCAAATGGATGAAATATAGTGGAAGTACTACCACATATCAACTTCTAACCGAAAAGTTCTACTTCGAATTTTTAGTCTTAGTTTAAGACCCATTTTTGGAATAGAAGACGTTCGAATTTGAAGTTTTATATTTCTGGAAGATTTGTATCCCTTTGCGTAAGATTTCTAACACAATTTGAATCACCTCAATCGGATATTGGGAGAGAAAGATATGACCAAAATACCAAAAGCTGTCCGACGGGAAAAACATGGAAACCATACAATCGCATGGTATAAATTCCATGCGGTCGACCAGCCTTCAACATAAACATTTTGGTGCAATATAGTTGGCCCATGTAATAGCATGGGAGACTACCATACGATCCCATGGTATGTTCTGTGCGCGAAAAACTTGGTTTCCTTATTCAATTCAATCACGTATAGAATGGTATCTTGAGACCCTATTTAACCATAATCTCGTCCAGAATTAGGGGGTTCCTAGAGAGAAAAACATCATTGAGGAACAAGGAAGAAGGCTAGAACAAAGTTTTCATCGAAGACTCAAAGATTCAAGTTAATTTCTAGTTTTTGGGTGATGTCTTTCTTTTATTATTTTTATTGTTCTTTAATTTTAACCATGCTAGGCTAGACTTTTTATGTATTAGGTGGACGATGAATCTCGCATTGAGAGCTTTTAATTTCTATTTTTACAATTTGATATTTCAACACGTTTGATGGATGTTGAATGATCTATATACAATTTCTTGCCTCTACAATTATATGTGCAATAGTTATATGAGTTTGAGTGGTTTATTTTATACATTCGAAAGAAGGGAAATAAACTCAACAAGGTATAAATCATCGTAGGGTTCGATAGGGGATAAAAATATACCGCTATGCTTTACGTGAATTTCTAAGTGTTTACAATATGTCATGCATTCATGTATATTGCATTTGTTATAGAAATATAGTCAAATGGTATGCTACAATAGGTTCAATTCTACTCAAAAGAGATTTTTGGATAAGTTAGAAACATTGATTTTTCGATCAATTCATCGTGTTATCAAATTGTGAAATAGAGGTTAAAAGGGAACTTTGTTTGGTGATTCGGGATCCTAATGCGCTCTTTCATACATAAATTTCATTCAAATATTTTGCATTGAAACGTCATTTTTGCATTTAAGTCGTAATTTTAGTTTAATTTGCATGCTAGTTTTAGTTTAATCATAGAAACTCAAAAACTCAGCTCAAATTTAATAGATTTGGTTAAGGTCGCGATAATAAAAATCAAGTTAAACCAATCCTCGTGGGAACGATACTCGAAATTTTAGGATTTCCATTTTATTACTTCTCAAGGAACCGTACACTTGCGATGATTTAAATCTGAAATATATTTTCGTAAACAAGTTTTTAGCGCCGTTGCCGGGGATTGAATATTAATTTGGTTTTTGTTATTTTGAAACTAATTCGAACTTGTTTTTTCTTTTAGTTTTTATTTTATTTTTATTAAGTTCAATTACTTAGGTTGAGTTAAGTGCTACTATTTTTTTTCGATTCTTCAGCTTGCGAAGATCAGTTGGCAGTGAACTACTTCCAGCTGATTTGGAAATTGAACGAACTTTTCATCGAAGACAGATGATAGCGAGGGCAGCACAATAGGAAAATCAAGAACAGATACATATGGCTGATCAACAACTGGAACTAATTATAGAACTTGCAGCTCCAGCCAATGCTGAAGCACAATGTGATGAGAATGTTTTGCTTGGGGATTTTTTTTGGCACCGTTCGTCATTCAAAGACAATCTAGCATTGTCTACCCCGCATTTGAACAACCGAATTCTCAACTGAAGACAAATGTCATCCAACTCTTTCAGAATGGACATTAATTCTATGGAATGGCCAACGAGAATCCACATACACATGTATCACGTTTCTTGGATATGTGTCAACATTTCAAATACCAGGGAATATCAGAAGATGCAATCAGACTGAGGTTGTTTCCGCACACTCTTCGAGATAAAGCACTTGAGTGACTTGATTCACTCCCGGCGGCAAGCATAACTACTTGGGACGACCTGGCTCATAAATTCTGCACCAAATTCTTCTTATCGACCAAAGTGGGAAGACTAAGGCATGAAATATCAATATTCAGCCAAACTGAAGCAGAATCCTTTGATGAGGCTTAGAACATGTTCAAAAACATACTACAGAAGTGTCCTCAACACGGGTTCGACAAGATAACACAAATAAGATTTTTCTATGTGGGACTACTTTCAGCTTTCAGAACATGGTAGATTCATCATCATATGGGTCCTTAACTACCAAAATGTTTGATGGAGCTTGGGAATTGTTCGAGAGAATGGCTAATACTTCAACCATGTGGTCTTCAGATCGACGAGGTCCAAAGAAAGCAGCTGGAGTGTATGAGGTAGATACTTACTCGACATTGTCTGTAAAGATTGACTTCTTATTTCACAAGATGGAAATCATAACGCAGACGTTGAATTCAGCACAAGTCAGGAAGTCAACTTGTGAAGAATGTGGAGCAGAACATGGTACAGCTAAATGTCATATCCTTACACAAAGAATGGAACATATGGACTTTATTCAATGGGGGTCAATGTCAACACAACAACCTTCATGCCGAAACATACAACCCGGGATGGAGAAACCATCCAAACTTCTCTTGGGGTGGAAACCAAAATCACAATCGAGCTCCATGGCAGTTTCAGCTGGAGAAGAAACCTCAGTTGGAAGACATGTTTATGAAACTCATGCAGAAGATCGAAAAATATATGGAAACACAAATCAATTTATGAGGAAGACTGAAACAAATTTCCAAAATCAGGGCACGTCTATTAAGAATTTGGAGACTCAAATGGGACAGTTAGCTCTCGCTATAACTGGAAGAGTACCTTGTACATTGTCGCAACACAGAAACAAATCCTAGGGAGCATATTCAAGCCATTACTACAAGAAATGGAGTTCAGCTACCTGACATACATGTCAAGCAACCAAGTACAAATACAGAACAAGTAGAGTCTTCTGAAGAAGAGAAAGGGAAGCAAGTTGACAATACCAAGAAGACATTACTAAGAGAGAGTCCAGAAAAATCACAACAAATGCCAGATAATTCGATAAATCCCTATAAGCTACCATTCCATTCCCACAACGATTGAAGAAGCATAAATGAAAGCAACAATACAAGAAATTCCTCAAAATCTTCACGAAACTCCACATAAATATCCCATTTGTGGAAACACTGTTCAAAATGCCCGACTACGCCAAATTTCTAAAAGACATTATTTCCAAGAAACGAAAACTAGAGGACCATGAGACAATGATGCTAATAAAGAAGTGCATTACCATAATTCAGAAAAAGCTCACACCAAAACTGAAAGACCTTGCACTATTGGTGAATGCTACTTTGATAAAGCTCTTTATGATCTTGGTGCAAGTATTAATCTAACACCTCTATCTGTTTTCAGGAAACTCGGACTAGGTGAAGCCAAAGCAACCACGGTGACACTGCAATTAGCTGATCGATCATTGGCACATCCGAGGGGGATAATTGAGGACGTGCTAATCAATGTGGACAAATTTATTTTCCCAGCTGATTTCCTCATTCTGGATATGGAGGAAGACAAGAATATCACACGTATCTTGGGTAGACCATTCCTAGCTACCTGCAGAGCTCCAATAGATGTTCAAAAGGGTAGTTAAATTTGAGATTTGGCGAGGAACAAATCACTTTCAACGTTTTCAATGCTATGGACTATCATGTCGAGTTAGATAGTTGATATCAAATTGATGTGGTAGAGAAGGTGGTGCAGGATAAAATTATGTTTCAAAACTTTTCAAACATTGTTGATGACCATAATGTACATTTTCAACCCAAACAAAATCATGAGAAGCAAGAAGTCTACAATGTTAAGTTCGAGGCAGTTGATGAAGGAAAAACAGATGACACAGATAAAGATAAGGCTAAAGTTTGGAGGAACACTGGAGTAAGAAAGAAAATTTCATTGAAGAAGCTAATCAGGAATATTCAACGTACCTTAACAGACAAACATAGAATAGTCGAGCTATAGACTATAAACTAGCGCTGGATGGGAGGTAACCCATCGTTTCTACCCTTTTATTCATTTTGCTTTATGCATTCGATTGACAATTTCTTCTTCAAGTTTTGTATAATTTTTAATAAGATTACTTTTTCATCGTCTCTACAGGTAATAAAAGAGCATATGCATGGTCCATATTTCTTTTTCCTCCACCATCTTCACCTTCACATCTCCATCGATTAGGGGAGTATTCCCCACCATTTGTTTTCTATCTTCTGTGAATTTGACCATAATTTCATGTGCTGCTAAGTTTGCATTTTATTATTCTTTAAATATTGAGGACAATGTTCTATATACGTTTGTGTGATTGTGAGAGAGAGAGAGAGAGAGAGAGTTCTCCATTTGTTGTTGAGTTATTCTAAGTTTTGCTATTGCATCTTCAATAGTAGTTTACAATTTTGTGTGCTTGTGTGGGTTTAACAAATCTGCTGACTATGATATTAGATATTGGACTATGTACGGGCCATAAATGATGACAATTGTGCATTATTAGCTTGATTGATACATGTTAATGTGAAATTTGATTTATTTTGTGCACAACACTCATACTTGCATATTGAGCTAATGATTTGACTCATTACTTAGAGATAGTTAAACATAGAGATTATACTCGAAAAACCTCTTTTATGCTAAACCATGACCAATTTTTAGAATAGTTTAGATATGATTGAACTGTTGCAAGGGAACATTGAGACGAGTAGGGGCTCAGTGCATTATATGTTGTGTGGATTATCTAAAACTAATGTGATTATAACTAGGTGGAAGTTTCATGTTAGGGTTTAATTTTATAGATTGGGTGTATAAAAGAAAAATGACATTACACTAATCATGGGATAAATAAAGGCATCTGTCTGAGCTTGTATAACTCGAGTGATTAAGCCTGTAGGAGTTTAAAACATGATGCCCTAAGGTCATCTGACTTAGTCATAGCCTAAAGTTTGCTACATGGGTTATATAGAAAGCAAATGAAAGATGTCATGAAAACAAAAAACACCATTTCTATCTGCTGATGAATAACATATATACTCTTCTGTATGAAATGCATTGATTAGTCCCAAACACTCGGTTGATAAGACTATATCTCTAATGCGAGACAATTAGCTTAGTGTAGTCTCAAATGTTGAAGAAATCAAAAATTAAGAGAGCCTATATTTGATGAAGTGAGAACTTATGACGGTGTGATTCATTAAAACTAAGAGAGGGGAATAAGTATTTATAAATGAGTTCAATCTTAGAATACACCTCGGGACATTGAGTGAAAAGAATAAGTTTGGGGGGGTGTGTATCTTTCGAGCGATGAAAGTGAAATTCTGACTACATTGGGTCGGGTATGAGTTGTCATGAGTCAAGTATGTTGGTACGAGTTTTCACACACACAACGTCGAGTTATGCATGTAACATATGGAGATTGATATAATTTTGCATGGTGTAGTTGTTCATGTTGTTTCTTATTAAGTTTCAATCCTGAGACATAGCAAATTGTTGAACCATGTTTTACTTAGAATTAAGTTATGATTTTGTTTGAGGACAAACAATAATTCAAGTTTGGAGGAGTTGATAAGGGCTTTTTACACGTTTATTTCAGTTCACAAACGTGGATAACTGTCGATAAATGTGCATAATATAGCTTAATTCGTTGTAATTTGTGTTTGCAGAACAATAATGATGATTGAGAGGGAAATTAGGAAAAACAAGCTAAAATGGCTTAATTGAAGTAAAAATCAAAGTTTGAGGACTCAAGTGCAATTACTGAAAGTTGTATCGATCTCACAATGAAGATTTAAGAGTGCTAGACATTAATTAGATGAGGAAAAAATCTAAAGGGATAAAATATAGTGAAAGTACTATCACATATCAACTTCTAATCAAAAAAGTTATACTTCGAATTTTTAGTCTTAGTTTGAGACCCATTTTTGGAATAGAAGACATTCGAATTTGAAGATTTATACACCTGGAAGATTTGTAGCCCTTTGAGTAAGATTTCTAACTCAATTTGAATCACCTCAATTGGATATAGGGAGAGAAAGATATGACCAAAATACCAAAAGCTATTCGGCGGGAAAAACATGGAAACCATGCGATCGCATGGTATAAATTCCATGCAGTCGCCCAGCCTTCAACATGAACATTTTGGTGCAATATAGTTGGCCCATGCGATCGCATGATATTTTCTGTGCGCAAAAAAATTGGTTTCCTTATTCAACTCAATCACATATGGAATGGTATTTTGAGACTCTATTTAACCCTAATCTCGTCCAGAACTAGGGGGCTACGCATTCCTAGAGAGAAAAACATCATTGCGAAGCAAGGTAGAAGGCTAGAACCAAGTCTTCATCGAAGATTCAAAGATTCAAGTTAATTTCTAGTTTTTGGGTGATGTCTTCCTTTTTTTTATTTTTATTGTTATTTAATTTTAACCATGCTAGGCTAAACTTTTTATGTACTAGGTAAACGATGAATCTCGCATTGTGAGCTTTTAATTTCTATTTTTGCAATTTGATATTTCAACACGTTTGATGGATGTTGAATGATTTATATACAATTTCTTGCCTCTACAATTATATATGCAATAGTTGTATGAGTTTGAGTGGTTTATTTTATGCATTCGAAAGAAGGGAAATAAACTCAACAAGACATAAATCATCGTAGGGTTCGATAGGGGATAGAAATATACCGATATGCTTTACATGAATTTCTAAGTTTTTACAAAACGTCATGCATTCTTGTATATTGCATTTCTTATAGAAATATAGTCAAATGGTATGCTAGAATATGTTCAGTTCTACTCGAAAGAGATTGTTGAATAAGTTAGAAACATTGATTCTTCGACCAATTCACCGTGTTATAAAATTGTGAAATAGGGGTTAAAAGAGAACTTTGTTTGGTGATTCGGGATCCTAATGCACTCTTTCATACATAAATTTCATTCAAATATTTTGCATTGAAACGTCATTTTTGCATTTAAGTCGTAATTTTAGTTTAATTTGCATGCTAGTTTTAGTTTAATCATAGAAACTAAAAAACTCAAAACTCATCTCAAATTTAATAGATTCGGTTAATGTCGCGATAATAAAAATCAAATTAAATCAATCCTCGTGGGAACGATACTCGAAATTCTAGGATTTCCATTTCATTACTTGTCAATGAACCGTACACTTGCGGTGATTTAAATTCGGAATATATTTTCATGAACAGTCAAACACTCCAAAACCAAGAAATTGGAAATTTCCATGGAAAAAACATAATCAAACAGGACCTAAGTATGTGGTATGAAAAATATTTAGCCAATTCTACGGAGATCTCATTTTGTAGTCTACTAGTATCATTAGGAAATAGGTAGATGACGGACTTTTGACTATCGTCGTACTTAAATAGGGCTTATCATAAGCCATCATCGAGGAATGGTGAAACACTAGAATGAGGTGACAGTGGATCATTACTTTAGAGGTGCCTAGTTGGCCAGAGACAATTCAATGTTGCGGACTCATGTTTCGATAGTGCAATGTTGCAGTTTCCATGATTAGCAATTCTTCATAGTCTAGCCATGTCTTTTTGTACTTAGTTCCCACATACGGCACAAGGTGATGTTATATGGTTTAGCCTCTCTTTACTCAACCAAACTCTTATAATATTAGGATTCTAGGAAGGTTCTTTCCTCGTGCCAACCAAGGTATATCACCTCACAATGTTCCTAAGCAATCCTAATACTTGGAAAGATGGATAGTTTTATCCCCATCGGCCCTCCAATGCAAGAAGTAGAATTATAAATATAATAAACATGACGAGATTCAACAAAAGGAACAAAGTAGGAAAAAAGTCGAAAAACCCCCTCAAAAGTTGCTCTTTAGATTCACCTAGTATGTAATGAGTCCTTTATATAGGCACTTGCAATAGAAACATGGTAAAAGATCCATTGTTATAAAAATCGGCCCGACCCCGACCCTTGATCGGGCAGATTAAATTGATAGAAATGCATTTGACTCGGTCAAAATCGGGCTTTGACCGAGTTAATCGGTGATTTACCCGATCCGATTGACCGGTTTGGTTGGATTTTGAAATCCTTTAACAAATTTTTTGGGTCCAAGGGAATAGAACCTTGGACCTCTAACAAAAATAAATGGGCCATCACCACTTGAACACAAAGTACTTTAATATTACTTGTGTGTAATAATTTATATCTAACTAATGAATAATTTATAGCTTTATAAAAATATTCTTTTAAAAAACTTTGGTCCAATATTTTACTTTGTTTTATAGACCTAAACAATTAGTGAAAAATAAATTAAAAATTTTAATTTTGCCCTTAAAAAAATTTAATACTTTATATTTTTTATAGGTTTTTATGCAATGACCCACCGGTTGAACCACTAATCCATTGACCCACTGCATCGTCCGGATTAGTGTCCGAGTCGAGTCTGATAACTATGGAAAGATCCTAAATGGTAGAGGGACACTTGTCATGAGATTTGAGAGCTTTAAAGGGACATATGGTGAAATGTGATAGGTTCATTATGAGATGACAGGTTCACATGAGATCATTTCTAAGACAATATTAAACTTAATTTCATCAAGGTGACCCTGACTAGCTACTTGAGATTCTTTCAATATGATGGGTGATTGAACTCGAGAGAAAGGGCCAAACAAAACAATGCGGTCAAACTCGGGGCGATGTTGGCCATGAGGTTTTGCTTGGGATAGGGAATTCTAGCTTGAAAATGTGGTCAATCTCAAGCAATGATGCTCGAGCTCATGTCGATTCCCTGAGCTTGACCAAAGTAGTCGAGCTCGGGGCAAGTGTATCCGAGCTCAACTTCTTTGGTGGAGCTCAGGCACTGATGCTCGAACTCAATCAAAGTGTGATGTAGCTCGACTTGAGTTTTCCCAAGCTTGACCAAGGTGATTGAAGTTCGGGTAAATAGGGGCGACTTTGATCCATGGTAGATCCCAATTAAGGATAGTCAGGCTCGACCATTGGTTGGACCTCCTACTAGTTGATGATGTAGGATTGTACGACGATTCAGGTGGCTAATTTTTTCGTGAACATCTAATCATGATTAGTTCAAAAATAAAGTATCCTCATATATGTTTAGTCCATGTTTGGCCTGATATTCACTCATTCCCACACACCGGCTTGATGGGACAGGATAAAAGACAAGTATTAATAGAAAATAGAAAAAGGATTATAAACTCAAATAATCTATCAAACATAATTATAACAAACGCTTTTCATATATAAACTTTAAAATGCATACTTCATGTTGAAATTAGAGAAAATAACAAAAACATCTACATACCTAAATCCATGGATTTCTTATTCTTTGCCTGAATGAGTTATGATCTTTTGATTGATTCGTGATCTTCTATTCGATTTTACTCTCAGTTGATAGGTGCAGAGAATCTCGAAGAACACACCAAATTGGGGACCATGACTCCATATAATAATAAGATAATGAATAGTCATTATCTTTCATTAGTTTCAAATTGGCATCTCATCAATCTAAAACAAATTTTTGGTCTCTACACTATATTTCCATGAAATCTAATACCCATTAGTCAAAATTTAACTTTATTAGATCACTTTAATTGACTAATATTCTTTAAATAATAGCACCACCCATTTTAATATATTACGTGTGGCCCCATACATGTTAGAATTTTTCAACAATCTCCCATTGGGCCATACATCTAATCTTTCAAATGTGCACAACCTTATGAGCTCAAAATTTTGCTATCATTATTATGGGTATTTCAAACAGCCTCGTTCATCAGTCATATTGATATAGGATCAAAGCGATTTTCGTCACATTTAACGTGACTAAATCTATCAATAGTTACATACACCCATACAACTAAATGATATAGATTAATCATGTGAGTGTAACATGAAAATTACATGTTATGTGATCCAAACATGTCTATTTCCAACTGGTCCAATCTTATTTCTTAAGTGAGATCAA
This sequence comes from Fraxinus excelsior, assembly GCA_019097785.1. Lineage (NCBI taxonomy): Eukaryota > Viridiplantae > Streptophyta > Magnoliopsida > Lamiales > Oleaceae > Fraxinus > Fraxinus excelsior. Next base: position 2,364,740 of record CM032644.1, read on the forward strand.
TATTGCATATAATAACAGAGTGAAATGAACTGAATACTTTATATCTGTGCATAATAATAGACAAATACACAAATGTGTCCAAAACATAAAGCGATGAAAATACAAACTCCCACTAAAACATGATATCCTCATGATATACAACACCCATACGAGCAATGTGCTCATGAAAGACCTTAAGTGTCAATCCCTTAGTAAGCAGATCCATAATCATGGAGTTTGTCCCAATATGCTTTATGGAAAACTGTCCACTTTGTACTATTTTTTTCACAACCAGGAACTTGATATCAATGTGTTTTGACTTAGATGAGCTCATGTTGTTATTGGAATATAGAATTGCTGAGTTATTGTCACAATATAACTTTAGTGGTCTTTCTACGCCATTCAGAATACGCAGTCCAGTGACAAAATTTCATAGCCATATTCCATGATTAGATGCATTATATCATGCTACAAACTCTGCTGCTATGGTAGAAGAAGCTATGAGTGTCTGCTTTGCACTCTTCAAGGAAATAGCTCTTCCAGCTAGCATATAGATATAGCCTGATGTGGATCTCTTACTGTCTTGGACTCTGGCATCCAGCAAAATCAGAATCGGAGTATCCTATGATTTCTAACTGATCCGATCTAATATAGGTGAGCATATAATCCTTTGTTCTTTTCAAATACATCATAACCCTTTTGACTGCTTTCCAATGATTCATCCCAAGGTTGCTCAAATATCTGCTTAGCATTCCAATAATGAATGCTATGGTTGGACGTGTATAAACTTGAGCATACATAAGACTCCCAACAACTGATGCATAGGGAACTTTCTGCATTTCCTTAACTTCAAGGTCATTTTACAGGCATTGTTTGAGACTAAATTTGTCTCCCTTAGTGACATGGGTGTCACCTGATTTACAATCATGCATGCCAAACCTCTTAAGTATTTTATCGATATAGCTCTTTTGTGACAACCCAAGAATACCTCGAGAGCGATCCCGATGTATCTGATTCCCTAATACAAAAGAGGCGTCACCAAGATCTTTCATCTCAAAATTCCTTGATAGAAATATCTTGGTTTTGTGCAATATGTCTATATCATTAGTTGCAAGCAGTATGTCATCAACATACAAAACCAGAAAAACATGCTTACTCCCACTGAACTTGTGATACACACAATCATCAACAATATTCATCTCGAAACCAAATGAGATAATTACTTGATGAAATTATGGTACCACTGACGGTAAGCTTGCTTGAGCCCATAAATGGATTTCTTTAATTTGCAAACCATATTCTTTGGGTCTCCTGACTAAAAGTTTTCTGGTTGCACCATATAGATCGTCTCATTAATGTTAACATTGAGAAATACTGTCTTAACATCCATTTGATGTAGCTCAAGGTCAACGTGCGCAACAAGTGTCATAATTGTCCTGAAAGAGTCTTTCGTTGAAACTTGAGATAAAGTCTCTTTTGGGTAAAGTCTCCTACTATCTTGAAGTTAATACATTCCTTTTGATTAAAGTATTTAGTTACAAGACGAGTCTTATATCTTTCCACATTACTATTCGAATCCCTTTTGGTTTTAAATATCCATTTGCAACCAATGAGTTTCACACCTTCTGGTAATGGGGTAAGATCCCAAAATTTATTGTCTTACATAGACTTATACTCCTCATTCATGGCATCAATCTACTTTTGAGAGTTAGAACCCTGCATGGCCTGACGAAAGTTGATTGGATCATCTTCCATCAATCCATTATTTTCCTCATGTTCTTAGAGAAATACTATAAAATCATCCGAAATAGCATTTTTCCTTTCTCTCGTGGATCGCCTTAAAGGTATTGGTTCTTGAGGTTGTTGAGTTTGTACATCTGGAATAATAACTTCATTTTGATGAGGGTTCTTCAATATTGTCTTGTTGAGGTTCTGGATATACTTCTTGATCAATGATAGGTATATGAACATGTACATTGTCAAAAGCAATAGTAGGAATCGAAATCGATCTTTCCTTAACTTCTTCCTCAAAGATTATGTCTCTAACCTTATTTCTCCCCCCAAACTCAATATCATAAAAAAATGTTGCAATTTCCATTTCAAAAATTGACTTAGTTGTGGGATCATATGATTTATCCCCCTTGATCGCTCAGAATAACCAATAAAGTAGCTGCTTACTGTTTTGAAGTCCAATTTCTTTTCATGTGGCCTATAAGGTCTAGCCTCAGCTGGACATCCCCATATATGAAAATGCTTTAGACTAGGCTTTCTGCCTGTCCAAAGCTCATAAGGTGTTTTAGCAGCAGCCTTAGTTGGTACTGTTCAGAATATAAGTTGCAGTCGTTAATGCTTCTCCCAGAGTGATTTTGGTAAGGTAGAATGACTAATTATACTCTTTACTATATCCTTAAGAGTTCTGTTTCGTCTTTCAACTACACCATTCATGCTGACGAACCTAGCATGGTGTATTGTGGGACGATTTCACATCCTTTAGGTATTTAGTAAATGGTCCTGGACATTGTTCACATAAACCGTCATTTCTGTCGTAGTACTCACCACCATGGTCATATCTAACTTTTTAATCCTTTTGTTGAGTTGATTCCCAACTTCTGTTTTAAACACTTTGAACATGTCTAGTGACTCAGACTTTTTATCAATAAGATATAGGTACCTACAACGTGAGTAATTGTCTATGAATGATATAAAATATTGTTGACCATTCCAAGAAGCCGAGGGAATGATCCACAAATATCTATGTGTATCAATTCTAAAACATTCAAAATTCTGTTAGCACCTAACTTTTTTGTTTTTATCTGTTTTCCCTTGATACATTCAATACATACATCAAAATCTGTGAATTCAAGAGAATCCAAAATATTATCTGACACAAGTCGTTCAACTCCAGCTTTTGAGATGTGACTTAAGCGCTTGTGCCATAATTTTGCTGAATTTTCATTATTTAATTTGCGTTTAGTACCACATGATTCCACGTGCAGGTTTTTATTATATGATGCAACAATATCAAGCAAATATAGATTATCATATATAGATAATAAACAAGTACCAATAATATTAAAATTTAATGAAAGACTAAACTGATTGTTTCCAAATGAATAACAATAACAAAAATTGTCCAACAAAGAAACATAAACCAAATTCCATCTAAAAGACTTCACAACATAAATGTCTTTCAAATCCAAATAATGACCAGTTTCCAACAATGACCTAAAAATGTCTATTACATCAACTTCCACCGATTTTCTATCACCAATATATATGTATCTTTTACCATCATTTGGCGTTCAAGAGCTCAGGCATCCCTGCATAGAAACACTTATGCGAGTAGTAGCACTAGAATCTAGCCACCAAATATTTCTAGGTACTGAAGCTAAATTAACCTCAGAACAAACCAAAGTAAGATTTGTACATTTCTTTACACGCCGACGTGATATTTGGTACAATTTTTCATCACATGTCTAGTCTTGTTGCAAAAGAAACACGCCTCTTTGTTGTCCTCTTGCCGTTTCTTTTGTGTTGGACCCTTTGGAGCAACTTCATATTCATTCTTTCTTTTCTTGCCATTATCTTTAGAAGTGCTTGCTAAGTGAACAATATCAGTTCTATCTTGCTTCTACCGTTCTTCCTCTTGCACACAATATGAAATGAGCTCATTTAGAGACAATTTCTCCTTCTGACAGTTATAACTGATCTTAAATTGACTGAACTGTGCATGAAGCGATATCAATACCAAATGTACGAAAAAGTCATCAGACAGCTAGAGCTTTAGTGCCTTAAGTTTAGAAACAAAATTAGACATCTCCACGATGTAGTCTCTTATATTTCATTTGCCTTTATACTTCATTGAAATCAACCTTTGCAAAATCGTGCTTGTTTCAGTTTTATCGTTTTTCGCGAAATGTTTCTCAATTTCGGCAAGAAAATCCTTGACATTAGTCATTTCTTTAGATACTGCGCATCTAAAGGCTTCCAGAATGCCACGCTTAATAATCATTAGACTTATGCGATTTGAGCGTTCCCATTCTCAAAGTTTCTCTTTTTATCAGATGAACTTTCTTCCGTAAGAGAAGTGAATTGCTCAATCCGGAGTGCAAAATCTAGATCCATGCAGCCGAGAACAATTAATAAGTTCTCTTTCCAATCCATGAAATTTGTCCCATTGAGCATGTGAATAGAATTAACATTTGTAGATATGGTAGTAGCAGATGAACTAGGTATAGAGAGAAAATGAAAAAATTATGCTCATATTATTGTTAACATTCAATAATTAATAAATTCAAATAATAGTAAGCCCCATCTCAAGATACCTGCACATCATTAATATCAAGTCTTTGGATATTAATATTAATTATAAGTGGTACTTTTGGTGAAGTGATCAAACATTGACAATAACTCCTGTAAAATAATAAATCCATATTTGGATTGATTTATTATTCACATGAAAACCTTATAATTGTTACATTTTTACCACCACAAGTGTGTATAAAATTCGACTAAATATTAATCTTCATTTGGGCGGCTAATATATGCATGAACAAGCATACACACGAATTTCTTCTAATATTCTAAGTTAATTAATTTTCACAAGAGATGTTGCTTTGACAACATTTGCTTCAATCAATTCACTTTCGAATATTATATTCTCAAATGAGTCATTTATACCAAAATTTGATAAGCAGAATACTAAAATTTATTTATTTTGAAACTTTAAGAGTCTAAGGGTTAATAATTCAATACTTTAGAGATCAAAATTAATTAATTCAAAACTTTTTAGGGGTTAATTGTGAATTATTGGAAAGTTTAGGAGTCAAAAATCAATTATGCAAAACTTTAGGGGCCAATCTAAACCAATTATGAATATTCAAGGGCTTAATTATTAAATTCAGAATTTAAATGGTCCAAATTAATTAATTTCAGAACTTCATGGGCTGAATTATTAAAATCCATACCCTTAAGGCCCAATTAGGATTAACTTTAAACCATATGGATTGATTTATAAAATTTAACCATAATTTTAAATTACAAGCAGGGGCATAAGAATTTCTAATTTGCAACTCAAGTCCCGACCTCCTCAAATCCCAAAACTGAAAATCTTTAATGAAGAAGCCCCTTCTTCTCCTCTCCCTTGGCGCATGGCCGAAGAGGCTCGACGGTGGCCCCTTCCCCGCCTGCTGCTGTAACCCAAATTTTTTTAAACTGAAATTTTATATTATCAACAGATGTGTTAAATCCTTTATTTTTAAAATTCGATTTTTATTAAAAAGTCCTTATAATAACACGTTAATTTCATGTAATAACATTTCAAATTCTAGATCCATAACAGGAAGATCAAATAACCAAAAAAATAAAAATAAAAATCAGAATTTTAAAACTCAATTTCTCTAGAATTCAATCATGGAGTGACTCCGATACCACTTGATAGAAAACAGAAAAGTGATTATAAATTCAAATAATCTATCAAACCATTTTCATATATAAACTTTAAAATTCATACTCCATGCTGAAATAAGAGAAAATAACAAAAACACCAACATACTTAGATCCATGGATTTCTGTTTCTTTGCCTGAATGTGTTACGATCTTCCAATTGATTCGTGACCTTCTCCTCAATTTCACTCTCTATTAATAGGGATGCGAGAATTTTGAAGAACACACCAAATTGGGGAATATGACCCCATATAATAATAAGATAATGAATAATCATTATCTTTCATTTGTTTCAAATTGGCCCCACATCAAGCTAAAATAAATTTCCGGACTCTACACTATATTTTCATGAAACCTAATACCCATTAGTCAAGATTTAACTTTATTGGATCACTTTAATTGACTAATATTTTTTAAATAATAGCACAACACATTTTAATATATTGCGTGTGGCCCCATACATGTTAGAATTTTCCAACAAGTATCAAATACAAAGGAAAAGAAAGATTGTAACTATGAAGACGGTGATCTCCATAATATTGACAATGAAGCTGACAATCTGATATATTAGACAATAATCAATTGAGCCGTCCAATAAAGAAAGTTGATCTTGAAAATCTCGGCAAATAAAGAGAAGAATCAATCAATCTCCATATGATTAAATCTCACAAGAGAGTTGAAGCATGCTGTAAAATCCTAATTGTTTAGTTTTTTAAACCTTTGTAATCATTCCTTATTATGGTAAAATATCACTGCAAAAGAGGGAAAAATGTTCTTGTGGTTCTAGAATTGAAAAAGAACTTACTTTCTGTTGGAAAGCTAACTTCAGATAATTGTTGCTCGTTTGAATTCGCATCTGTTGACTTAGTTGTTAAGGATCCAAATCAGAGGATAATCGCGAGGCGGCATAAGAATTGACAATTATATGCTTTGGATGGCATTTTCCATGAAGCTTTGAGTGCAATAAGAAAAGATGGTTCAACTTCAACTATTTGGCATCAACAATCCTCATAGTAAAAATGATCTCTCATTGGATAGCTAAACCTCCTATACGTTTAGATGGGAAAAAGTTGTAGATTACCTTTTGGACATTATAATAAAATCTCAAAGTTTCCACTTGATAAAATACATTGTGATCTTTGGGGACCATCCTCTTTGCCTTCTAATCAGAACTTTAGATATTATGCATTGTTTGTCGATGATTTTTGACAGTTCACATGGCTATTGTTAAAATTTGGGATTCTATCTTAAAATGCTAACCTTATTAAGAGGAGTAGCCCAAAATCCTTCATAAATTGGTCTATGTTTTCATCTTTATTTGATGTGGAATTTTATCCCTTAACATGTCCTCGCAAGATGGTGGTTTGTTTGAGCAAACCAATCTTGAAATCCATGTGCTCAATATTTTTGAGTGTTAATCGAATCGAATCGCTCGTTGGAGCTTAATGGGCTTTAATACCACGTTAAGATTTGAGGTTCTATCTTAAAAGGTCAACATTGTTAAGGGGAGTAGCCAAAACCCTTATAAATTGGTATATATTTTCATCTTTATTCGATATAGGATTCTATCCCTTAATATGTCCCCACAAGATGGTGACTCATTTGAGCGGACCATCTTGAAATCCGTGTGCTTAAATTTTTTTGAGTTTTAATCTGATCGAATTACTCGTTGGAACTTAACGAGCTCTGATACCATGTAGATTTGGGGTTTCATCTTAAAAGATCAACATTATTAAGAGGAGTAATCCAAACTCCTTATAAATTGATCTATATTTTCATCTTTATTCGATGTGGGATTTTATATCCTTTAAAAAGGAAGTATAAACTTTTCGAGTTCTTTAAGGAATTTAAAAAACTAGTGGAAAATCACTTTGATAAGAAAATCAAAACTTTTCAGTGTGACGTGACGGAGGAGGAGAGTTCAACTCAAACGAATTTATTGGTCATCTTGCTTACTGTGGAATTGAGTTACATGCATCTTGTTCTGGAACTCTGGAACAAAATGGAGTAGCATAGCGTAAACACTGACGTTGTAGAAACATGGCTTGCTATGATATTTCACGCTAATCTACCATTATCATTGTTGGTTGAAGCTTTTTCCACTCCACAAACAATACCCAAATTACAATGGCTTAAGGGTATTTGGTTGTCAATGTTTTCTTTTTCTATGACATTAAGGAGGCTCAGAATTTTCAAGAAAGTCATACCCTTATGTTTTCATTGGATATAACCCTATTCATAAGGGATATCATTGCTTGGAACCTATTACAAAAAGGATGTTTATCTCTAGACATGTTGTGTTCAATGAAAGCATTTTTTCCATATGAGGCCCCAAGAGAAGTACCCGTACAACATCACTTTGATTTATTAGAGTTTCTCTCAACTGACGAATGGATCCACTCGATAAAATTTCAAACTCAAGTTCTCCTGTACCTTCGGTTATAGAAACTAATGTTCCTCATTTTAATTGTTGTGATGGTGACTTAATTGCAGGAACAAATTTACCTCTTATGAATCATTTTCTATGTAGTCATGAAGAATCTCACAGTGATAGTCATGACAATTCAGATGTTGCCAAATCAAATTCTCCAATTACTTGTCCACCACTCGAGAAGCCACAACAATACTCACATGGAATAGCATCTGATATCATTGTATCAGATTCTGAAAATTCTTAGCAACATACTATTAAACAAGCACCACGTGCCTAGTTTGACCGTCTCTCACAGTATCTTCTTCATCTTAGCTTTTGCTGTAGGCCTGTAGCAAAGCTGATCCATCTCTTTTTATATACAATCAGAATTGTATAAATGTCACATTGCTTGTCTACGTAGATGATATTCTACTTGTAGGGAATGGTGATATATTCATTACAGATCTAATAATGAAGCTTGGAACTGAATTTTCCATTAAAGATCTTGGTTCCTTACATTACTTTCTTGGGGTCGAAGTTAAGTCATTTCGTGGTGGAGTCTTCATTTCACAACAAAAATACACCCATGAACTTCTGTCTCGAACCAAAATGTTAAAGAGAAATCCTTAAGCAACTATTACAACACTTCAAAATAAGTTCAGATCTTCAGATTCAATTACTGTGGATGTAACTCTCTTTAGAAGCATAGTTGGTGCCTTACAATATCTTACCTTTACCAGTCCAAATATTATGTATGCAATCAACAAAGTTTGCCAGCATTTTAGTAGTCCAACATTGGCAAACTTAAAGAGTGTTAAGCGTATTCTAAGATATCTCGCTTGGACTCAGGCTTCTGGTGTTAGTTATCTCAAAGTCTTCTTACTCTATATGCCTTTAGTGATGCAGATTTGGCTAGTTGCCCCAACACGAGGAGGAGTACAACAGGTTTTTGTGTATTACCTGATGCAAATTGTATTTTTTGGTGCTCAAAGAAGCAAGCTACTATTGCATGATCAAGTTCAGAAGCTGAATATCCTTCAATGGCGTCGACTAGAGCATAAGTAACTTGTCTACCCTATGTTCTGCTAGACATTGGTGTTCAACTTTCTAAGTCGCCTGAACTCTTTTGTGATAATATGAGTGCACTTTATATGACCATAAATCCCATGTTCCACGCATGTTCCAAACACATTGAACTAGATTATCATTTTGTTTGCGAAAAGGTTGCTATGGAACACATTGTCAGTTGTTATATATCTTCATTGTCTCAACCATCCGATGCCTTTTCCAAGCCTTTGGGCAAGACTCCATTTCAACTTTTTTGAAGCAAGCTGGGTGTTCACTCCTTCTCACACACCAGCTTGAGAGGGCATGATAAAAGTCAAGTATCAAATATTAAGGAAAAAAAAGACTGTAACGGTGAGGATGTTGATCTCCGTAACATTGATAATGAAGTTGACAATTTGATATAGTAGACAAGAATCAATTAAGCCATTCAGTAAAGAAAATTGATCTCGAAAATCACGACAAATAGAGAGAAGAATCAATCAATCTCCATATAATCAAATCACTCATAAGAGAGTTGAGGCATGCTGTAAAATCCTTATTATTTAGTTTCTTAACCTTTGTAATTATTCCTTATTTTGTTCCAATTGTGCTGCAGCACTTTTATAAGTTCCAGTTGAATTAATGAGAATAATAAGAGCCTTCAATATAATTTTTTCTTTAGAAAACTTTTCATGGTCCAACTTTTTGAGTTTATAAACTATAGATTCCATGAAATATGTGGTTAAAAGTGAATAAAAATTTTGGAATCATTGAAATGTGTGATAAAAATGAAATTTGACCAACTTATTGTTGGAAAATATATTGATTGGCAAATAAATTTTCACTTGTGTATGTGAAATTAATCACACATTGATTGAAAATTGAGATTTGAAGAGGAGTCTTACAAGGGATTACAATCTCACATTGGTTAGAAATGGAAAAATGGGAATATGGAGACTATAAATAGTGTCATCCCATATTGGAAAAAAGAAAAATAAATGTGGCAATGTGGGAAAACTTAAATAGTTATCCCACATAGGATAGAAATGAGTTTGTGAACCAATTTATATATGGTTAATAATTTGTAAGGTGTAACCATTTGTTGCATAGAGATTCATCCATAGCCTACGTGCCCGTAGGGGGTGCAAATCTTGGACGAACTTGGCTTTCAAGCCTTGAACTTGTGTAGGCGTGACTTGCGTGCACGAATGTCGGAAGTCAGAAATTGGCCACGGAGTGCAAGCCACATTTTGAAATTTCTCTTTTACGTTTTTCCATTTAAAATATAACCTGAAAACGGTTTTCCATTTATTTTGTAACTCCAAAACGTCAGAATTAAAATAGCAGTGTAATAGTAGGAGTAATGGCTGCATTAAGAGGCAAATGCTCCTCCTTGCCTATATATATTGAACAATCTCTTCAATTCAGACACACTACAATAACTGCACGAAATCTCTTTGCTTCCTGTTCTAATTCCTGACTTCTTCCAGTCACTTGGTGATTCCGTTTCGGCACACTCTTTCAGTTCGACTGCGTAGCTGCAGTTCGCGCCGTCGTATCCTGGGAATCAAGCGCTTGAATTACTTCGATGAGGGGGCGAATATTGCTTTAAGGACACTGTGTTGAACACAGGCCCCGACTTCAAGACGTCCATTTTATTTTCTGTCCACTGTAATTTGTTTTTTTACTTCTTCTAATTCAGTTAACTGTTTAACAAGTTTCCTTACAATCTTAAAGCAATATTTTTGGTATTGATATTCTGATTGTGTTTCAGAAATGGAAAATACACCTACCAATAATGTTGTGAGATCTATAAATGAAAGTATGCCTCCTATGGCTCAGGCTGTGGCTATGTCAAGTTCTGATGTGGCTCAAGTGGTGGCTCCAGTAACACAGACTGTGGCTAATATGCTAAGTCTAGCTGTTGGCCCGAGTGGAACTAAGATTGTGGCTCTCATGCCAAGTCTGGCTACTGGTCCAACTTTGACAGTCCCGGTTAATCACGAGGAAAAGTCGAAGAAATTCAATGGTTCGAATTTCAAGAGGTGGCAACATAAAATGTTGTTTTACCTCATGACCTTGAATCTTGTGAGATTCTTGATTGAAAACGCTTCAGTGCTCCAAAAGGGTCAAGGAGACATTCAAGCAATCAGTGCAGTGGATGCTTGGAAGCATTCTGATTTTCTGTGCCGGAATTATGTAATGAACGGTTTAGCTGATTCATTGTACAATATGTACTGCACAATAAAAACAACTAAGGAATTATTGTAGTCTTTGGACAAAAAGTACAAAACCGAGGATGCCAGAGCCAAGAAGTTTCTTGTTGGCCGCTTTTTGAAATACAAAATGGTGGACTCCAAATTTGTAATTAGTCAAGTACAAGAATTACAAGTGATCTTGCATGAAATTCATTCCGAGTGAATGGTTGTGAGTGAATCCTTCCAAGTGGCTTGCATAATTGAAAAGCTATCTCATGCATGGAAGGATTTCAAAAACTACTTAAAGCACAAGCGAAAGGAAATGAACGTTGAGAAACTAATTGTTAAACTTCGAATTGAAGAAGACAACAAAAGTTCTGAAAAAAGGTTCAATCCGGTTGTAGCTAAAGCCAATGTTGTGGAGCATGGCCAAAGCTCCAAGACCAATAAGAACAAGTCTGAGCCATCTGGTGGAAAATGGCTCAAGTTGGGGCCAAAAGGTGGAATTTTCAAGAAGAAGTTTCAAGGGAAATGCTTCAATTGTGACAAGATTGGTCACAAATCTATGGAGTGTCATTTGCCGAAGAAGAAAAAAGAATCAAATGTGGTTGAAAATGTATTTGACATCAACATTGCAATTATCATTTCTGAAGTGAACCTGGCGGGTTCAAATCCGAGAGAATGGTGGATAGACATCGGCGCTACCCGACACGTTTGCTCTGATAAGGAAATGTTTAGTGGGTTTGAAGCAGCGGATGGGGATAAGCTGTATATGGGAAATTCAGCGACCTCCAAAATCAAGGGCCATGGATATGTGGTTCTAAAGATGACTTCTGGGAAAGAGCTGACTCTAAACAACGTGCTTTATGTGCCGGAGATTTATCAAGAATTTGGTTTCCGACTCGGTGTTGAACAAGCATGATTTCCGTATGGTATTTAAGTCAGACAAAGTTATTTTGTCTAAGTCTGGAATGTTTGTAGGAAAGAGTTATGTTAGTGATGGGCTTTTTAATCTCAATGTAATGGCTATTAAGCCAAAAATTAATAAAATGAATAACTCTTTCATTTACTTGCTTGAGTCTTCCAATTTGTGGCATGGTCGACTAGGACATGTTAATTACGACACTTTGCGTAGACTAATTAACTTAAATTGCATACCTACATTCCAAATTGATAATAAACATAAGCGTGAAACTTGTGTTGAGGCAAAATTGACAAGGTCATCATTTTAATCTGTTGAAAGAATAACTGAACCTCTTGATTTAATTCACACCGATGTATGTGATTTAAAATCTGTACAAACAATAGGAGGCAACAAATATTTTATTACTTTTATTGACGACAGCATAAAATATTGTTTTGTGTATTTGCTTAAAAGTAAAGACGAAGCTATAGAGAAATTTGTTCTCTATGAAAATGAAATTGAAAATCAACTCAACAAGAAGATCAAAGTATTGAAAAGTGATAGAGGTAGTGAATATAAATCACCATTTGCTGAATTCTGTGCATAATAGGAAATTAAACATGAAACAACAACACCTTATTCACCACAACAAAATGGTATTGCTGAACGAAAAAATAGAACATTGAAAGAAATGATTAATGCAATGTTATTAAGTTCTGGGTTACCTCAGAACATGTGGGGGGAAGCTGTGTTATCAGCTAATTACCTTTTAAATAAGGTACCCCAAAAGAAAGAAGAAAATAGCCTTTACGAGTTATTGAAAGGAAGGAAGCCATCCTACAAATACTTACGAGTATGTGGGTGTCTTGCCAAAGTGGTTGTACCTACACCATAGAAGGTGAAAATAGGACTAAAAACTCTTGATTGCATATTTATCGGATATGCACATAATAGTAGTGCTAATCGATTTCTTGTGTTTGATTCTAAGATTTTTGATATACACAAAAACACAATAATGGAATCAAGAAATGCTTCATTCTTTGAACATGTATTTCCATGTAAGTCCAAAGAAAAAGCAAACTCTTCTAAACGGACATATGAGACTATGATTGAGAATAGTCAAGACAAAGAAGTAGAAGATGAAGTTGAGGTTGAACCAAAAAGTAGCAAACGAGAAAGGACAGGAAAGTCTTATTGTCCTGATTTTCTGACCTATATACTAGAAATTGAACCTCAAAGCTTCAAAGAAGCTGTAAACTCTTTAGAAAGACCTCAGTGGAAAGGGGCCATTAAAAGTGAAATAGATTCCATTCTACAAAACCATATATGGGAGCTGATTGATCTTATCCCGGGAAGCAAACCACTAAGCTACAAATGGATTTTCAAAAGGAAAATGAAAGTAGATAGAACTATTGATAAGTACAAGACCAGACGTGTAATTAAGGGTTATAAGCAACGAGAATGCCTTGACTACTTTGACACTTATTCTCCGGTGTCGAGAATAACTTCCATTCGAATAATATTAGTGATTGCATCTTTGTACAATCTCGAAGTACATCACATGGATGTCAAAACTGCTTTTCTAAATGGAGATTTAGAAGAAGAAATTACATGGAACAACCTGATGGGTTTTCTGCACTAGGACAAGAAAACAAGGTGAGTAAATTGGTAAAGTCGTTATATGGCTTAAAACAAGCATCAAAACAGTGGCATGAAAAATTTGACAACGTCATGATGGAAAGTGGATTTAAAATCAATGAATGTGACAAATGCGTTTACATCAAAGATACAGGAAATTGTTATGTCATTTTGTCTTTATGTTGACGACATGCTCATCGTTGGTAGCAACGATAAGATGATTAAATCTACTAAAAATATGTTGAATTCAAGATTCGACATGAATGATATGGGTTTAGCTGATGTGATTTTTGGAGTTAAAAGTTCAAGAACATCAGATGGACTCGTTCTAAGTCAATCACATTATGTGGACAAAGTTTTGGAAAAATTCAATAATAATGATACTGGCGTGGCTAGAACACCGATAGATACAAGTCAACATCTATCGAAAAATAGAGGCGATGATATTTCTCAAGTAGAGTACTCTAGAATAACCGGAAGTCTTATGTACCTAATGAGTTGTACAAGACCAGATATAGCTTACGCAGTTAGTAAGCTGAGTAGATATACTAGTAATCCAGGGTCTGACCACTGGAAAGGAATAGTAAGAGTACTAAATACTTGAGATATACTCGTAATTATGGACTACACTATACCAGATGTCCTGCAGTTATTGAAGGATATACTGATGCGAATTGGATATCTGATATTAAAGACTCAAAGTCTACTAGTGGATTTGTTTTCACATTGGGAGGTGCAGCCATATCATGGAAATCCTTTAAACAAACAGTTATTTCGAGATCTACCACGTAATTCGAGTTTATAGCTCTAGATAAATGTGGTGAAGAGACTGAATGGCTACGCAATTTCTTAGAGGATATTCCAAGATAGTCAAAACATGTGCCAGCAATTTGCATACATTGTGATAGTCAATCTGCGATTGAAATGACACAAAGCAACATGTATAATGGTAAGTCTAGATACATACGTCCTAGACATAATACCATAATACAGTTACTATCAACTGGAGTTATTTCTATTGACTATGTAAAGTCTAAAGATAACATGGTGGATCCGCTAACCAAATGGTTAAATAGAGAGTTAGTGGCAAAGTCATCAAGAGGAATGGGACTTAAGCTTCTAAAAGAATAAGTTATTGTAATGAAAACTCAACCTAGCTGACTGGAGATCCCAAGATCTAGGTTCAATGAGAAAACCTAATTGCAAATGTTTAACAGTATCATTGTGGGAGTTATCTCCTGTCCATTCCTATAATAACAGTGATACCCGTGGGAAGAGGATAAGCAATAGGCTTTTAATGATTCTTATGCGTCGGAAATTCGAGCGGAGTAATGCGGGTTACTCCTAATTAAGAAATCACCTATGTGAGAGAGAAGTGAGACCGCTTCGAAGGGAATTGTGAAGCTCAATTCTTAATAACTCTTATTAAACCGGGCATATGTTCATGGCCACAAACGAACATAACCATGAGAACTGAATTGTGTTAGGAAGAATCCTGTGTGAGGTATATCATCGTTTACACAAAATGCAGAACAGTTCAATGACATCACTCTACTGATCAGCTAGTAAAGTAAATGTATTTTCATAGGAGAATGTTCAAAGGGTAACACCTACCTATCCTATGCATGTTTCAACTGTGGAACTTTGTCACCAAATATTCTGTGTCTCTATTAATTTTCATTCATGTGGAGGATTGTTGAAAAATATATTGATTGGCAAATAGATTTTAACTTGTGTATGTAAAATTAATCCTACATTGATTGAAAGTTGGGATTTGAAGAGGAGCCTTAAAAGAGATTACAATCCCACATTGGTTAGAAATTGAAAAGTACGAATATATGAGGACTATAAATAGTGTTATCCTATATTGGGAAAAAGAAAAAGAAATGTGGTAATGTGGGAAAACTTAAATAGTTATCCTACATAGGATAAAAATGAGTTTGTGGATCAATTTATATATGGTTAATAATTTGTAAGGTGTAGCCATTTGTTGCATAGAGACTCCTTTATAGCCTACGTGCTTGCATGGGGGTGCAAATCTTGGGCTGACTTGGCCTTTGAGCCTTGAACTTGTGTGGGCGTGACTTGCGTGCATAAATGTCGGACCGAATGAATAAAAAATTGGCCACAAAGTGCAAGCCACATTTTGAAATTTTTCTTTTACATTTCTCCATTTAAAACATAACCTAAAAACGATTTTTCATTTATTTTATAACTTCAAAATGTCAGAATTAAAATGACAGTGTAATGGTAGGAGTTATGGCTGCATTAAGAGGCAAATGCTCCTCCTTGCCTATATATACTGAACAATCTCTTCAGTTCAGACACACCATAACAACTGTACGAAATCTCTCTGTTTCCTGTTCGAATTCCTGACTTCTTTCAGTCACTTGGTGATTCCGTTCTGGCACACTCTTTCAGTTCGACTACGCAGCTGCAGTTCGCACCGCTGTATCCTAGGAAGCAAACACTCGAATTACTTCGGTAAGGTGGCGAATATTGCTTTAAGGACACTGTATTGAACACATGCCCTGACTCCAAGACGTCCATTTTATTTTCTGTCCACTGTAATTTGTTTTTTACTTCTTCTAATTCAATTAACTGTTTAACAAGTTTCCTTACACATATAATCTCAAAAAAGTTTTACCAAACAAGGGCTTAAGAAGATTTTGGGGTTTCCTTTTTTATAGTATGATAAAAAATAAGCGAACGATACGTGGATATTAATTGTGAATCTTATGAAATATGCGTTAGAATTAAAGTTTGACTTTGATATGTAAATTATGATGTGATTATGATAAAATCCAAACAAGCACTTATTTTGATAGTCAATTCACTCTGACCAAATGAGTTCATTTTGACAAATCTTTGAGTAATTAGCTCTGCGTATTACATGGCATTACTTCACAGGGCCCTCACCAGGGGTGGGCCGTCGTTAGGCCACCTGACAAATGGTTTGACAATGTGTTCACTTATCCATATCTAAGTGTAAATTTCACGCCCATTTGTAAAATTGTTATACAATATAATATAGGTATGATTTTATGCTACAAAAACAAAAGCCACCAAATCTCACAAGTCAAACCGTCAAAGAACCCAATTTTGAAAAGGAGAATCCCATTTGTACAGAAGAATATTTTTCTGTAAAATTTATCGACTGACATACACAATAGTGGGGTGGGTGGGTGTATGCTATGACATTTTTTTATTGATGCGGGACCCACCAATGTGTGTGTAGTTAAGTTTTCTGTAAAAATATTTTCTGTACATCAAGCAATATTGCTCTCTTGCAATAGCTGACTAGCTAGGGTCCTAGATTGGCTGCTCAATTTGATTCTTATAAAGTTCAGGTTGTAAACCATTTATCCATGTCAGATATTCTATAAAATAATAGATGACTAATTTATGGGATGGCTTGACCGACACATTTTATAAGGCTCAGTGATGGATCTGATGGCCAATGTGACTAGAAAGTATGGTGATCATTGGTGAAATTAATCCATATATAGAGTTATGTACGAAAAATGATTTTCAGTTCAATAAAAATACAATCTTCTTGACTACGATCATGCAATTAATGTTTCCTCTTCTAATTATTACATACTAGGAGAGTCACGATGAAAAGGACATTACAATCAAGAAATCGAACGCTAATAATTTTAAAAGTGGCACGAATTCAATTCTTACTAATACAGCAAATTAGGAAGGTGCTTAGCTCCCCTCCAATAGATTTCTAAGGAAGAAATAAACCGAAAAAAATCTAGCATTTATGCATATCGAGATTGGATGCAGATCCATGCCTCTCTGTCTGGCCAGGGAGCAATGAACTCAATTTTTTTTTGTTTTGTTTTGTTTTTTCAGATGTTAATTTTGCCATGGTGATTGGTGTTGATGAGTCTGCTGGTCATATGAGGAAGAACCCATCTGATCAAAACCAGCCATATTGAGAAAATCTCTATGAGGGAATGCTCTAAGACCTAAGAAATCCCGAGTCATTCCATCCTTAATGCCACCGCCTCCACCTCCACCTGCGCCACTGCCACCAGCAGCGGTGGCTTCTTTGCTTACAATATTCAAATGGGAAGTCCCTGGATTTGGAAGATTTTCTTGAAAATTATTGTCTCGTTTTGAGTTCAACATTCTGTTGAAAGTATCCTCAAAGGCTGATGATCCTTCGAACCCACTATTTGGAGGCAAAGAAGCCAACATATTCATATCATGAAGCATAGAAGAATTGGCTCCCACTGTTGCACCTACAAGTTGTTCCATGCGACCTGAGGTGACATTAACAAAACCTGTTGCTATCTCTTCACGTGAAGAGGACAAACCCAGTCCAGCACCAGCTGTAGATGAGTCCAATGATGTAGCACTGAATCCTGGTGCACCCATGTGAGCCAGGTGGGCCCTAAAAATTCCATCTGATTGAGCAGTACATGTTTTGCTGTTGCTGCTGCTCATTGTAACCCCAATTTGTGCTGCCTTTTGCAGCAATGCAGTTGCAGACATGTGATTAGAAGGATTCAAAGCAGAAGAAAATGTGGGACTTTTAGGGTTTGTGTTTTCTTGATGGAGAATTGACTGTTCTAACCTTGATGAGGAGGTGAATAATTCACCACGTGGTAGACCTGGTGCACCTAGACCAGTTTCTACTGTCATCCATGGAGGTATTTCAGTTCTTGAACTGAAACTTTGTTCTTGTTTGAGTGAAAATGGTTGAAGGCCATGAAGGTGGGGTGGGTGGGGTATAGATGAAGTGCCTTGTTGCGAAGACAACAGTGGGTTCATATGTGTCATTGATCTTGCACTTTCTTCTGCTAAAGCATCGCAAAAAGCTCTGTGGGTGATGAAACTGTCCCTCCTGTGAACAAATTACAAACAAACAAACACAAAAAACCAAAAAGAACAAACCATCAAAAAATGCATGAATAGTCAAAATTGTGCTCTCTCTTGTCAACCCTATTGGTTTCCTTTTTATAATTTCATCATTTTGTATTATGTCGACAGAAGAGGCTTAGACAGTACAAAAGAGTAATGTTATTGTCAATGCTACAAAATGCTTTTTGCAGAGAAGTTGCTATAAAGTATAACTTTAGATCCATCCCTCTTTTTCATCCTCCATCCCGAGGAAAAAGAGAAAAGGAAAGAACAATGTGGGAATATAATTCAATAATATATATAAAAAATAATAATTTAAATAATATGTAATGGTGTACTAACGAGTAACGATTATGGTGTTTTCATTATTTAGCAAAACTTTGTACCCTAAATAAAGAATTAATGTAATGGCGATGGACTCACAAATTCAGTAACAGTGATAACAATAAGGAAATAAATTTCCTGTTTTAAGATCCAACTTAGCCCCTGTTTGGTCCAGCTTTTTTGACCAACTTATAATTTCGAAAAAATTGTACCAAATAAGAGCTTAAACAAAGTTCTCACCTGGAAAAGAGTGTTCCACAATCACATCTATACTCTCTGGTACCACAAATTTTCGAATGAGCTTTCCAGTCGGACTGAACTGCGTAACGCTTCGAGCATTTTTCGCATTTCCACTTCTTCTCACCATGTTTTCTGCTGAAGTGTTTCTTTATCCCAGTGAGGTCCCCCAGAGCCCTTGAAGGATCATGGTGCACACAGCTTGGCTCTGGACATACATAAACCTTCTTCTTTACTACCTCTTTGTTGTTTCTTTGCTTTAGTTTCCAAGGCAAATTATGCCCTCTTCTGTGTAGTTGAAGATTCTGATCTCTCTGAAATCCCTTGTTGCAAATCTCACATATAAATCTGTTTGTTGCAAGAAGACTTTTTGGAGATAAAGCTACCACCTCAGCCTCAGGGTCTGATGGCCAAGAGAAAATCTTTAATTAATTCCGAGAAAAACCAAGAAACTATCAAACTAGACAAAGCAGTGGATTTAATATTGGGAAAATTTGGATTTGGACTTGATTACTGTGAAGCCACCTCATATAAAGCTTAAACTTTTAAAAGGAACATAATTGTCTAGAAGTCAACAAGCTGCCCTCCGTGCAAGCAGAATACTTTTTATTGGAGCATGATGTTGATGACAATTTTCATAAATGAATGACACAGGCGAAACTTGAAGACGTTATCTTGTGTCGAGTCTAATACCATGTTGAATCAACACTACTTTCAAAGTTTAAGCTTTTCAGAAGGGCGATATATATTTAAATATAATCTTTAACGAATATTGTATGTACCTGGATTGCCGGGAAGATTTCTTTTCTTCTTAGGCGGTGGTTGTGTCGGATTATCAGGTGAAATTGCAAAGGACTGTTGTGGGTAGACAGTAGTTGGAATTTCAGTTCTGTTGCTTGAAGATATGCTAGCTTCATTGGATGCAGATGTTAAATTTGACATACTGTCATCCACCAACATACCTTGTAACATTCTCCCTCTCTCTTTTTCTTGATTCCTTGTACTCTTAAATCTCTAGGTTTTCTATTACCAAACAAGAAAATATAAGATTCATTCACGAGCCACAGATCTGCTGCTTTTTTATGTTGAACACAGAAACCCTAATTCGTAAAAGGCTTACAAAAAGTGAAGCTGATGAAAACTATTATAGAAAGGTCAAATTCAGCTTTCTTGATGATACACTGTTCTCCACTTTTCTTCCAAGCACGCTAAACAATCGACAAACAGAAAAAAGGGATTAAAAATTTCCCAGAAAATAATGTAAAAACAGTAGAAAAATTCTTCATGCAACTACCCTTAATCCTATACAAATGAAATCATTACCTGCTGGTAGCTGCTAACAGCTAGATGATTCTACATAAGCCACACAAATTAAGAGAGAGAAAGATGAGAGAGAGATATGGATGAGAAGGTATCCTTCTCTTTACTTCTCCACCCCATCAACAAACCATAGGCTAAGCCACCAAGCCATCTCTGACGTTACACTTTGTCTTTTCTTTTGTTTTCTTGTAAACACTAGCTAGGTCTTCAATAATTGTAATATTTTTATCAATATCTAGTGTATGTATGTATAAGTTAGTATTTTTTTTTTCTTGTTTTGGTTAGAGGGAATATTAGTACTTTGTTAAAGAATAACTTCTGAATTTTTCATCACTTTCAATTCCTTACAAAAGACAGACATAAAGGAACAAATTATAAGTAAAATTAGGAGAAATTAATTAAAACGTTCTATGCATGTATTATGTTTGACATAATTTGGAATGTGAAAATTGAAATGTTAGTAATTTGGGATTAAAAAGTGATTCCACTTCCACTTCCATCCACATACACATTTCTTTATAATGAAGATACTGACTAGAGATCGTTGTCTTTCTAAGCCAAGTAAAAATTAGGCCCCTGTTTGAGCCACATTAATTTTCTCATTTTCATTTTTGTACTCATTTTCAACCACGTATTATTCAATAAAATAATATTTTCTATCACATTAATATTTTTTTCTTTATTTTCAACCATATATTCATTATCACGTCAACAGTAAAAATACATTCTTACTCCCAAAATGTGCACCAAGCAAGCTCTAGATTTCTATTAGATTTTAATAAAAATTGATGAAATGTGTAGTTAAAAAATTGTGAATACCATAAAATGTGTAGTTGAAAATGAGTTAGGAGAAAAATGAATTCTAAAAAATGAGTTCAAACAAGGATTTGCGGTTCACTTTGAATAGAACCGCGAGGATAGTTATGAGGAACGTAACAAAGTGATGTACAAAGACTCACGAAATGATTGCTAGAAGTGTAGCTTCGTTTGTGTTTTCTATACTTGGCATTTTTACTTTATGCATTTATTAAATTTTAGGTTTTTTATTTTGATAAATTGTAAGTGCAAAATTCTTATATTTTAGGTTTTTATTTACAAAAAACTATGCATCTACACATTCCACATGATTGATTATATTCCAGCAGACATGCACTCACGGGCAGCTGTTGTTTTATTCTTTCTGTTCGATGATGAGTTTTATGAAAATTGAAATCTACTTATATTTAAATATATATATTCAGTCAAAAGTAGTGAATAAATTCAATCAGATAATTATATATTCTTATGACCCTGTTTGATGCACAGTATTAAGGAATGCATTTTAAATAATGATTTGGTGGAAAATATGTGGTTAAAAAATAATTATTTTTTTTTTTTTGGATTTTCGTCTAATATTATTTTATTGAAGAGTATGTGGTTAAAAATGAGTTTTGAAAAAATAATTTTTTGTGAAAATGTGGATCAAACAGGTGTTATATATATAGAAACACACACACACACACATATATGTTTAACGTAGAAATTAGACAATGACGAAGTAGTCTATAATTGAGTGATATATCTATCAACACACATAATCATGGATCGTGAATACTAGAGTTCGTTGAAAGTAAATAGGTGATAATCGATGATGATAGTAAATATCATTTAAGGATAAATCTATTTGTACATAATAACTCCTACCGAATTGTTTACCCACTCTCACGTACACACGGGCCCCGCGTGAATAAAAAAATTCCAAGATGTGGTCCCCACCTCCTATTGTGAGTAGTAGGTAAGAGATTATGTAAAAAAAATTCGGTACACATAGTATGACCCATCATTAAATCGTTGAAATAGATATTTCCCGAATTTTGTTTTTAAACGTAAATAGGCATTTTACTAAGCCACTGTTCAAAATTTATAAATTATTTATGAGCTGCGCCAAATTTTATTTTTCACTATATATTTTAATAGATGAACAAGTACTAATGGCGTATTCATCACTTATTTTTGTCTATTTATAAATTCTTTTCAAGTGGAGGCTGAATATTATTTGTAGTTTAATATTTATTTTTGATATATTCTTTCACTTTGACCTGCATTGCACTTTATTCTACTCTACAATTATTAACTTGAATGTCCCGTTTTTCAAAATGATATTTTTAATAAATTATTTCTATTGAAGGATATGTTACTAAAAAAATTATGAATATATATACAAGAAGACTTGAGTCAATGCAATTCTATAGGAAGAATAAAATCCAAACCACACAATGGCTTGATTTGATGAAATTAACTTAATTTCCAACTCTTGCTTTATGAAATTATCTCATTTACATCAACGACATAATACTCCAAAGATATGTGTGTCTCGACCGTGCTAAGAGCCAACTCGTCCCTTCAACCAGGCTTAGACGAATCTAAGCAAAAGCACTCTGCACGATTCTACTATGAAAAGAAAATAAGAAACTCTTATCATTTTTCTAAATTAAAGAGATTGATATCACAAAAGTGAAGATATCCTCTAATGGTGTCAAAAACAGTCGAGGAAATGCACAATCTCGTTCAAAGGCTAATACAGGATCGAAGTAAAAAAATTTAAGTCAAGCTAATGTGTGTGTGTATATAAAGAAAATATTTGCCCATAGAAAACTGAAATGAATTGGGAGGAGACTGGTCCAATCATTTTATAATGGCTCGTTTGACATGATTTTTACTTTTATTTCCTATAAAAGAGTTTTTGGAAGAAGTTACATTAATTTTTGTTTGGAAGCTAATTTTTAAAAGCACTCCCTATTTCAAAAGTACTTTAGAAGAAACCACAAACCAATTTCCTCTAAAAACTCTTTAAATACTGGAAGCATTTTTATAAAATTAGCCAAACGGATTAAAAAACAACTTTTGGGTCTCGAAAATTCCTTTTGATTTTTCAAAAGTCATGTCAAATGGGATCTAAATTCGTCGATGGTCGCATCACCATAGATAATCGGATATGGCAGATTGTGATAAGGTTAGCCAGAACGAGTCTGAGCCGCTCTACTTCGATACTTGAGGTAGTTGTGGATAGCACCAGTATCTACCATAGCCTTGATTGATTTTCCATTGATTTTCACATCAATGTACATTATGCCTTTTGCCCTGCAAATGTGAGCATTCAATTCTTCTGTCCTTACCTCTTTCGAGGGGTTATCATCCTTTTTAATAGCCCGGTGCGTTAGTGTATTGCGCCGATATGAGTATGCACCAACCACATCCTCATCCTCTTCGGGGTTGGTCTCGCCATGACAGCTAGGTTGTAGGACATCTTACTTTGAACTCAATCTACTACTCATTAGTTGACAATATACGTTCACTATCCGTTTCTAAGGACTCCGCCACCCGATGTGGTCCTTCACAAAAAAGTACATCAATTTAGGAGTGATATCATATTCGCTCTACGTTGCTTTTCTTTTATTCCAATTGTTATTGTTGTTTCTTTGACCGCTGTTTTGATAGTTTCCCTACAAGTTACTCTGACGGGTGCTTTAATAGGCAGGCTCCTCCCTTATTATGAGAGTAACGATCTCCCTCATTTGAGTTCGAGTTAGGTCTGTAAGGTCTATTTCCATCTCCAACAGATTGACTATTTCTCGAAGGTCGATCTTTTCTCGATTTCGATTGATAGTCACGGCTGCTCCCATGGCTGCGCTCAAATCAATAACCTATTGTCTTTGAAGTCATGTGCGTATCCAAAGTTTTAACCATTCCATGAAGGTCAATAGGTTATCATTTTTTCGACATATCTCGAATATTCATTATATGTCCTGAAAAAGTTTTCACGTACTCTCTGATGGAGCTTGTATATTTTAGGTCTCGTAGTGCCCGACGTACTGGATATTCCACATTTTCTGGAAAAAACTGAGATCTAATCACTTCCTTGAGGAGATCCCAAAAATCTATTGGGATCCTGTTGGCCTGAATGTCAGCATATTTTGTTCGCCACCATAGTTTTGCATCTCCACAAGATACATGGTAGCTGTCGAAACATTACTTGTTTCTTCTTTGATCGAAACCACAAGAAAGTATTATTCCATATCAAACAAGAAATTCTCGACTTCTTTTGCATCGTGTGCCTCTCCGTAGGTACACGGTTTCGAAATTTTGAGCTTGTGAATATGCTCTTGTGCGGGGCCTGTCCATTGCCAACCGCGCGTTGAAATACTAGTAATTAAGGTTTCAATGTTTCCATTTCAACTTGTAAATCATGTATGATAGCTATAGCTTCAGTTATTGCTGTGCAAACCCTTCGAATTTCATTCAATTGGATGTGTAATTCATGAATTTTCATCTATGCCACCTCGATTTTTTCCTCGAGACCCTCTACGGCATATCACAACCTAGTAGCCGTCTGATCAAGCGCATTCACGCGTTGTTTCATATTCCTCTTTTGATGATCAACAACTTCTGTGGTGTTTGATGAAATTGGATCCATAGCTTTCTTATCGAGGGTCGTAAGCCGCGTCTCTGATACCAACTTTCACGTGGTGCCTTTCATCTTGGCACGAAAAGAGACACCGTGCGACAGTAGTTTACTCCACTAAACTACCTTCCGCCTTCTCTCGGTCGTTTCAGGGCGAAAGAAAATTTGATTACAATTTGTAGAAAGCTTGCAACATAAAATTGAGATGCATTGAAAGTAACTTGATTATTGATTGCTAGAAATTACAATTGATGAAAACAGAAAATTACAATGACGAGTACATGGGGCGAACACCAAAAAGCTTGAAAAACTTTTAAAAGATTAATACCCCCTATAATAGCTTGCAGAACAAAAACCTAAGTGATAGGAGTAGACATTTAAATGACGAGGAATTATACTAAACGTTTACCAATTACCAATATCAAAGTTATTTTACAATTGAAATAAACTATTACAATGAAAAGGAAATTACAACTCAAACTTAAACTAATATTTATAATGTGCAGTCGAAGGTGGGCAAACTCTCCGACCGCGATTGGATCAAGGGACTTAAGTAAAGCTGCGGTCCTTGACATAACCTTTACTTTTACTTCATATAGAAGAGTTTTTGGAAAAAGCTATCTTATTTTTTGTTTGAAAACTAATTTTAAAAATCACTTCCTATTTCAGAAGTACTTTAAAAGAAACCACAAACCAGTTTCCTCTAAAAATTCTTTAAATACCAGAAGCACTTTTATAAAATTAGCCAAATGGATTCAAAAACAACTTTTAGGTCTCAAAAACTCCTTTTGATTTTTCAAAATTCATGTCAAATGGGACCTAAGTTCGTCGCTGGTCTCGTCTTTGCACAACAATGACTAATAAAAAAAATGTCCTGACTCGACCAGGGGCGGACCCAGCACCCGACGAGTCGGGGCGGCCGCCCGTGCTGGGTCCGCCGGGAGAAAGAAATTAAATAAGATTTATGAACAATAATTATATTTATAAGTTATTGTATAAATGTTACTGAAATGATCTGTAGATCAATTGGAGAGATGATGCCTTTCCATGTGGGATACTTGGGTTCGAATCCCTTCAACATCATTCCGTCTTTTAATTTTTCTAAACGGTAAATAATGATAAATATTAATTGATAATTGAACCAATGTTCAAGAAAAAGAATGGTAGCTCATATGGTAAAGGGGTAATTTTGTGCACTAGAGGTTCGGGGTTCAATTCTTTGTTTTTCTACTTTTTGTTTAGTTTTGCATTACAATAAATAATAACTAAAAAATTAAGTATTATTAGTATTCGTTTTCGAAATAATTTCTTTAAAAAAATTTATCAACTCAAATTATTAATCTATGATATATATATTTTATATTATTAGATTTTATTAATTTATTTTATAAAATTCAAATTTGGACAATCTAAGTATTGTTCTTTATTCTTTTAAAAGTTCGAAAAATAGTTTTTCTTTTTATGTGAAAAATGATTTTAGTTTCAAAAATCATTATTTTCAAAAGTTTGCATAACATTCGCCTAAACTCGGAGCTTATCTTTATCATTTAATCATGTTTTACGTATAAAATGTTTCGTTTAAATTCGTAAAAAATTTAAAACTTGATTGTACATGTTATAAGTATGATTGAAATTTGTATTTTTTTTTCTTATTATTTTATATTAAAATTGGATTATATTATCAAATGTATATGCCTTTTTCACGTTTGAGTGCATATATATTGATTGAAATTTTTTTAAGATTATTTAAATAAATATTTTTATTATTGCGTCATCAACGATCGCCCTAGCTGACTTAATAGTCTAGATCCGCCCCTGGACTCGACTGATCTCAATTCAATCTTTTTGTTAGACGGTCTTAATTAAGCTTAAATTTTAGTTTTCTACATTCAATTGTGGTCAATTCCAATGGCATCACCGTAGATAGTCGGATATGGCATATTGTGACAAGGTTACCCAGGAAAAACGCGTTTCACATATTTTGTCTACCTTTAAAAAAAACAAAAAAAACTGAGGTTATGCTCAAAATATGCCGTTATGTAATGTTTGTATTTATACAGCAACAAATCGTAAACATATAATTAATTATCACACTCATATTTACAACCGTGTACACATATTTTGAAAATTGATATGAATAAGTCCCTTTTTTTTTTTTTAAATGAAAGCTAGAAATAATTTAATTACTTATTTGATAGTGTTGATGCTAAAACTGATGTGACAATTATAGTTCAAGAAATTTAGTAGGGTAATTGTTGAAATATTGTTGAGAGAGAGAGAGAGAGAGAGAGAGAGAGAGAGTCTTAAGTATTTTTTTATTGTGTGTTAATAAAATGACTTAGTTCAGCCTTGGTAGGGGACCATTGCTCCCTTTAAATAGGCCTCACAACAAGAGTTTGCCGCCCTTTGCCAACTCGTACTATATTGTTCGATCTGGATTTGTATGCTACCGCCCAATTTTAATTGGCCAATGAGTTTGTCTCATTGGCCAATTAGATAATTATTTCTCCTAGGATGTAATGTGATCTAGGTAACGATGTCTGCTATTACGCAATCATTACTTTCATCTAATTGATAGATAATATGTTCCTGATCTCATAGGTGTCACTTGTCTTTTTTGGAGTGGTCGTTGGGGAGCTATTGACGTTATCGGTGTTGAGCCAAGAAATACTCCTCGCAAGATCCACCATGCGGCGAAGTGGAGAGAAACGCAAGAAGAATTAAGAAGTAAAAAACTCATGTAAAAATTACTATTCATTCTCCATATCCAAGCTAGCTACATGTTGTCAATGCAGGGCACGTGGGCAAGTGGATAAAGTGTGATTCATAATCGAATTAGTTAGAAGATTGCCAACAAGGAGCCGCCACCTGGCATAACGAAGAAATGACAGATCTACCCGACGCTTGGAGGGAAATCCATAAATATCTCCCCTATTCGATGAAGAATGCATGCAATTCAAATATCTCCCTCTCAAATGGTTATTTCTCCCCTTACTCTAGTTGAAGCATCTGGACTAGTGAATTTAGGATGTGAAACTTATAGTTAGATGAGAAGATTTGTTGATTGTATTTATATTAATATTCCATTATAATTATTTCATCGATAAAATCGTTTAATTCAATTTGTATTGTCAACAATCAGGAGACATCTTTCGAGAGAGAAATAATGATGTTTACTGAAGAAATTGGCCTTGTGACCGAACTAACTTTTACTTTGTGGTTTCTTTTGGTGATCTCCCATTTTAAGCGTGTTTATTACTTTCAAGGGAAGTCCGTTGTCTAGCTTTCAATTGGATGCCAACATATATGTCATATTTGATTGCAACGAATTCCATGGAAAATGTCACATTTGAGGAAAACGAATTTCATTTTGACCATTTAATTGCAACGAGGAAATTGAAATCGAATTTCAAGATACAATCACTTTAAACTACATTTTCTTTGTTTTCATTGAAAATAAATTCTTATAGATTTGGTGGATTTTTATTTTCAAAAAATGAGAATGTGACTCGCTATGTTTCTGTTTATTTATGTTCTCAAAGAGAGAATGTGACTCGCATATTATGATACGATAAAAATTCTGTCTTAATTAGCTGTCATTTCTGTGCTATTTTATTATTTTATTTTACTTTTGCAGCTTTTGATCCATATTTTATGTAATTAATTATCTATAATAAGCATTTGATATTATTCATTCATGCATTGACCCTCAAATCGCTTCACGTGACTAAAAAATCACATTCTTGTTACTTAAATTTTACATTTACAACTAATTCCTTATTTGTCAATTATTATTTTAAAACTCTTTAAAGAACATACTCATTTTTAATCACATATTTATACAAAAAAAATTATTTTGTACGTAAATTTGAATTTTTTTCTTACTTCTTAACCACGTATTCTCCAAAAAATCACAATTCAAAACTCTATTTTCTCAAAATAATGGTCATCAAATTGGGGCTCGAACTTATGAAGATTGGCAGTTGGCACGTTACTTGTTCATTAGAAAAGAAAGAAATCTCAATTTGTATGAATCGGATTGAGTGTTAAATTTGGCTCTTTATAAAAAAAAAAAAAAAAAACGTGAGCTTCAATTCGATTTAAGGTTTTTCGGTACCTCGAGACTCCAAAATTGAATTGTATTATATATTTGAGGTTGTATTTTAGTTCGATTGTATATTTATATTTACTATATGAATAACGTTATTCGTATTCGGTGATTTCATCCGTCGCCCTACGTTCTATCCTACTTGTGATTTTTCATTATTAATATGGAAATTCATTTGATTGTTTTTTTTTTTTTTAATTGTTAAAATCATGACACACATGATGCTACATAGGATGAAGATAAATTCAATAGTGTTTGTACTTATTACAGATTCAATATGTCCATGCATCTTGAACTGATTTGCCCCTTACGTGGTCGAGTGAATATTAATGCTGGTTTCACGTGTGTGCATTTTCACTTGACTTCGTCTATCATAATTTTATTCTTAAGCCCTGTTTGGCAATAAGTTTTTTCATAATTTTTTTTCTTATATTTATTTTGAATCACACAATCTCGCAATTAAATATTGTTACATGAATTTAAATATTTTTTTTCTACTTTTTAAACATATATTCTTCAAATATTTACTATTTAAAAAGTTATTCTTTCCAACGAAAATAGCCGTAAAAAATGCGTAGTTGAAAAGAAGGGGAGACAAAATGTATTTTAGGATCAAACAAGGCTATTAAGCTCCTGTTTGGTATACATTAAAATTTTCATTCTCATTTTTTTACTCATTTTCAACCACACATTTTTCAATAAAATAATATTTTCCATCATATTAATAATTTTTCTTTCTTTTTCAACCACACATTCTCTATCCATTTATTATTTTAGAATACATTTTTTCAAAATAATGTGGGTCATACACACTCCTACGTATGATTTAACTGATTTTGACCATTGAAGTGACTGATTGCCATCATTATATCATAGATTTTTTTTAATATTTTTTTCTTTTAATTTTTTTCAGAATATTAACCAATGAATTAAAAAAAAAAAAATTCTTAAAAAATGTTGGGCTGCCCAACCCAACCCAAGTGTCGTGTTGGGCCAACTTGGGCTGATGTTACTTGTTCTAAGTGACTAGTACGTTCAAAATGAGTTTAATTAAATGTGGCTAAGAACAACCGTAAGAGATGCTTTAAATTTAGAGGAAATTACACTAAACCAGGTGTTTACTTTTGACTTTTAAAAAATCAGGTTTATACTTTATTTAATCAAAAATCAGGTTTTAATTTTTACCATTAATATTATTAATGATATTTTAAATTAAATTAATCTACATACCCACCCTACTACCTACCCCACCAAATTTATTTTAACTATAAAAACGTAACCAAACCCTAATCCATTTCATTTCTTTTTCACTATCTCACTCCTCACTCCACCGTTCGCCGCCGCCACCGTCCCCCGCCACCACCGCCTCCCCCCGGCTCCACCTCCCCTTCTCCCACCTCTCCTCCTTTCTCCCTCCCCTTTCCCTTCCCCTTCCCTCGCTGCGAATCACAGCAGCGACAACATCGCTGATGCCGTTGTTGCCGCTGCCCTCCCCGTCCCCTTTCCCTTCCCCCACTGCGAATCGCAGCAGCGGCAGCAGCGATGCCGTTGTTGCTACTGTCCTCCCCGTCCCCGTCCCCCTTCCCCGTTGTGAACCGGCAGCAGCGAAGAAGCTGCTGATTTTGGGCAGCAGCGAAGAAGCTGCTGATTTTGCTGTGTGCGGCGTCGCAACAGCGTTTTGCTCTGTGTGTGGGTGTTTCCGGCGTGGGTGCTGTGTGTGGGTGTTGCCGGCGTGGGTACTGTGTGTAGGTGTTGTCGGCGTGAGTGCAGTGTGTGTGTGTGTTTCTGCTATGTGTGCGTGGGTACGGCGAGATGTTCAATTTGTTGTCGGCAGGGGAGATCTGTGTGCGTGGGTGTGTGGGTGTGGGGGCGGATTTCTGTGCAGGCGGTTATGGTGGTGGTGGTTGTTATTGGTGGTGCTGTTCATGCGGCTGTGGTGGTGGTTTGGGTGGTGGTTGTTGGTGGGTGTTTTAGGGATTAGTGTCGGATGGGGATGTGACAGACTGTCTGTGGCAAACTGTTTGGTCGTTCTGTGACCTGTGACCTTTTATTTGTTGGTGTATTGGGATTGAGGGACGGGTGCTGCGGATGTGACAAAGAGTTTCTGTGACCAATTATTTGGTCGATCTGTGACCAAGTATTGATGGTGTTTTGGGATTGAGTGACGAGTGTTTGGGTGTATGTGACCAACTATATCGATCTGTGACTATTGTTCTTTGTGGCAACTATTTAACTGTGACCTTAAAATTTGTTAATTTGTGACCAATAATATTTTTCATTTGTTAATCTGTGACCAATAATATTTTTCATTTGTTAATTTGTTAATCTGTGACTAATTAAAAATCTGTGACCTCTGTTATCTATACTTTTTTTTAACTTGTGACTAAATTAAAAATCTGTGACCTATACTAATTTTAACTTGTGACTAAATTAAAAATCTGTGACCCATACTAAATTTGTGATCGACAAATTTTAAAAATCTGTGACCTATACGGGTCGGAATCGACCAATCGCCGGAATTAAGTGGCGGCGGAACGATCACCGGAGTGATCGCCGGAACAGTCGCGACCGCCGGAGCAGTGGGGGTGGGGGTGGGGGTGGGTTAATTATATTACATTATAGTTAAATATTTAATTTAATATAATTGTAAAATATAATTAATTAATTTTTGAAAAACCTGATTTTTGCAAATTTAAAACTTGGGACCTGATTTGTGATTTTGGGAAAGAAAAAGTCTGATCCATGCATTTTTCCCTTAAATTTAAGATACTCTATATTTTAAAGAGTCAAACCTTAAAATTTTACTTCAACAGATTATTTAAATTAACATTATAATAAATTCAAAGTATTTAAATTTTTAATGAAGGAAAATAATAATAGAATTTGGAAGGAAGCAAATGAAAATAAAATATACGAAAAAAACAATAAATATTTTTGGGCTGTAATAAGATAAAGTTTTAACTATAAAAAGCCTATTGAAGTACTTGAAAATTTACTCTTTTAAATTATAGTATATGCTCTTTAAAAATAGTTTCTTAGAGATACTCTAATAAGTAGTAGACGTAATATCCATTAGACATAACTTAAATTTTATTTTTAATTCATACAGAAAAAGTTAACGAGAAAGTGACTTTATTTTTTGTTAAAAAATTAATTTCTAAAATAGATTTCTATTTCGAAAGCATTTCAGAGGAAGTCGGGTTGAACCCTTCTAAAAGCTCTTATAAGTAGGAGAAACGGTTCCATAAAATTAGTTAAAATGATATAAAAGTAATTTTTGAATCTCAAAAATTTCTTTTGACCTCTCAAAAGTCTTGCTAAACGACACATAATTTTTTCATTGCAAGTATATGTTACCATGTTTTAAAATGAGTGTATTTTAAAATTTTAACTTTTATTATATGGGGAATATAATGGATGATTATGATTTCTTCTTGATGATTTAAAAATATTGGAGAATAGTTTTAGAGTTAAGTCATTTGTACATCAAAGTGTACATCACTTTTGACAGCATACAAGTGGCATGATTTGATTGGTAAAAAAAATTGTTTGTTTTTTTAAACTGTCAATAATGTGTTGTCATGTAACATAATGTAAAAAATGATGTACATGTAGCATGATTGATAATTTTATGCCACATTGTATGTATATGTACGTGCAAGTTCAAACCAACACACATGCTAATAGAGATATTTTGAGAATAAAACAATTTAATAAACTCGAGAATAAAAAATTCTCAAATGTATTTCTCGTGTTCTTATTCGATACCAATTTTAAACCCTTTTTTTTTAATTACCACAATTACTTTCTAAATTCCTCATCTGGTCCTTCAAAAGTAGGCGCGATAGTAAAAGTTATGCACTATCAACATAGCAAGTGAAAATATAGAAGTTGTTAAGCATGCATTGAAAAAAGAAATAAAGCTAAATATTAATTCGTTGAATATAAAACTACTGCATAACAAAAATACAACAAATATGTTTTTTCACCATTACAATCAATAAGGACAAGCATCCATACTAAGACATATAGATTTGTTTCCATTGTTTTTTTATTTCATAAAGAGGACTGACATCGCGTTGTGGGTACATATTATCCATAATGGCACCCCATGTGAGTGTTATATGAACTATTATGGATAAAAATTATGTACCATTTAACTTTATGAAAAAAATCATTCTAATAAAAATTCTTAATATTAGCAATACAATTTGATCACAAATTATCAAGTGTACTTAGTCACAAAATATTTCTCAGTCACTAATTATAAAATTAATTTGTCACGAATTATCAGATTTAAGTCACATATTATTTATTGATCATAAGATCCTTATTTTATCGGTCACATATTATTTATTTATCAAATATTAAATAATTGGTCACACATAGTCACAATCTCACATTTTTTAGATCACATATTATTTATTGATCACAAATTAACTATTTTATCGATCACATTTGTCACAAATTAATCATTTTATTAGTCACAATCACCCAAATAATTCGTTACAAATACTATTCACCTCACCGTCCTCACCCCACCCCACCCCACCACTACACCTCACCATCATTGTCAACACCATCACCACCACCACCACACTAAATATCGCATTACCACAGTACCTTCATATAAACTCCACCACTGCACCATTGTCACTGCTCGCGACGCCATTGTTGGTGTTGCTTCATATAGCCGCGATCATCGTCCCATGTCTCCGAAAAAAGCACAAAAAAACCATCGACCACCACAAAACCATTATAACCATGATTCCACAACATGAATCAAACTCAGAAAGGAAAAAAAACATCTGGTGGAACCAAGGCGGTCGCGACGTATTTGTATTGTCAAATCTGAGAGTTGCTATAGCTATGTGATTGTTGTTGACCTTCTTCGTTCACGAAGAGCTCTTCAAGTTGCAATTCAGAGGGAGGTGGAACAATAAAACCATCGAAGCTTGATATTCCCTCTGAATCTTTCCCCATATCATATGGTGATTTTACGCCTTCATATTACCATTCGAGATCGGGATAGTGGTGGAACATGCAAATGGAACTTTTGAGGGTAATTGATCAACTGTATAGGAATTTGGATCAAATTTGACAATACTACTCTGAAATGGCAAGGACAGAGAATAGAGTAAAAAGTTTCATTACTCACCCAATTTAACACAACGTCACGTTTTGGTCACTAAACTTCATTTTGAGTTTGAACGGTAACTAAACTTACATGAAGTGAGCTCCATCCGTCACTCTAAGAACATCCATTGGAAGGTTATCTGTGGTGGCATAACGACATCCCCGGTGGCAAAAAATGGCATGAAAACTTCAGCCATGTGAATCCTTTTTCGTCTTTAGGTTTTGGATACACTTCAAACCTTCAAATCCACCAACCCATTTCCCTTAGTTGTGACATCGCAAACCCTAAACCAATTCCATCAACAAATCTCCCCCAATTCGATTGTTCTAAGCTTTGAGATTGGCTGAAGTTTGTCGTCTTCCAAGTAACACCGGACCCAGGTGTTTGTTCAATTTTGTTATGTCCTATACTTCAATTCAAAGAGCCCTGAATTTTCAATTCCCAAAGCGCGAACCGTAATCGGCCAACCTACGATTGCAAAAATTAACTCTACCCAAATTGATCTCCTACATGTGCACAACATCATATCTGAAAGGGAGTGTCGATTTACACATGGAGGTTGCGGATGGAGGTAAAGAGTCCACCATTTATTCGATTCTTATGTAATTCATAAAGTGATTGTTAAAAATCATTTTGGAAGTTCTGGAAGATATATAAAGGAGTTGTTGAACTCCTGGGGTATTTCTTCTAGATTACATTCTACAATGCAACATGATGAATTCCCATGTTCTAACTGAAGTTTTAGTTTCTTTTAATTGATTTGTTTACTGTGAAATGTGCATAAATTGCTAATGACTTGGGAAATAGTTTACTTTGTACACATCTATTGGTGAGCAGTTATTACTTATACACTAGAGGTAAATAATTTCATTGTTTTCAATTTGTTGACAGATTACGAGGAAGACTCTGATTTCGTTCATTATGAGATTGGCATGCCTTCTAAAGAGGATGATTTATTGTACGACCGCAATGTGACAAATGGCATCGAAATTGGATCAGACATGAATGAAGCCAGAAATGATAGAGTAGTGACGAGTGTAGGGAGGAGGTGGGAGACGATGACTTGGATTATCCATCATCTGAGAAGTTATTATTCGCTTGTTCTTCGGACGAAGAGGATGGTTATCACTTTTTAGAATTTTTTACTGAGACATATATGATAAATCCGCAGTTTGGGGTAGGACAACTCTTTCGATCAATGGAAGAGTTTCGGATTGCAGTGAGAAACTATGGTGCTATAAATGGTTACAATGTGAAGTTAAAGTGTAATGATAGAAAATGAGCACAAGGAGTTTGCAAACTGGGGTGTAATTGGAGAATATGGCCTTGAAGTTAAGTACGACAAAGACAATGCAAGTGAAGTCTTACACGGTCAAGCACACATGTACGCAGAGCTAAAACAACAGACATTGCAACTATATTTTCTTGACAAATAGATACATTGAACAGTTCAAGGTGGACCTAATTGGAAAATAAAGTCCATTTTGACGACCGTGAAGGATGATTTGAAGACGAAGATAAGTAGAAATGTGGCCAACAAAATGATGTGATATGCTAAGGAATTGTTGTTTGGAACCATAGAAGAACAGTTCGGACTTCTGAGGAGATATGTTGTGGAGGTACTTGGGACTAATTTGGGATAAACGGTGATGATAGCTCTACATGAGCAAGTTTTCAAAGGTATCTACTGCAAGGTCGGTTTTAAAATTGGATGCAGAAAAGTGGTAGGTATTGATGGGTGCCACTTATAGGGCTATTTTTGGGGAATCATGCTAACAACAGTGGGGCATGTGCTAATGACTGTATATACCCCGTGGCATATGCTGTTGTCAAGAAAGAGAACACAAACACTTGGAGATGGTTCATGAAATATCTCCAAGAGGACATTGAAATTGGCAATGGGAAGGGTTGGACATTGATGACTGACAAACAAAAGGGTCTTCAAAATGTATGCAAGTAGTTATTCCTATAAGCAGAACATCGCTTCTGTGTAAGACATATGTAACAAACTTTTTTTGTTGCCGATCATGAGAGCAAAATACTAAAAGATTTTCTTTGGCGTGCCTCCAAGTCAACAGCTGTTGATGAGTTCAGACATTGGACGCAAAAAATTTGCAAAGTAAGTGAGCATGCATATGGATGGCTGGTAAAGAGACACCCTCAAAAGTGGAGTCGATCACACTTTCTAGTGCACTCCAAGTGTGACATTCTGCTTAACAACATATGCGAAGTGTTCAACGAAATGTTGTTGGATGATAGAGAGAAAATGATTCTAAATATGTTGACATCAAGGTAGATGAAGTTCATGAAGTGAATACAATAGAGCGAGAAAAATGAGATGATGTGAAGGTCGTTTATGTCCAAAGATTACAAAAAGATTGCACAAGATCGTCGAGATTTCAAGAGAATGCACATTGCACTTGTCAGGTGGTCCAAAGTGGTAAGTTGACTGCAATTATAAGACATTTGTAGTCAATCTTGAAGAACGTACCCGTGCATGCAAAAAATGGGAGCTTACGGGTATACCATGTATGCATGTCGTAGCAATGATACGAGACTGCAGAAATGAACCTGGTGATTTTGTTGATAATTGCTACATGATTGAGACTTACATGAGATGTTACAATAATATCATGAACCCAATCGACGGTTAAAATGTTGTGGCCAGAGATGGATGCCCTTAGAATCATCTAGCCTAAGTGGACTGTGCCTTAACGAGGAAAGAAACAGAAAAAGAGGATGAAACATGCCGAAAAGATGGTAGTGCAAAGTCAGGGAAAGTCCTACATCAATAAGAAAGGGCAAGTACACATTACATGCTCAATATGTGATAAATGCGTTTTTATACATTTATTTAGGTTCACAAATATGAAGAATTGTTGATAAAAAGTACGGAATGTAGCTTAATTCATATAATTTGTGCTTGCATGACAATAATGAAGATTGTGGTGGTAATTGGAAGAAAAATGGAGAAAAGGGACCAAAATAAAGGAAAATCAAAGTTCATAGACTGAAATGCAAATAGCGAAAAGATGACCCGGAGGAGAAATTGAAGAGGCAAAGATAGTAACATCAAATTGAGCATGGAACTTATGCATTGAAAGAAGAAAAAAAATGGAAAAAGAGGCCGAGAAGCGCATAATTGGAGTTCAAGGGCTAAATCGCCACAACTTGAAAAGAAGTAACACTATGCGGTCACATAGTGTTACTGTGGATGCGACCGCATTGGAGCCAACATGAAATTCTAGTGGGGAAAAGATGAGTTCTATGGGACCGCATAGAATCCTTCTATGTGGTTGCATAGATGATAAATTCAGCAAAAATCTGGATTTCCTAATTCGACTCCAACTTTTATGGAAACATGATTTAGGTCATGTATATAACCCTAAAATGTCCAAGAACAAGGGTTACGCCACTTTAGAGAAAAAAAAGTCATTGAAAAGTAAGGAATAAGGCATAACCAAAGGATTTTTCACGAGAAGATTGAAGATTTCAAGATTTATATTCAGGCTTTGGGTGATGTATTTTTCAAAACAATTTTCTTATTCATTATTTTTATCCATACTAGGCTAGACTTTTATTGTACTAGGAGGATGATGATCCTCACTATGTGAACTTTTAATTCCTTATTTTGCAATTTTAACATTAAGACACGATTATTTTATGTTGAATGATTTATATACACTTCAATGTCTCCATAATTAAATGCATGTGATTATGTGAGTATGTGTGATCTATTTCATGCATTCGAAAGAAGGAAATTAGATTTAACAATGTATAAATCATCGTAGGGTTAAATGGTGGGATCGAAATATACCGCTATGTTTTACGTGAATTTTTAAGTGTTTACAAAATGTCATGCATTCTCATATATTGCAGTTGTCATAGAAATATAGTTAAATGGTATGCGAGAATATGTTCAATTCTACTTGAGAGAGGTTATTGAATAGGTTAGAAACATTGATTCTTCAACTAAATCAACGTGTTGTCAAATTGTGAAATAAGGGTTAGACGTGAATTTGGTTGATGATTCGGGATTCTAGTGCATTTTTCATACATTAATGTCTTCAAAATTTTGCATTCAATATCATTTTGCATTTATTTAGTCACCTTAGTTTAAATTGCATTTTAGTCATAGTTTAGTAATAAAATCCAAACAATCAACCACATGAGTTAAATAGATTCGGTTAAGGTCTCGATAGTAGAAATCAAATCAAATTAATCCTTGTGGGACGATACTCGAAAGTTTAGAATTTTCACTTTATTACTTGTTAACGAATCGTGCACTTGCGGTGATTTACAAAGCGAACAACACGCCGATTGAAGGTGCACAATAAAAAATACCACTCCAATGATGGTCCCCCCATCGAACCCTACAGTGATTTACAAAGCGAGTATTGCCAAAATCAACACATCATAAATCGGACTCGAAATGAATAGCAAAGTGAAAGTTAAGCATTCAAGTCAAATCATTCGAGACAAGACCTTAAAAAATCAACATCAAGATTATCAAATCAGGCTCTTGAAGAAGGTTAGGATCCTTAAAGTCAAACGTCAAGAAAGCTCAAAATCAAGAGTTTAAGAGTCGATGGAAAGAAACTTCGAAGCAAGATCAAGTACTAGACTTTTGAGGTCATGTCACTTTTATCTTTAGTAATGAATGACAATAGCTCAAAAATTATTTTGTGCACAAAGGTTATTTTTATATCACTTGCATAAAATAGTTTTGATCAAAAGTAAGATTGAATTTTCAAAGTGATACTTGAACTTAGATTAAAAAAAGAGTCAACGGTCAACCGGATGACCGGTTGACCATCGGACGTCCGGATAAATCGGATCGTCCGGACAAGGCGTCCGTTTGGTCAGAAATATTTTCTGTTCATTCAGATGGATGAACCGGACGTCCGATTCATCCTTAACGTCACTTTTTTGACCATTCTGACTGACTCAAACGGCTAGTAGATTACACGATCTGGACGTCCATATCCCTTGTCCGGATAGACAGAGTTTTGGCCGATTTGAGTGCTATAAATACCTCATTTACCTTTCATTTGGAAAAAAACTCTTCTTGAGCATTAAAGTAAAGTTTTTATTGATCTCAACTACCTTATTTCTAATCCTTAGGAGATCAAAAGTATTTTATCCTTGAAAAACTTTTGATTGATTTTATTTTTTGAAAATCATTTATCTCATCAAAGTTTTTCATTTCTCTTTGTACTTAACTTATTTATATCTATCTTAAAAGATAAATATATTTTTGAAGAAGTTCTTGGCACTTACATTGCATAAACTTATTTTACTTCTTCATATTGAAACTTTGATTAAATCAAACTTGTAAACATGATATTCATCAAAGTTTCTACTTTCTCTCTTACTACTTAATTTATCACAAATTGTTCATTGAAAGAGAGATATACTTTTGAAGAAGACTTTTGCATTTACATTGCATAAATCCTTCTTCTTTTTCTTCATATCAAAACTTTGATTGATTGAACTAAAATTTGTAAAATCATCATATTCATCAAAGTTTTTCATCTAATACTTGAGCTATCATTCATTACTATTTATTGAAGTATTAGCCTCTCTTAGTACTTAATTTGTTTGTATTATTTATCAAGAGAGGAGTTTCATTATAAAATCACTTTGATAAAGTGTAGGTCGTGTTGAAGTCCCTTAAAGATCAATATTGTACAAGGATCGATGCTCCTTGTTGTAAGTCACCGTGTGGGTCATAT
This sequence comes from Fraxinus excelsior, assembly GCA_019097785.1. Taxonomy (NCBI): domain Eukaryota; kingdom Viridiplantae; phylum Streptophyta; class Magnoliopsida; order Lamiales; family Oleaceae; genus Fraxinus; species Fraxinus excelsior. Next base: position 2,404,541 of record CM032644.1, read on the forward strand.
TGAGGTCTCGTAAAGCTCAATAGTGTGGGTCGTAAAGCTCAACATTGTAAAATGATCGGTGCTCCTTGGTTGTAAGTCATCAGAAGCGTTGTAAAGGGTTGGATTGCACCATAAGTCTACCAACATAGTGAAAAAGGCGTTGCTCGTGCCGGAGAGCTTGGTAACGGAGGACGTAGATCATTGTATTGGATCGAACCTCCATAACTATATCGTTTGCACTCTCTATCCCTTTTACTTAACGCTTTTACTTTATGTAAATTATATTGTCTCACTTATTTGTTTACTTGCATTTAGTTGTCTTTGTTTATTTGCACTTATTATTTGGTTGATCTACTTGTTTGAACTTGCTTACGATTATTAATTTATCAACTTGTTTTTAACCTATGGGATTTTAGTTAGTTATTCTAAAAGGTTTTAAAAACCAACTTGGTTAGCCAATCTTGGGCTTTCAATGATATCTTTTTGTGATGGAACGAGCAATGAACCGATTTTTTGTTATGCTTTTGAAGGGGATTGTAAGGAACTTTTACGACAGATATTTTGTATGTTAATCTTCTATGTGAATCGATTTGTTGTTATGCTCTTTAATGGAATTGATTTCCTAGGTTGTAGTGACATATTAGCAATTACAATATTACTATTCCTCATGCTCAATGAAAAAGGAATATATATAACGTTTACTAGCCTGTTAAAATAAATGTCCCAAGAGAATTTCATAAGGCAATAAAAAACGATTACATCCAAGTCTTACAACATACATAATTTACTAAAAGTCCAAAGAAGATTAACAAAGTCACTGAACTTTCCCTTTTCCTTTCCCATTACCCTTCATAACCCCCTTTCCTTTGCGCATGGTAATGTTGATGGATATCTCGATATTTTTTCTTCAATTATTTGAGCATATGTGTTGAACACACATGATAAGTCTTGGCACAGATCTTTAGCTTTACAATTACCCGAACAAACATAACTCCATTTCGCGATAGATTGTTCTTCATTCTTCCACTCGAAGTGACCATAATCCCGAGTACAACATAAGAACAAACGCCCTATGTTTGAAGTATTTTTTTTCCACCTCCATACACTTCTCAAATCTCTAGCTATATTTTGGATATCGTTTCTTTGTTGGGCAGTCCGACAAGTAGTGACCGGGCTTCCTACAACTGTGACATATGTCCATGTTCTTCCCTACCATAATGCTTCAAATTTGGGATAAGTGTTAACCGTAACAATCAAACTACAAATAAGTTAACCTTTTAGCAAATAAAGTCCCAATCTTCAATTCCAATACTTCCCACATTTAGGATAGAAAAAACTATCACATAAATTCATTAATGACAACTTGCTAAGAATGACTCCATATAAGAAAACAACTATCATGGCACTTCATTGATGGCAACTACCATAAATTTACTGACCATAATAAATGAGTAAAAAGTTTCAGGAAGAAACTTTGCAGAATGTGTATGAAGAGAAGATTAGTCTATCTCTAAGAAGAATTTTCTATATGGCAATTGGAATTTCAGCTACCTGAAACACAGCCTGAGCACTGGGCACTTAATCCCCTACACCTCCATAGAGTAGAAAATAAAAAGGGAACAAATCAAAATCAAAGCAGGCATCCAAATAACATGCTAGCTGAAATTTCAAACCAGACCGACTTTCCATTAACAAATTAAGATTCAAACCAGTACTTGGAAATTCAAGACATTACCTATTTCGTGTTTTGATGTGGTTCACCTATTGGGATGTAGGTTCGTGTGTGGGCAACTTACAAGTTGAAAATATCACTAGAACGACGCTTCTTCACGTGTCTAGAGTGTTCACGTCGTCTGTTGCATCATCTACCTACACATTTCACGCAGTCCGAAGGAAGATAACAAAATTGAACAACCTAGGGTTCTAGTGTTACTTGGAAGACGACGAACTTCAGCCAATCTCGAAGTCTGGAACAATCAAGTTTGGGGAGATTTGTTAAAGGAATTGGTTTAAGGTTCACGATTTCAAAATTAGGGGAAGGAAATGGGTAAGTGGATTTGAAGGTTTGAAGTGTATCCAGAAGCTAAAGACGAGAAAAAGATTCACGTGGCTAGAGTTTTCACGTCGTTTCTTGTCATCGGCGACACCATTATGCCACCTCAGACGACCTTCAAACATATGTTCTTGGAGTGACAGATGGAGCTCACTTCGTGTAAGTTTAGTTACCGTTCAGACACAAAACGAAGTTCAGTGACCACAATGCGACGTTGTGTTAAGTTGGGTGAGTAATGAAACTTTTAATCCAGAGAATAAGACTACATTCAACGGTGGTAGATAAATCATCAATTTCGAGAAATGGGAGTGGCAATCCGTAAATCTCTATTTATTTTAGCAACAATTGAAGACCTATAAAGATTACAAAAATGAATTACCAAAAGAGAAATAAAACTGTGTTTGAAGTTGGATTATCTCCGAATTGTCAACGTGATCCCCTGCCACATCCTCTATCTCTCTGTTTTTTGGAGAGTAGAGTAGAGATAATGGAAATAATAAATATAGAAGGAAGGAAGAAAGAAAATCAACTAGGGTTTGGAGTGAAATTAAGTGTGAACGGGTGTGTATATTAATTTAATATTAAAAATTGAATTGTTGCCTGATTTTTGTAGTAAAAAACTTTTAAATCTTAATTTTGAATTGGGTAGTTTAAAACTAGGGACTAGTGTAATTTTCACATAAAAAAGGGATGCATAAATTTAGGAATGGGCTTTCTAGATTGTTTTGGGCCTATTGGAGGGGTCTATTAGAATTCTTCAAAAAATGCAGCATAAATTTACAACCTCAACCTATTCCTTTTAATTTATATTATATTGGTCCCCTAAATAGAACCATTCGGTCCAACCTCTTGATAAATAAAATGATAGTTTAAATACTCATAGATCCTTAAATTTTATTTCAAATTAATTTATGATCGAAATCTTAGAATCTTCTACCATAATTACAAACTTATTTTCGTAACTTTAATTTGCCTACAAAAACTATCGCAAAATAAAGTAATAGAAAAAATGTTATCGGAAAATTTATATGTAACAAATAATATCTTAATAAATTTAATGTATCGATAAAACTTCTGTCTTTAAATAATAATACAAAAGAAATATTATCTTCAAGACATTATGATAGTAATAAAATATAATCTAAGTTAAAGTCAAATAATTCAATATTAATCACATCTTTTATGGGACCCACAACTTTTCAACCGCACATTTCAAAAACTTCTATCATAATCTACTAAAAATCTAATTTCAATCCTCACCAAACACCCTTTTAATCTCTCTCATGTAAAGTATCTTGGGTGGCATCGTCACAAAATCAATTAGGTAATGATTAGAAAAGAAAACATTTTAATAAGTGGAAGCCACATAAAGAAGCCAAAGTAAACATGACTTCACTTGTGACAAAGGCAAGGCTACAAAGGTAAAGCATCTAAAGGGACTTTTGAAACTTTAGAATCATTAGGTATAATAAATTAATTAAAGAACAACAAATGTGCATATTTTATTTAACATTTTGTATACGTCTTTAACATGTTAAATCAAGACTAGACAGCGAATACGTATCTCATAGATTTCTGTTTAATATTTTGCATACATATGTAGCGTCTTAAAGTAGAGAAGATAATTTCATCTATGTCTTTCTACTATTTCTCAGCGTATTGAATTGAACGCTACAAAATATCTTAAAAGTGAACTTTTTGGTGGGCTACATGTCTACATGAGTTATGGGGTTCTCATTCTCTAAACTAGTGCAAAAAGTATTCACTTTGAATGATTTTTGTGCTGAATGAAACCTTATTTGGGTTCCTTTTTGAAAGATTGAGTTGTAGATTCTCTTATATGGTGGGTTGGGTTGGGTTGGGGTGGGTGTGAAAGATTCCATATGGGGTCCAATAATTGAGTGCATTCTTGCCTATGAATGGTTGCCCTGTGTGTCTCCATTTAAACTCACAGTCACAGTTTTGGATTCTAGGCTTGAACAGTGTGGTTTGATTAATGTTTTCATGAGAACATGTCCACTCCAAAACCCAAAGGAAGACACATTGATGTGATGTAATTTGATTCTTAATTAAAGAATACTTTTTTCACATGTACAAGATACTTATGCCATGTTTGATTTAGCCAAGTCCTTGTTTGGTTCAATTAAAAATGTTGATTAAAATTAAAATTTAATCACATATTTTATGGTATTCACAAATCTTTAACCACACATTTTAATCAATTTTTTTTTTTTTTTATCAAAATTTATCAAAATTTTGATTTTTTTTTTATTAGAATCAAATAGAGGCTAAAAAACAGATTTTTAGTTTATTTTGATAAAAGTAGATGACAAGGTATACAATTGAAAAATTGTGAGTCTTATGAAATATATGATTCATTATGAATTCAAAGAAAAATGAGTTTTAAAAATATAAAGACAAAAAGAGAATTAGTTAATTATAAAATTTCATAGAACTTATAGTTGAAGAATCGAGTGCCACAAAAATTAATTATTAGTAACTTAAATACTGAAAAATATATGTAAGAACTCCAGTGTCCATTTAAGCTCTTGTTTGAGCCCCATTTTTTTTTAAAGAATATATTTTTTCAAAACTTATTTTCAACCACAAATTCTCCCATAAAACAATTATACATATATTTCAAAAACTTTTCCTTATTTTTTAATTACACATTCTTCAAAAAATTATTATTCTATAATACATTTTACCCTCAAAAAATGGGAATCAAACGAGATAAGTATCGAATGAGAATTTTAAAAATTATGTATTTTTAATAATTTTTAAATGAATCAATGGTAAATGTGAGTTACCTTGACAATGACTGGTTCATGAAATTAACTTTCTCAACTAGTACTAGCTTATGGAAATCATATTTTAAAAGGAGTAACATTATTCATAATAAACGATTGCAGTAGTCATTCTATGTAGTAGTTTCTTATTTTTAGACATTAATTTCACGAAATTCTATTGCCTCGAATAATAAACTAATAACTCAAATAAGAAGTTGTTATATATGATGACAGTCGTTGACTATGAATACCATTACTCATTTTGAAATAAACCCGAGCGGTGGATAAATAGTTTTGTCAACGACCTCAATGGTTTAAGCTTGACCTAGTTCCATGTAAAGTCAATTTTCTAACGAAATTAAGGGAAGATAAACTCAAAGTTGAATAGCTTTTAGAGCATTTCTCCTTGTACGGGGAATTTTTGCCAAAATTGCTACAGCGCAGCACCTCGTTGGCAATTTTTATTTTTTCTAAACGTTATTCTAAATTCTCTACCCTCCATCACCATCTATTCACATAATTGTCGATAAAGCAAATAAAGTCCCTACCATCTCAAAACTCATTAATTTTTAGAATCTTTAGTTCCTTTTAAGAAGAGGGAGAAATAATCCTACAAAAAGGTACGGTTACGATATTTTCATCACTAATCTTTTGCACATTATCTTTGTCATGTTCAACAAATACAATCCATTGCACGATCAAATCAAAACAAATAAAGTAACAAAGATGTTTGTATACATCATTTGTCATGGACACTTGGAATCATAAAATAGGGTGGATGTCAATTTCGTCATTCAATATATATACAGATTTGATCTCCTAAGCACCGTGCTTAGTTTATGCTAAGTATCATGCTTAGGTGGCAAAAAAACTACCCACTAATGTTAGTGGTGGCAATCGAGCCGAGTAGTTCGTTGGCCCACCCGCTCGGCTTGTACTGTAGCGACCCACGAGCCGCTCGGGCTCGTCAAAAAACGAGCCCGAGCACGAGCCGAGCCTGCTCGGCTCGTTTTAGACGAGCGGCTCGTCCAATTTTTTTTTTTTTTTTTTTTCATATAAGGACAGTTACAAAAAAAAAAAAATCAAATCTCACGAGCCGAGCAAAAGCTCGGCTCGTTTTGTAACGAGCCACGAGCTCGGCTCGGCTCGACTCATTGCCATCTCTAACTAATGTAGTGTGCCACATAAGCACGGTGCTTAACATAAACTAAGCACGGTGCATAGGAGATCATTACTCTATATATCGAGCTCGGCTCATTGCCATCTCTAACTAATGTACTGTGCCACATAAGCACGGTGCTTAACATAAACTAAGCACGGTGCATAGGAGATCATATATATATATATATATATATATAATCGCATCAAATATAGCTTTTTTTTTCATTCATAATTAAAGTAGAAGCATCTTTTAACATTGTTAATTTTGGAGGGAGTGTGTCACATACACTGAAATCATGACATTGTTTAAGAAAGTTCGTGTTAGTTACTAAAATATTTATTCAATCATGCTACACAAATATAATAGTTGACATAATTTTTAACATAATACCATATGAAAATCTATCATTTAACTATTTAAAATACAGTCAACTTTTTCATCAAATCACGTCATGTCAACACATATTCAGTCATTTTCTCTGTCATACATTTTCTGGCACACCAGCATTATTCATATTTATTTGGCTTGGTTAACTTGTCATCCCCGTCACATACAACTATAGTCGGTAAGTAGGCCAAAAACTCAAATTTCGTTTGAAGGGACTTCACAAAATAAAAAAGAAGCGAGGTTAAATGAAAAACAATTGGTGATTCTATTAGCACTTTAAGCTCATGTCGGTATGGATTAAAGTCAGATTTTTAGTAAATTTTGATAAAAGTTAATGAAATGCGTGGTTGAAAAATTGTGGGTCCCCATAAAATATATGATTAAAAATAATTTTTGACTTTGAATAAAATCTGAATTTTAATTTCTATCAAACAGAGACTAAAAATGATTCTCTTTATTCATATAGGCACGTTGAAGTTCACCCCTTAGATAAAGGAAATTCTAAATCCATACATTATGATCTAATTGAACGTATGAAACATATCTTTTAAGACACATTACATATGTCAGACTATGTATGATTTATTCTTTAATGTTGTTCGAGCATATATTTAGAATTTGAAACCCTAATTCCGCGGGTATCATTTTTGATACCCCTCATTTTGGACTAGCTTTGCATCAATGCATACCACGACCCTATATATTCTCCTTTTATAGTCAAAAGTTTGTACTGAAGCATAAAAAATGGCAGCAAAGGAATTTCGATCCTAAATTTTTCTTAATTAATTTTAATTTCAAGCAATTATAAACAAGCTCAAGATTCAATTTGCTGGGATATTCATGAACCAATGGCAGGATTAAATTTTTAATAAGTTCCAAAATTCACAAAAATTAGAACCCTTTAATCCTTCGAGTCCTCGATTATCGCTGCGTAGAATAAAACAATATAATAAACGATACTTTTTAACTTATTTTTCTTTCTTATTAATATATTCAATACAATCTGATAAAATATATTTAGTATTTAGATTGAATACGATTTTAAATAAATTAAAAATATATAGTCGTATGATTGTTCACTTCAATCTAACTTACCGAAGAAAAATAAAATAAAAAACAAAATATTATGTATGGCAGAAATATGATACTGATTGCAATTAATATTTCTTGATAATCACAGAGTACACAATCAAGCTTAATCATATCCTAATAATAAGAATTAACCACGCCAACAAGTTACTAATTCAGTAATTTTACAAGGATATTACTATTTTTTCAAAACTAAATTAAGATAATAAACCCCAAATTAATATTAATTAATTAACATTAATAATTTTAATTACCATATTTGTAAGAGCACCAACTTCTTTAAGTTTAGGCTCAAGATGGCCACTCAAGTGAAGTGCCACAAGATTTTCCAGCCCACCGACGCTTGTGCCGCCTATGTACAAGGTCGGAGTCGTCGCGCCGCCACTTCCAACAACAGCGATCTCGTCCTCATCCAGTTCGATGACAGTGGGGTGGACGCCGACGGTGGAGAGCAGCTTTTTCATGACGTGGCACATGCAGCAAGACGAGCGGCTGAAGATGATTACAGGATTCTCGGATATCAATCGTTGGATGCGCATCTCGGGTGACTCGGCGATGTCTATTGCCAGCGCCATTTACCACTTGTGGAAAAAAGAATTATTAATATATTTCGACAGGGTCTAAAATTTTCTTGGAAATGAGGGGATGATGGGTGTTCATATATAAATTACAATAGACATGGGGTGGGGTGGGGTGGGGTGGGGGTTACACTTACATCACAACATTACATATTGTGGAAATTTCCCCCCCACGTACAGAAACATTTCCACATAAATGGGCCAGAAGCCTAGAATACTCATCATGGAGTGGGGTCCATAGTGTATTTTAAAAATAATTCTTGATGTACATATTTTTGGTATATAGGGACGTCCACACTCGGCGAGTCCCACTCCTATGTGAGGGTGTTGACATCCCTATGTACAAAAATAAATAAATAAATAAATAAATTCATTACATCAATAATTTTGGTAGTAATTTTTCAAGAATGTATGATTAAAAAGTAATGAAAAGTTTTGAATTTACATGTAATAATATTTTATTGAATAATGTATGATTGAAATTGAATTTTTGAATTAATAGAGTCCAGACATGGGCTTCAAAGGGTCGTGTAATTAATAGAAACATCAGTTCTATATAAGTTATACTTTAGGCCAATGCTGATTCAACTAAAAAAAGAATTAAAATTAAAGTTAAAGTCAATAATTAATCCCCATTTGTCTATCATTAAAGTAGGAAAATGAGTTTCGAAATAATGAATTTTTGAAAAATGTGTGATTAAAAAATAGGAAATTTTTTTGGATTTAAATAAAAAAAAAATTGTTTTTTTTTTATATAATGTGTGGTTGAAAATGAGTTTGAAAAAAAAAAGTTATGAAATAATGACAAAATGGGGCTTAATTTAATTGCAGCCACCAAACTTACCTTTGGACTTGTTGTAAATCACTGTAATTCCGGACGGATCATACAGTCAGTAGAACATTTTCTGATGCAGAGGTTCACCATAAGAGATGCAACTGCAGAGCATACTCATGTTTCTACTTAGATCTTACTTCATATTACTCAAATCTACAATCACTTTGTACCTTAAGAAATTAAGTAAGAATTGGAAGAGAATTTAGAAGAACGTGAAGAATATAAAAACATACTAGTTTATTAATAACTTCGAGATACTACAAGGTTTTCAAGATGTTTTAAAATGAAGGGAGGAGCTTTCCTTATGTAGAGGGGAGAGAATGTTTTAAATGGTAATCCATGACGTCATATTGACCTCGATATGGAACACATGGGCCTTCAAGTGGGATCTTGCTGACGCATGGAACGAATTTCAATCTGCACTTACTGTGGGCCCCAAACACTGCAGAATCATAGGAAAAAACTGCCACTCCACGTAAGCATTGGGTTTTCTTGATTACACGTGGCGCTTGCTTTTACTCTCCTTGGGGCATGGAGATTTTATGCACCGAAAATCAACTTTTGGTTGGCCCAATGAGAAGAGACCACGTGGACGACAGATCGGTGTGTGTTGTGTGTGTAAAAGACGTAAAGAGGGTGGAGTGTGGTACCCAGTACCCACCATAATGCAGGAAGGTGAACCGTTGATGGTGCTAAATATGGTGTCCGGCACATAGAAATATTGTATTGCATCAGCAACAATATAAAATCGTGGTTGAAATAATAAATAAAATCATCATTCTCCTTGAATGCTTATAACATTTTCAAGAGATTTCGTATTTTAAAATAGTAGATTTTGCAATTTACGAAATATTTACAATTTTTTTTTTTTTTTTAAATAGAGTCTCTTGAAGGGCAAGACGTGATTTAGCCACCTCATCGATGGGGGTCTAAAATACAGTAGACAAGATATCTCATGTCCACTGTAGAAAGTTAAATATAATTAAATTAGTTAATGAGAAATTCAATTACTCAACAAGTGATCTTATGAAAAATTATGGTTATATTGTTTTTCTCAATCTTCATTTAAGTGTTAAAGATAAAGAGTATGTTGAAATACTTAAAAAAATTTACATTTTAGATTTATATACTCTTCAAATTGCAAATTATGCTCGAAAATCTATATAATTAATTAAATCTTGTAAAAAATTATTGTTATACTTGTAATATTATGATAGGTGATGTTCGGGCCACAAATGTACCAAGGGGCGGACAATTGGTGGTATGGGTCACGTGTCCCCACAATTTCTTCTTGTTTTTTTTTTTTAAAAAAAATTCCATATTTTTTTTATTCAATTTTCGAAATCATTATGGGATACCAAATGAAGTCGAAATATTGCATACTTAATATCATTTTGAAGTACTTACAAGTTAGTTTTCTACGTCGTCAATAGCATACGAAATGGCCAACCGTAACAAATATTATCGCTTGTTAAAGTAGGCCGTTTCAAACTAATATTTTAATAACATGGTAATTCTCCAACGATCGCATGCTAGCCGAATTCACAAATCGCCTCGTCTTTTTTTTTTTTTAATAACAAAATCCAATTATTATTATTACGATACAAATTTCTCAATATAATTTAAATCATTTTATTTGGAAATTTTACATGAGATTTTTTTTTATGTAAATTTTCGAATGTAAAATTTCTCACAACTTTTTTTGCAAGTTTAATCGTGCCCCCAACTCAAAATGTCTACGTCCGCCCTTGAATATACCACCTAAGAAGTGAGGGCGACATAGGATAATGTCAACCTGTAAAGTATAGACTAGATTGCTTTCGACACACATCGATTGACAACGATGAGGCTAGAAGACTATAACATGCATGGTCTTCACATAAAAATCACCTTGTTTAAACTTTGCCCTTTGGCAAACATTAATGAAGTTCAAATGAAGATAGTGAACGTCAATGGGTCCGATGAGTGTTTAATTTTTGTGTTACGACAAGTTTGGACAATTGAGGAAACAATCTTGTCAATTCCTAAATAACTCCCCCACAAACTTATGTGGTAAGAGAAGATTTATGAAAATAATTGCTAGTTAGGCTTCCTTTTGGGATGAAAACAGTATAGCTGACCTTTGTTAAGTTGAAATTATAATTGAAAATTTCTAAATTTGTAATTGGTAATTTGTTTAGCCAAAATTACGTTCTAATTGAATTGTATTAAGGGTTTATCAAATTATATTCTAAACTAAAATAGCAAGCGTTGAGTCCTGATTATAGCAAAAGAGTTGAAATTGGTAGTATAGGTCCTCAAGGAGTTCAAGATGTTCAAAAAGATCACATATGTTCATGGAATGCAATTAAAAGTCTAAAGAACATCAAAACATCGCAGAAGTTATGTTCTAAATTCTCATTCGTAACTGACAACGCATTTTTCACATAGAAATATTAAATTTTGACAAGACTATTTCTAGAAGAATTGTAGCTCTTTGAGTTAACTTTCCAATGCATTTTGAATTACCTCAATCGAGCTCGAGAGAGAAAGTTATGATGAAAGTACCGACGATTGCTCAGATTCCGCTCGCCTGTCGATGGCTTAGAGCTCGAGCGACGTGGCTATCCGAGAAACATTAATATTCGATTTTCAAGCTGACTTTGAGTTCATTTTCATTCCAAACACTACCCATCATAAATATACACCCTATGAGACATCAAAAGTGTGTTGAAACAGATTTATTCCATAGATATCAATTCTTTGATGATTCAAACCATTCATTGATTCAAAAATTCAACCACCTTATATTATTTGAGCCATAAATTCATCCAAACTTTTATTTGTTAATTTAGCCATATTGTTTCATATTAAACTATAGATTAAAACACATAAGATTTTTTGATCAAACACTAAACCACGTAATCCACCGGAAATAAATTGATATCATGGATCGTGAGCTATTACAGAAGCACAAATTCAAGGGGA